>CM062818.1:1670464355-1670859380 GCA_031772625.1 Pinus tabuliformis
AAGGTCTAGCATAGGCCCTGTTACCACTCAAACTAGCAGGGAACCCTAAAGGAGTTCGTAAGAGGGCAACTGCTAGGTTAAGGGAAATGGTGGAGGCTTATTCCACTGTCACCACAACTAAGTCTCCCTACTTTTTACAGATTTTCAACGATGGGAGGAGTCTCGATAGTGTAGGGATCACTTGTAAAGTATATGTCAATGGCTAGGTGAGAAGTGACCCTCGAAAATCTTTCCCAAGGATGGAGTGAAGAATGGAACTTGCTTGCTCTTTAAGCAAGGGACTTGGTCCACCAGGGTTAAGGGGTGAGGATTGGAGGGTTTGAGGGAGAAGGAATAGGCTTATAGACAAGGTTCTCAATCCCTATAATCCTTGGGAAATTTAGATTCCCAAATGGTCCTTGACAAATAATCTTTATTGAAAAGTGGGACCACACGGGGCCAAGTTGATCCAACCCAGGTTCAGGGATGGAATGCAACAACCAATGATGTTCCTATTCTGGACAAGGTGAAGGGAAAGTACCAAACAAGAATATTTGCTTCAAAAGGTTGAATTGATCCTGTTGAGGTCTAGCCTTAGGGATGTTAATTTTAGGATAACAATGGTATGTTCTATGCTTAGAGCAATTTTACTTCAATTTTCTTTATTAGCCCATATCATATCCAATATAGCAATCACATCAATCTGATAGTAAAATGTAGATAGAACATAAACAATAACAGTAGAAGACAAGCCAACACAAGAGGGCACAAGATATGGTACCAGCCAGGGACAAACACCAATGTGGGGAAACCCTAGATCAATTCTTCTTATAATTCTTCAAAAGTTCAGTAGAGAGAGTACAATTTAAAATATTCACTTGCCCAAACTAATCAGTCAAAATAACAGAAACGGAAATCTCTAACCAGAAAGTCAACGCTGGTCAACAAGGTTGAGATTGACCTCCAAAACAGATCGGTCAACCTTGGTCAACTCGGCCTCCAATAGTAAGATAATGCAGCCCAAAACAGTCTGAAAATAACCAGTCAAATCTGGTCAACAAAATTCGACACAACCACCTGAATTAGGGCAGTCAACGCTGGTCAACTTAGGGGTCAAACTACCTCTGTTTTTGTGCCTAGAACAACGGCATGCCCAAACAGACATCTCCCTCACAAAACTGAAGTCAAACATGGTCAACGCTAGTCAAAGTCGGCCTCGTGAAATTTCGATCAAATCTAGTCAACGCAGCACCTAGAAAAGACAGCCTTCCTTTCGCACGTGTGGAGAGAGAGAGGCCTAGAAATCTGTACCCAATCAAGATGAGAGAGAGAAAGATGAATGAGATGAGATCCAAAATGAGGAGGAGGCACCTTGTATTTTTATGCAAAATTGAAGGCTGGAGGAGGCTAATTTGATGGCTGGCTAACCTTGACAATTTGTCCATAATTAAAAATAAATTCCTAACTTCATTTGTACATGTCAGAATGGGATGATCTCTAGATCAATCCTACACCTCTCGGGAAGAGGAACCCAAGAAAAATATCAACTGCCTCATAAGAGTTGTCCAAAGTGATGTTTGGCCCTAGTTTCCAGATTTAACACTCCCTCTCAACTAGGGAAAACATCACCTGCCAAACTGTTTGACAATTTGTACCATCCCTGTCACTGCACTGCTTTGCTCTACTAAACCATTAAGAAAGAAGAAATGATCGAGAATGTATCATACCATTCTCCACTGACCTGAAGTCAGTCTCCAACAACAGAGAGTGTGTCATACCACTCTTAATTGACCCGTAGTCAGTTTCCATTGATCCTAGATCAATATCAACATCCTAGCATAGGGAGTATGGTAGTACATGATGCGTCCATCGGTAGTACTATAGTCCCTAACCTCATTTCCCTACTCATTGGCCAAATGAGAGGTACTTCCCATGAGTCCTGGATTGCATGGCTTGGATGTGCCAGCAAGAGAAGGTGAACCATTCATCTTGCTCATATGCCATAGGGGAGGGTGAACCACTCAGCCTATGCATATGCCACCATAGGGTATCACAGGGGAAGGTGAACCATTCACCCTATACATAGTCCACCACTAGGGGAGGGTGAGTCACCCTATGGATGCTCGTCTCTCCAAGAAGTACCCTAGCCCCTCGGAGCTCCCAAAGCTCACTATCCATCTCATGCAGGACTTTCATAAGAGGGTCTCTCCACGACTCCAAGTCGTTCACGGAAGTTTAAGAATTTGACCTTCTCGAGGGGCTTTGTAAGAATATTGACGACCTGCTCATC
Source organism: Pinus tabuliformis (assembly GCA_031772625.1). Classification (NCBI taxonomy): domain Eukaryota; kingdom Viridiplantae; phylum Streptophyta; class Pinopsida; order Pinales; family Pinaceae; genus Pinus; species Pinus tabuliformis. The sequence continues at coordinate 1,670,466,625 of CM062818.1, forward strand.
GGTCCTAATATGATGGAGCCTTATTGCTCCCCATTGTACCATATCCCAGATAAAGTGGTACCTGATATCAATATGCTTGGAGCGATCATCAAACATGAGATTCTCACAAAGGTGAATCCCACTCTGGTTGTCACAAAAGATCATGGTGGTATCCAACACATGTCCAAACAACTCGCTAAAGAGCTTCCTCAGCCAGACAGCTTCATAGGAGGCCAAACTAGCAACAATGTATTCAGCCTCAACGGTGCTTAAAGCAATCGACTTCTGCTTCCTGCTCATCCATGATATTGAAGCAGAACCTAGAGAGAAGCAACATCCTGATGTGCTTTTGTAGTCCACCACACTGCCAGACCAGTTCGCATCAGAGAAACCATGGAGACTTACATTCCTGGCAGTGTATCTCAGTCCATAAGTGATTGTGCCTGGAGATATCTCAAGAGATTCTTGGCAGCAATCCAATGTATAAGATGAGGCATGACGATAAATTGACTCAATGTGTTCACTGCAAAACATATGTTCGGACGAGAGTTCACCAAGAACATCAGGGCCCCTATGAGTTGACAATACTCACAAGGATTTCCCAAATTGGGCCCGACAACACTTTCACATAACTTCTTGAAGTTTGTAATATTCCTAATTAGCCATGACTAATTGGAATATTTGATTTTGCCCAATTTTTGCCTTCTATAGTTATTTGTAAATAAAAAAGTGAGGACGGGGGACATAACTCACTTTAAGAATAAAAAGTCACTTCCTAGTAGCACAACATTGTGATTAAAAGGAGCCAAGGGGGCCAAAGGGGGACGCAGAAATAGTGCCCACGCAGACAGATGGAGGGACTACACAGGAGGGAAGAACACGTGGCAAGAGGAGAATCACGCAGGGGGAGGTGAGCCTAGGGATTGTGAGAGGCAGAGGCTATAAAATAGAGAGGAGCCCCCTCATTTTGGATCATTCAGTTATGTGCATTTTGAGCTAGTCGTTCCGACTTCTAAGCACGCTGGCTGTTTAGCTAGTCTGCAACACTGTTTAGTGCATTGAGTGTCTCCGTTCGGAGATCTCGCCCTTAGCCCCGGGGGACTTCGAGTGCCTGCTCGGGCAAGGTATTTCCTTTGGCATTTCAGCAGTAGTTTTATCAGCATTCCAGCAGTAGTTTTAGTAGCGTTTTGGAGGACTGCGCAGCACTGGGAGAGGGACGCAGTCCTTTCTGGCAGTAGTGTTGGGCTGGGGTTTCTGCAGGAGGATTTATGTTGGGTGATTGAGCAGGGGACCAGCCCTTGCCTATTGGAGGAGTTTTGGCAGAGTTTCAGGCAGAGTTTAGAGGGGTCTTCTTCAGTGGCAGCGTAGAGCATTGAGGAGCTGCGCAGAACCCCAAGGGGGTGATTTTCGGGGGTCGGCTATTCCAGGAAATATTTCTGGGTTTTTGGAGTAGAGCCCAATTCCAGAGCTTCAACCTTTTCCCGAGGAGGGGAGCAGCCCCAAATCATTTTTTGTTTTCTAGCGGTAGCAGCAGCACGGCAGTTGTCGAGCAGCATCCATGCAGAGAGGCCATTCCTTGTTATTCCGAGAGTATTTCTTCACTTGCCTTGTGCAAGTCGAGGTGCCATCTGTCTGATCACCTCTTGTACTCATTTTATTGCTTAGTATAATAAAATGGCTTAGCATTTCTCGCTGCATTTCCTGTGTATCTACTTATATTTCCGGTTTACATTATTATATGCTGTTCCACTGTTACTTTGTCACTTCTGGGTTATTATATCATTTGCACGTATTTGGTTGGAGTTTTTGCTGGGGTTTGAGGAATATTCCGGGTTAGGGATATTACAGTGGTATCAGAGCATAGATCTGGCTCAGCTTGTGGAGCTAGCAATCTATGACACCGGGGGAAAAACCCTACATTTGTTACAGAGGTAGGAGATACAGAGACACTGGACGTAGGTTGGAGAATACCTACGGAGAGGGAGACTGTGTGCTGGTGGTGGATGCAGAACAGGAGGAGCCGGTGGTTGATGTAGAATAGAAAGAGTCGGTGGTGGACGCAGAGCAGATGGCAGATGAGGACGGGAAGAGATTTATGCTCCTCAAATCAGTGCAGGATCTGTCGAGGCAGATTGAGGTGATGGGGCAGAGATTCACGACAGTAGAGGCCAGACAGCGTGAGAGCCCACGAGTTTTTCAGATTGGTGAGGGATCAGGTGCATCTCATCATTTGCCAAAGCAGCGTGATACTGCGCAGCAGGCAGCCTCGCATGCCCCTACACGCTCTACCATGCCCACGTTCTTAGGAGCAGACACAGGGGTCAGAGCCCAACAGGATGCAGAGCCCGACCATATGGGCGATTATTTTTGCAGAATACCAGGCATATGGGCAGGAGTTCAGGGATGCCCTTTCATTCAGAGACTTTGTTCAGCTCCAGCGGGATAGTAGGCACCGCGATCATCACAGAGGAAACCAGCATTACCATGATGGTGACACCTACCGTGCAGTGAGTAGATTCCACTTGCCTACGTTTGATGGTTCATCAAATAGTTCGGCGAAGTCTTGGGTGGAGAAGTTGGACATTTATTTCCACCTTAACCAGATGTCGAAGGCAGAGGCCATCAAGGTGGCAACATTGCATTTGGATGGCGAGGCCCAGGATTGGTGGTTTCACAGGATGGTTACAGTTGGGCACTCTACAGTGACGACATATGCGGAGTTTACCAGGAGATTGATGGAGCGATCTGATCGGAGGGATTCAGAGCAGCATTTTGTTGAGTTGACGAGGCTCAAACAGACAGGGAGCCCAGAGACCTACATTGCAGATTTCTTGAGGGTCTCTGTGATGGTGCCAGACCTATCCAGGGCATGGAGGGTCTATATGTATGTTGAGGGGTTAGCAGAGCCACTTCAGGGTCTAGTCCGATCCACTAGACCAGCCACGCTCCAGGACGCTATCAGCAGGACTCGGGACTTATAGGATGTCTTACCCAGGACCCGGACACCTTACCCCCAAAGACAACCTTTTCAGTCTAAGGGGAAGGATGTGAGGATTCCACCTCCAAAGGGGAATCCAGGACGAGTACATATCGAGGATGATGTCAAAAGGGAGCTGAAGAAGAAGCAGTTGTGCTTCACATGTCAGGAGCCGTGGGCACCAGGACATAGATGTGCTGCTGGTAAAGCACATTTTATTGAGGTCTTCTCCGAGAGCAGTGGAGAAGAGGATGACGAGGATGATGTGGAGGCAGGAGATAGCCATGCCATACAGGGAACTTTGCCACCTCCACTGCCAGCAGGCAGCAGCAGGTGGTGCATCTTTTGCACCTACCGAAGGGGCCCTTTCAGCATTGCGAGGAATTCTCAAGTATCTGACACTACGCGTACGAGGGACAGTACGTGGTCAGGGGTATCAATTTTGGTTGACAATGGGGCAACCCACAACTTCATCGATGCACAAATGGTTGAGCGGAGAGTTATTCAGACAGAAAGCTTCGATGGGTTTTCAGTTTTGGTCCCAGGAGATCAGACCATGACGTGTGCACATTATGTTCTAGAGCTTTTAGTGACGATGGGCACCTACACATTGACTAACCACTTTTTCGTGGTTGATATCCTGGACACCAACTTGATAGGTGTTCAGTGGCTTATGACTCTAGGGAAGGTCACGACGGATTGGAAGACCCTAGAGATGGAGTGGGATGATGAGAAGACCGGGAGGCATGAGAAGATACGGGGACGACACACATATCCGCCTTAGACTGTGTCGGCTCATCGGATGGAGGCAGTCTTCCAGAAGGGAGACATAGAGTGGGCAGTGAAGCTGCAGGCATCAGAGGCAGGGACTACAGGGTAGATGGTACATCCAGAGATACAGTCCATCCTTGATCAGTATGCCATAGTGTTTGGGAGATTCCACCAAGACAGCCACCGGATCAGGGGTTTGAGCACACCATCGAGCTTGAGTAGGGCATACAAGCAGTGATCACTACCCCCTATAGGCACCCCAAGGCCTATCGGGATGAGATTGAGCAGGCTATCCAGGAGTTGCTGGCTCTTGGGCACCTTAGACCGAGCACGAGTCCTTTTGCTTCTTCTGTGGTGTTGGTGAAGAAGAAGGACAACACATTGAGGATGTGCATTGACTACAGGGCCCTGAACAAGAAGACCCTGAAGAACAGGTACCCTATACCTAAGATCGATGAGTTGATGGACGAGTTGAGGGGAGCACGATTCTTCTCAAAGATTGATTTGAGATCTGGGTACCATCAGATTCGTGTGAGGGAGCAGGACATTCCCAAGAGCGCTTTCAGGTGCCACTATGGGCACTTTGAGTTCTTGGTGATGCCTTTTGGGCTAACCAACGCCCCCACTACATTTCAGTCCTGCATGAATCACATCTTCCGTAGTCACTTGAGGAAGTTTGTGTTGGTATTCTTTGATGACATTCTCATTTACAGCAGGACTTGGGAGGAGCATCTCCAGCACATTGAGACGGTATCGCGTATCTTACAGGAGCAGCAGTTCTATGCCAAACTCTCCAAGTGCGACTTTGGGTTGACAGAGATGTTGTATCTGGGACACATCATAGGGGTGGACAGAGTGAGAGTCCATGAGGAGAAGATCAGGGCCATTAGAGAATGGTCGGAGCCGAGAAATGTGACGGAACTTCGAGGTTTCATTGGCATTTGTACTTACTATCGGAAGTTCGTCAAAGGTTTCTCGCAGCTTGCTGCACCCCTGCCAGATTTGACAAGGAAGGGGGCATTCAGTTGGTCAGCTACGACGCAGCGAGCCTTTGACAGGCTCAAGGAGGTTATGAGCAGCTGCCCAGTGCTTGCGTTGCCAGATTTTACGCAACCATTTGTTTTGGAATGCGATGCGTCGGGAGAGGGGATCGGCGCAGTGTTGATGCAGGGAGGTCACCCTATAGCCTTTGAGAGCTGGAAGCTCCTTCTGCACGAGAGGTTGTATTCTATATACAAGGAGATGCTGGCCATCATGCATGCATTGGCTAAGTACCGACAGTATTTGCTGGGTAACAGGTTCAGGGTGCAGATTGATCACAACAGCCTCAAGTTCTTTTTGGAGTAGAAGTAGTTACAGGAGAGGCAACAAAAGTGGATCAGCAAGATCCAAGCATATGACTTTGACATTGATTATGTCAAGGGTAAGAACAACGTGGTAGCAGATGCCATTTCACGTAGACCAGCCACGTTGTCTCTTATGAGCTTGGATACAGACTGGAAGGCTTGACTCTTAGTAGAGTACTCCAAGGACATGTTTGCATGTGAGGTTCTGGATGGGTAGGTGGCAGATGACAAGTACAGGGTGGTCGATGAGATCATCTATTACAGGGACCGGATCTCCTTGACTGAGGGGTCTCAACTCAAGAAGAAGATATTCCAGGCATCACATGATTCACCATTGGCAGGACATCAGGGGTTTACCAAAACCTATAGGGCCATTAGGGAGAGGTTCTCATGGAAAGGCCTCAAGGAGGACATACTCCAGCACATCCGGGAGTGCGATGTTTGCCAGAGGAACAAGGGAGAAATGAGCCATCTCGCAGGATTATTGCAGCCTCTTCCCATTCTGGAGCGGAAATGGGAGAGTATTTTGATGGACTTCATCACAGGGTTGCCTATGGTACAAGGCAAGGATTGCATCTTTTTCGTCGTTGACTGACTGACAAAGTACGCACATTGTTTTGCCATATCTGCACACTATACAATAGCACAGGTGGCCGAGCTGTTCTTTAGAGAGATCTTCAGGCTACATGGTCTTCCTAAGACCATCATCAATGATAGGGAAAGCCGTTTCATGGGTAGATTTTGGCAGGAGCTTTTCCAGTTGGTGGGGACGGAGTTGACACCGAGTACCAGTTATCACCCATAGATGGATGGGCAGACAAAGATAGTTAACAAGTGGCTAGAGGGCTACTTTCATAACTATGTCAGTGGGCAACAACGAGCATGGTTGAGGTGGCTACATCTAGGGGAGTACTGCTACAATACTTCACATCACATGTCCATTGGTATGTCACCATTCTATGTCTTATATGGGTATCATCCTTTATCTTTCGCTGACGTGATGTTTGGTGATAGCAAGGCTCCCAGAGCCAAGATTTGGATCCAAGAGAGTCAGGATATTCTCCGAGCTCTCAAGGATAACATGGCTACAACACAGAACCAGAAGAAGCTGTATGACGACAGGGGTCGGATGGAGAGGCAGTTCGAGGTAGGGGACATGGTCTACCTACGATTACAACCATACCGACAGTCGTCACTAAAGCAGAAGGGGGCTGAGAAGCTCAAGCCCCGCTTTTATGGGCCGTATAGGGTGATACGCAGGGTTGGACAGGTTGCATATGAGTTGGAGCTGCCCCAAGGCAACAATATTCATAACGTTTTTCATGTGTCATGCCTGAAAAGGGCATTGGGGAAGCAGGTGACAGTGATAGATGAGCTACCACCCATGGATGACGAGGGGCATTTGGTATTGCAGACGGAGGCTATCATTGATACCAGGAAGAGGTAGCTGCAGAACAGGACGGTCCACGAATTCTTGGTGAGGTGGAAGAATTTGCCGGATGAGGATGCCACTTGCGAGAGTGAGAAGATCTTGCAACATCCACCGCTTCAGTTGCTTGAGGACAAGCAACATTTTGCCGGGGGAGATTGTAATATTCCTAATTAGCCATGGCTAATTGGAATATTCGATTTTGCCCAATTTTTGCCTTCTATAGTTATTTGTAAATAAAAAAGTGAGGACGGGGGACATAACTCACTTTAAGAATAAAAGGTCATTTCCTAGTAGCACAACGTTGTGACTTAAAGAGGAGCCAAGGGGGCCAAAGAGGGATGCAGAAATGGGGCCCACGCAGACACATGGAGGGACTACGCAGGAAGGAAGAACATGTGGCAAGAGGAGAACCACGCAGGAGGAGGTGAGCCTAGGGATTGTGAGAGGCAGAGGCTATAAAATAGAGAGGAGCCCCTCATTTTGGATCATTCAGTTATGTGCATTTTGAGCTAGTCGTTCCGACTTCTGAGCACGCTGGCTGTTTAGCTAGTCTGCAGCACTGTTTAGTGCATTGAGTGTCTTCGTGAGGATCTCGCCCTTAGCCCCGGGGGACTTCGAGTGCCTGCTCGGGCAAGGTATTTCCTTTGGCATTTTAGCAGTAGTTTTATCAGCATTCCAGCAGCAGTTTCAGTAGCGTTTTGGAGGACTGCGCAACACTGGGAGAGGGACGCAGTCCTTTCTGGCAGTAGTGTTGGGCTGGGGTTTCTGCAGGAGGATTTATGCTGGGTGATTGAGCAGGGGACTAGCCCTTGCCTATTGGAGGAGTTTTGGCAGAGTTTCAGGCAGAGTTTAGAGGGGTCTTCTTTAGTGGCAACGCAAAGCATTGAGGAGCTGCGCAAAATCCCAAGGGGGTGATTTTCAGGGGTCGGGTATGCCAGGAAAGCTTTCTGGGTTTTTCTAGGTTTTTGGAGTAGAGCCTGATTCCAAAGCTTCAACATTTTACGAGGGGAGAAGCCCCAAATCATTGTTTGTTTTCTAGCAGCAGCAACAACACGACAGTTCTCCAGCAACATCCACGCAGAGAGGCCATTCCTTGTTATTCTGAGAGTATTTCTTCACTTGCCTTGTGCAAGTCGAGGTGCCATCTGTCTGATCACCTCTTGTACTCATTTTATTGCTCAGTATAATAAAATGGCTTAGCATTTCTCGCTGCATTTCTTGTGTATCTAATTATATTACCGGTTTACATTATTATATGTTGTTCCACTGTTATTTTGTCACTTCTGGGTTATTATATCATTTGCACGTATTTGGTTGGAGTTTTTGCTGGGGTTTGAGGAATATTCTGGGTTAGGGATATTACATAGTTAAGTTCCATCGGAGTAGTCACGGACTCGAAGTCCACCATCCCAAATCTTTCAAGTAGCTTCACAACATATTCTCCTTGAGAAAGGAAAATCTCCCTTAGCTTTTGCCAGACCTCCAACCCTAGGAAGTAATGTTGATTTGGGGTAGCATCGGATGTGCTCTAGCCATGAAAATTGGTGGAGAGGCTAAAGCACATGAGATCTCCAAGACCAAAAATGGTTTGGGCAGATTGTACCCAGTTTCAGAGATATTAAAATAATTAATATTTTTAATGGAGTTTCTAAGTCTAAACTTAGGAAAAATAAAATATTAATGAGTATTAATATAAAACTAGGTTAGAAGGTTCCAAAAGTCATGGATCAAGCCAAATCTAATCTTAGCCGTTGATTAGAGATTTAATCTCGACTGTTGAAAGACCAACAAGAAAAGTATAAGAGGAGGCTTGAGGGTCAGTTCGAGAACACACCAGAGTGATTAGTCATTCATTTTGCTAGAGCGGGGTTGCTAAGAAAAAGTGAATCATAGTGAGTACGAGGCAGAGAGGCAGAGACAGTACTAAGAGACCAGCACAGAAGCAGAGAGAGCGAGAGCAACAGCTAGTTTAGGCCACGCAGAGCGCAACAGAGACAACACAAAGGCCAGAGGGATTGCGTCATCCATGCAGAGGCAGCTGGAGTAACGCAGAGGGTGCTAGAGGTTGCGCAGTGCCTCAGAGGGCTCAGATAAAGGGTCCTGGGGTTGACATAGGTCAGCAGGAGGCTGACGCAGAGGTCAGAAGGGCCAACGTTGAGCTTCAGTTGTGTTGGAGAGAGTTTCGTGGGATAGGTTTTCTGAATACCTGTTTCCAAATATAGAGGTATTGCTGCTGTGTCTTTTTCTTTATTGGGTGAGCCGGTTAGGCACCCAGTTGTAGTCAAGGAAAGACTACATAATAATATAACCCTTTGAATAGCTGCACCGTTTTTCCCGCATTGGGTTTTTTTGGGACATTTGTCCAAAAATAACGGTGTCACTTGTGTGCTTGTTTTCTTTTAGTTGATGATCTGTAGATGTTGTGACTGTATTGTGTTTATTTTGGTATTTAAATGTTTTAAATAACTTGTTCAGAATTTACAAGTAGAAGAAATAAACCAACAGAATACAGATTAATTTTCTAACAGATAGACTTAGAAAATTCAACATGGTATCAGAGCGTGGTTGCAGATCACAGGAGAATTGAAGGCATCAACTGAGCAAAGCATTTGCAGTAGAATCAGCTGTCCTGAGTGACAGTAGCTGATCCTTGCAGAAGCAACAAAGGAAGGGTTTACGCAGAGGGACTGCATCATCAATTTGGGCGAGAGAGAGGCTAGCGCAGAGGCTGAGGAGGGCAGAAAGATGCTCACGTAGAGCCACGTAGAGGCCAAGAGGGGTGACGCAGTTGGTTGAGGGAGCTATTTTGCCAATGTCGGGATTGCGCAGAGCCAAGAGGCTCAATCCATTAGTTGCTGGGGCGAAGGAAGCTGTGGGCAGTTTGCGGGGGCGAAGCTGGTGGGGTAAGTGGTTAGAATAGTACCTAACAGGGCAAGACCAAGGTAGAGGGAGTTGCTGCCGAGGTGGATTTCTAGCTAAGGAATCTAGATCATTGTTGCAGTTGCACAAACGATCGGAGAGGAGGAACTTGACAGTTGGCAGACGGATTTCCAGGAGGGAAATCCAGACTCAGAGGGAATCCAGAAGATAAATTCCAGACGGGAAGTAGAGAGATGTAGCAGGAGTCAAATCGAGAACTTCTAGGCGGGAAGTAGAGAGACTTCGTAAGAGTCGAATCGAGAACTTCCAAGCAAGAAGTAGAGAGACTCAGCAGGAGTCGAATTGAGAACTTCCAGGCGGGAAGTAGAGAGACTCAGAGGAGTCGACAAAAGAGCAGTGAGATGGCCGTGAATGGGCTGAGAGATCAGAACAAGCTGGATGGAGCGTCCAACTTTGTGGTCTGGAAGGTTAGGATCTTGTCCATTCTAGACAAACATCGTATCAAGGGCTTCCCCTTGAGAGTGATGGCTATCCCAGTTGACCCGGTAGCTAATGAAAGGTACGAGGAGATAATGGCTAAGGCAAAGTGTATCATCCTTGATGGGGTCAAGGATCATGTAGTCCCACATATTGCTGAGAAGGAAATGGCAAAGGAGATGTGGGACACTTTGAAGACATTGTACCAACATAGTTCCGTGCAGAGGAAGATGCTCCTGGAGAATCAACTAAGGTCATACCAGATGCAGAAGGGAGAGCAAATAGATGTCTTCCTCGGTTGGTTGAAGGAGATCCGTGACCAACTAGCTTCCATAAGGGCCACTCTAGATCAGGAGTTGATGGTAAGGACTGCACTTAACGTAGTCTCCGAGATTGGGAGACATTTTTCGAGAGCATACTGGGTAGGGCGAGTCTTCCGAATTGGGAAGAATTGTGGGGTCAAGATCAAGAAGGAAGCGGAAGAGGATGCAGCTCTGGCATTTGCGGGAAAGCAGGAGAAGAGGAAGAAGAAGGACCTCTCCAAGGTCAAGTGCTTCCATTGTGGGGAACTAGGTCACTACGCGAACTAGTGTCAGAGGAAGAAGAGTAAGGGAGAGGCTTCTAAGTCTAAGGCAGTGCTAGCGAAGGCAGAGAAAGAAGTCGAGGAGGATGACGATTGTGCCATGAGTGCTCATGTGCCACTTGAGAAGAAGTGGAGAGACATTTAGCTGTAGTCAGGAGGACTACAGGCGATGAGGGGCAGGATCCTTGAGGTACCCAACGTCTTGGATTATACCTTGCTATGGGAGCCCCAAAGAGTAGTAGGACTGGTGGATGTAGGTAGAGATGGATGTGGATGAAGCGGCAGAGAGTGCTAAGTGTAGAAGTCCTCGGGCAGCGCGAGGCTAGTAGGCTGCAACAGTGCGAGAGGCACGGAGAGAGTTGCAACAGTGTAGAATGGCACAAAGAGGTTTGCAACGGTGTGAGATGCAAAGAGTTGTTGCAGCAACGCAAAGGTCAGTAGAGGGAGCACCTGTTATCGGCAGAGAGAGATTCAACATCGAGAGTGTTTCTAGCTTGATAGGGATGTCAGAAGTTGGGTGGATTAGTTACTTCTCAGTAACTGAGTTTCAGTGCAGTAGCGGTTAGCAGTAGCACAATGCAGCTGTTGGAAACAATGAGAGGGGGGCGGTGAATCAGTATTTATTTTTCAACTATTATTTTACCAGTTAAAACATTTATATTCAGAACACAAGATGAACAACAAGAATAAATGCTTTTGTTAATATAATCTTTGCAATAAAGTAGATACAATATATATATATATATATATATATATATATATATATATAATTCCAATCTGTTGCCAAGCACCAACTTGGACTTTTGTGAGGCTCCATCCTCCAGAGCACCAACTCTATTTTTGTCAAGGCACCAACCTTGGACTTAGGAGCAGCAACTCCCAAGACATCAATCCTTCCAGTTCTAGGGCACCAACCTCAAAGACACCAATCCTTCCAGTTTCTGAGGCACCAATCCCAAGGACACCAATCCTTCTAGCTTCTGAGGCACCAACCCCAAGGGCTCTGACCCAATCTTGTCAAGGCATCTTTGATAGTAATGTTATGCTCTCAGAATTCTTATTTATTGAATTCTCTCTGTTTACAACTTCACTGTAGTCTCCATGCTACAACATCAATGACAACCAATCTTCTTATGAAGGAGTTTTTACAACTCTTCATGCTGTCCACACAGAGTCTGCAATAGCCTTCATGATCTCTGATAATGTCTCCACACAACTTTAGTGAGTCTACTATTAGCTGCACTAAGCTCTGCACAAGAACCAACTTTCTGTTCAAGCATCTGTTCTCACTGTCATAGTAAATGCTTCAGCATGACTGCTTCTCTGCTAGCTACTTCTCCCTTCAAACAATGTCAGATAAAACATTATTTATTACATCACAGAATTGTTCTACAGACTGCATTGTGTACCTGATTAATTCATCACAGGTCTGAGTCTTTCACAGGGTAACACGATCAGCAGAGATGCTCTTCCTTCGAATGCCTCCTGTTTTGTTGGACCTTTGGCCCTTTTCTGTTCTACTGAACCCTATGGCTGCCTCTGTTTCTTCCAGCTTTTTCAACAACACTTCAACTTTCCTTGTTCTCTGTTTTTGTATATTCTTGATGCCTCTGACCGTCGGTTTCCCCTTTTCGTTGGCTCTTCAGCTTCTTCCTCGGTCGCTGTAGTTTCCTCTGCGCTCGCTTGATCCTTCGGCTTCCCTCCTCGGTCACTGTAGTTTCCTCTGCCTATTCGAATTAACCAATTCTTCACGGACACGTTAATTCAGAAGAGAAGGCCGAATTACAAAGGAAATTATGCTTATTAAACAATGTTAGAGAGAGACCTTTTTTCTTTAATAACGTTCATACACATGACTTTACTGTTAATGGAGACACTGTACCAATCAGGGAGGCCCCACATGCCACGTCACCATCACAATCGCAATCGGCATCGTTTATGCCTACTGAACTATCAGAACTGTTATTATAAGCTTTTGACCTAAAAAACCCCGGGCAATACAAATATTGAAATACACAGGAATATATGAAACACTGACCGAAACGCTTAAGGGTGGACTTCAAAATCATTACACCCACATCTATAACTGCATTGGGTATGCTGTGTAATCGCAATCGGCAGTCGCAGCTTCCGGAAGTCCTGTATAAGTCGAGCTCATGACATTGCCAATGGCCGATGGTCGATTCTCCTGCGGATGCGATATAGCATTAAGTCAAACTATAGTGTTGCATCAGCTCTGCAACATAGATTGCAATCAATGCTTTCAGGAGTGACAACCCTTTGTATATTGCAATATGCGAGTACCTATAGGCGGATGCGATATAACAATAGACCATTGCATAATGTTGCAGCGGGTCCGCAACATATCGAAGTTATATATATATATATCGCAATTCGCATATTTTAACGTGGAAAGGCTTAAAGCCCAAATATATGAAATACATTTAAAATCATGCTTTGGAACACTTATATATATATATATATATATATATATATATATCGCACATGTATATCGCAGTCAAGGGTTTCGGGTAGTGGCTCATAGTAGAACCCGCTGATTATAATATCGCCAATATATATATACTCCACCTCTATACTCCGATATATATATATATATATATATATATATATATTTTCCGCCTTTGATAGTGTATTCCGGTATATACACTATTTTTCACCTCCGATAGTGTATATTGCATATATATTATATGCTGCTCCGCCTTTGCCTTTAGCCTTTATGTCTTCTGCTCTTCCTTTATGCTCCTCTGATCGGTTTTTGAATAGTTCTTTTATGGCATATATTGCTCCCGATAGTACTTCTTTGGCATACCTTGCTCCCGATAGTCCTTCTTTGGCATATATTACTCCTGATGTCGCTCCTCCTGAGCTCCGATAGCTCTGTTTTGCTCCTCCGATATGTTCTTCTTTGGCATATATATATGACATATATATATGGCTCCTCCTGTAGCTCCAATAGCTCTGTTTTGCTCCGCTGATAGCTCTGCTTTGCTCCTTCGATATGCTCTGCTTTTATATTCTGCAATACTCCTCCTGTAGCTCCGATAGCGTTGTTTATGCTCCTCCGATATGTTAACTCCTCTTTTGATGACTTCTTCCGCTCGGTTCTTCTTGGGCATGTATTACATGCGATGCTCCTCCGATGTGGCTCCTCTTGCTCGAATGTCTTCTCTGGTACCTTCATACTTTGATGGATCCTATTTTTTTTGATATGCCTCTCTTGCTCTGATATTTTGCAATACTCTTAAGCATAAGTGACAGCTTTGATATGCCTCCTTTGTTAACTCCTCCGTTACCAGACTCTTACTCATGGCTTGGCTTTCCTGATGGCCTTGCTCCTTTGTCTTCATGGATCTGCTCTAATTCCCCTTCATGGATCATCTAGTATCTAGAAAATTGCCATATTGACATCAATGACAACCTAGGTCAACAATCTCCCCCTTTGTTATTGATGGAAATATTCTTCTTCTCTCCCCCTTTGACATCAATGGCAAAGGAGTGCTCTGGGACTCCCCCTATCAAACTACTTCTGTTCTTTATGAATGATAGATCTTCATGGGTCTGTTACTCCCCCTGTCATAGTGCTCTTCTTTTTACTCAAGATAGAAGGATTGATGCTTTATCATCAATTAGCACATTATCCCCTCTTCATGTCTCAAAACTACTTTATTATGGCTTCTACAATGCTTAAAGATGCTCTACTTCAATGCTTTCAACCAGATTGCAAATAGCCACACACCAAGTGTCCAAGTCCAGGTTTTTATGCTTCAATCCATATTCTGTTGTCTCCACAGTCAGAATTGAGAGGCCTTCATAGTCCGAATCAAGAGAAAATGCCACTGAAATTGTCTTTCTTGCTATCTTTCTTCAGATCCGAGTTCCTTTGTGTCTTTGTGCTTCTCCTGAAGTTACTGTCATCAAGTATTCAACATTATTGCATTTCGATGAAATGATGAGAGGTTGTGCCTCACTGTTGCTATATTTTCTAAGTGACCAGTATCAACTTAAGTTATATTTGACTACACAACATTCTCCTTTCTATGAGCCATCTTTTCCTTGTGTTCTTGTACATATCTCTGCAAGTTATTTCCGCTAGCAGATTTAGATATCCAATCTGTGACTGTCTTTTAAATTCATTTTGCTGATTTGCATCTTCTTGCAATGCTTCAGTTTTGTTATATGCTGCCAGCTGCTCTTACTTCAAACTCCATTCCAGATGTATCTGTTTGTTTGAAGGTTGCCTCTATTTGTGTCCATAATTTACCTGTTCTCACATTAAATCCCTGAGTCAAGACATAAACTTCTGTGATAACAACACCATAGTTGTTTGCCCTATTTCTCTAGTATTAGATGACATTCTCTGTTGCTCCAAATACTACATAGGGATTAAGTGGAAAGCATCTTTAACAATAGTCCAAAGAATGGTTGCAGGATCATGTTCTTCAATGGAGTACTCCTGAGAAATGATTTTTATTAAAGAATGATTGTTAATATAGCTCAACAAGGATTTCATAAGGACCCTTTCACTAATAGCTTCTGTGATAATGATCAAGAATCACAGGCACCCCTCATTGTATGCATCATCTCTTTTGGCAGAGTCTTCCCATCAAATGCTAAGATTGTCAAAATTTAGGCCAATAACATGTGTTGTTGGCTGGAGAGTTCAAGGGACTTGCGGATTGTATTTGCTTCCTTCTCCATGCTTGTGTAACTCTCTTCTTTTGCATGGTTCTAGCTTGTGTAAGAGCCCAGGTTAAGTTACAATCACGTGCCATATGACCAGTGTTATGACACTTGAAGCATTCTACATTGTTCATGAATAAGAATTTATGATTTCTTCCTGCAAAATTGTTTCTTGGAGATTGTTGGGGACCATAATATCTATCTTTATGATATGCCTTGCAATCTTTTGCCATGTGACCAAAGTTTGTACAAGAATAACAATAACCAAAAAATGAACTTTGGTACCTGGGAGATGGGGATTTCTTTGATGTACTTCTGAAGCCTTTTTGCCTTGAGATCCTTTGATGATAACCATTGCCTCTTGCATTTTGGACATCATCTACATTTCTTCTTGGACCAGGATTTCTTCCATTGTTGCCTTGATATTTCTCCTTGCCTTTGCTGGAACTGGGAGCATCACCATTTCTTCCTGGCTTCTTCACATCCCTTTTGTTTGAAGCATTATCATTCTTGTTTGAGGATTCACCAGCATACCCGAGACCTGATTTATCAAATGGACATCTTTGATAGCTGAGCATGTCATCCAAGGCTTGAGAGCTCTTCAAGATTTTGTTCATCCCTTCAACCTTTTTTCTGAGGAAGCCAATCTCTTCTTCCAATCTTTCACACTCATTATTCTTCTTAGCAAGTTGTTTCTCAGTTTCTTCCTTGATACGAGTAGCTTCATCTGCTTCTATTTTAAGGGAGATGATATCTGACTTCATTTTGAGGATTTCTTCATTTTCCTTTGCTAGACTGCTTTCCATTTCTTCCTTGATCCTTGTAGCTTTACATGTTTCGGCCTTAAGAAGTTTGATGTTAGATTTTAATTTGAAGATTTCTTCATCCTTTGCTTTTAGTTGACATATCATGGTGTTTCTTTCCTTTTCTGCTTCATCAACCTGTCCTTCTGTGATTTCCAATGCTTCCATTGTCTTCTCAGCTCCTTGTGCTTGTTTCCTTGCTTCTTGTAGTTGAGATTTGAGAGAGGAGACCTCTACCTTGTACTGACCAATCTCTTCTTCAAGTTTTTTCAAGCTCTTGTGCCTTTGTTCAAGTTGACTTGACAAGGTTCTTCCTGTTTCTATGCTTTATCCAATTGATTTGTCATGGATATGACTTCTTCATGATGCTTTCTTTTGCTTTGATGAAATTCCTTCTTAAGCTTGGCAAGCTCTTCATCCCTTTCTTGTACTTGAAGCTTGACAAGGTCAATTTTCTCCCTTGTTTGATCTCAGTCACCAGCTAGTGATATCTTCTTAAGTTCCTCATTTTCCTTTTTCAAATTGTTAATCTCTTCCATGGCAGCCATAAGTTGAGAAAGGAGATCTTCTACAAAATCTTTTTCATTCTCTTCATCTTCTAGGATTGCTTTAGCCTTGATGTCATCATTCACATTTTCAGCTTCTATGACGGGTTCTGTATTTCCTTCTTGATTTCCATCATCTTCTTGACTGATGGTCATGGTCAATGCCCCTTTTGAGTGAAGGTCATGAAGTTTGTCCCATATATCCTTTGCTGATGAATATTTTCCTAGATTGTTCTTTATAGAATCAGGTAGCCCATTCAAGATTGCCTTCATTGCTTTTGCATTGTACTCCTTGGATTCTCCATCTATCATGCTATCAACAATCACTGATCTCCAGATTTCAATGCCTTGAGTCTGTAAGAAATTCCTCATTCTTGCTTCCCATATATTAAAGTTCTCATTAAACCATGGAGCCTCCTCAAATTAATTGTCTTCTATTTTAGTAGTAGTCCTTGACTTCGCCATTTGTGTTCTAAAGATCAACCTTCAAGCTGTTAGGCTTTGAATGAAGGTACTAGCTCTGATACCAATTGTTGGAAATACTGGGGGGAGGGTGAATCAATGTTTCTTTTTCAACTATTATTTTACCAGTTAAAACATTTATATTCAAAACACAAGATAAGCAACAAGAATAAATGCTTTTGTTAATATAGTCTTTGCAATAAAGTAGATACAATATATATATATATATATATATATATAATTCCAATCTGTTGCCAAGCACCAACTTGGACTTTTGTGAGGCTCCAACCTCCAGAACACCAACTCTATTTTTGTCAAGGCACCAACCTTGGACTTAGGAGCAACAACTCCCAAGACATCAATCCTTCTAGTTCTGAGGCACCAACCTCAAAGACACCAATCCTTCCAGTTTCTGAGGCACCAATCTCAAGGACACAAATCCTTCCAACTTCTGAGGCACCAACCCCAAGGGCTCCAACCCAATCTTGTCAAGGCATGTTTGATAGTAATGTTCTACTCTTAGAATTCTTCTTTAATGAGTTTTGTCTGTTTACAGCTTCACTATAGTCTCCATGCTACAACCTCAATGACAACCAGTCTTCTTATGAAAGAGTCTTTACAACTTTTCATACTGTCCACACAGAGTCTACAATAGCCTTCATGATCTCTTATAATGTCTCCACACAGCTTTAGTGAGCCTACTATTAGCTGCACTAAGCTCTGCACAAGAACCAACTTTCTGTTCAAGCATCTGTTCTCACTGTCACAGTAAATGTTTCAGCGTGACTGCTTCTATACTGGCTACTTCTCCCTTCAAACAATGTAAGATAAAACATTATTTATTACATCACAAAATTGTTCTACAGACTGCATTGTGTACCTGATTAATTCATCACAGGTCCGAGTCTTTCACAGGGTAACACGATCAGCAGAGATGCTCTTCCTTCGAATTCCTCCTGTCCTGTTGGACCTTCGGCCCTTTTCTGTTCTACTGGACCCTACGGTTGCCTCTGTTTCTTCCAGCTTTTTCAACCACACTTCAAATTTCCTTGTTCTCTGTTTTTGTATATTCTTGATGCCTTTGACCGTCTGTTTTCCCTTTCCACTGGCTCTTCGGCTTCCTCTTCGGTCGCTATAGTTTCCTTTGCGCTTGCTTGATCCTTCGGCTTCCCTCCTCGATCGTTGTAGTTTCCTTTGCCTATTCGAATTAACCATTGCTTCACGGACATGTTAATCTAGAAGAGAAGGCCACATTACAAAGGAAATGATATTTATTAAACAATATCAGAGAGAGCCCTTTTTTCTTTAATAACGTTCATACATAGGACTTTACTATTAACGAAGACACTGTACCAATCAGGGAGGACCCACATGCCATCTCACCATCGCAATCGCAATCGGCCGTTCAGGCCTACTGAACTATCAGAACCGTTATTATAAGCTTTTGGCCTAAAAAACCCCGGGCAATACAAATATTGAAATACACAGGAATATATGAAAAAATCGACCGAAATGCTTAAGGGCGGACTTCAAAATCATTACACCCACATCTATAACTGCATCGGGTCCGCTGTGTAATCGCAATCGGTAGTCGCAGCTTCCGGAAGTCCTGTATAAGTCGAGCTCATGACATCGTCGATGGCCGATGGCCGATTCTCCTGCGGATGCGATATAACATTAAGTCAAACTGTAATGTTGCATCAGGTCCACAACATATATCGCAATCGGCGCTTTCAGGAGTGACAGCCCTTTGTATATTGCGATATGCAAGTACCGATAGGCGGATGCGATATAACAATAGACCATTGCATAATGTTGCAGCAGGTCCGCAACATATCGCAGTTATATATATATTGCAATTCGCATGTTTTAACGTGGCAAGGCTTAAGGCCCGAATATATGAAATACACTTAAAACCATGCTTCAGAACACTTACATACATATATATATATTGCAGTCGGGGGTTTCGGGTAGTGGCTCATAGTAGAACCCGCCGATTATAATATTGCCGATATATATATATACACTCCGCCTCTATACTCCGATATATATATATTTTTCGCCTCCGATAGTGTATTCCGATATATACACTATTTTCCGCCTCCGATAGTGTATATTGCATATATATATTATATGCTGCTCCGCCTCTGCCCTTAGCCTTTATGTCTTCTGCTCTTCCTCTATGCTCCTCTAATCGGTCTTCCGATAGTTCTTCTGTGGCATATTGCTCCCGATAGTCCTTCTTTGGCATACCTTGCTCCCGATAGTCCTTCTTTGGCATATATTACTCCCGATATGGCTCCTCCTGAGCTCCGATAGCTCTGTTTTGCTCCTCCGATATGTTCTTCTTTGGCATATATATATGGCTCCTCCTGTAGCTCCGATAGCTCTGTTTTGCTCCTCTGATAGCTCTGCTTTGCTCCTCCGATATGCTCTGCTTTTATATTTTGCAATACTCCTCCTGTAGCTCCGATAGTGCTGTTTATGCTCCTCCGATATGTTAACTCCTCTTTTGATGACTTCTTCCTCTCGGTTCTTCTTGGGCATGTATTACATGCGATGCTCCTCCGATGTGGCTCCTCTTGCTCCAGTGTCTTCTCTGATACTTTCATACATTGATGTCTTCTGTCTTTTCCGATATGCCTCTCTTGATCTGATATTCTGCAATACTCTTAAGCATAAGCAATAGCTTTGATATGCCTCCTTCGTTAACTCCTCCGTTAATAGACTCTTACTTATGGCTTGGCTTTCCTGATGGCCTTGCTCCTGTCTCTTCATGGATCTGCTCTGCTTCCCCTTCATGGATCATTTAGTATCTAAGATATTGCCATATTGACATCAATGAAAACCTAGGTCAACAGCAGCATGATGAGAGGGGGTTGTAGTACATATGTAGTGTTGGGAGTATGGACCAGTAGCAACATAGATGTAGAGGAGATGCCATACGAATACAACAGTGGCAGTGGCAAGGCCATGGGCAGCAGTACAGGATGCAACAATGCAGAGGATGTTGGGTTGGGAGGCCTAGCATCAGCCCAGGTACCGGTGCTGGATAATCAGAGTGATGCTTAGTGAGGAGTATTACTAGAGCACAATCCTCGCTAAGAGGGAGTGTTCATTTCGGGTAGCATCGGATGTGCTCTAGCCATGAAAATTGGTGGAGAGGCTAAAGCACACGAGATCTCCAAGACCCAGAAATGGCTTGGGCATATTATACCTAGTTTGGGAGATGTTAAAATAATTAATATTTTTAATGGAATTCCTAAGTCTAAACTTAGGAAAAATAAAATATTAATGGGTATTAATATAAAATTGGGTTAGAAGGTTCCAAAAGTCATGGATCAAGCCAAATCTAACCTTAGCCGTTGATTAGAGGAGGCTTGAGGGTCAGTTGGAGAACACACCAGAGTGATCAGTCATTCATTTTGCTAGAGCAGGGTTGCTAAGCAAAAGTGAATTAATGATCAGCAGCGAGGGGTAGTGAGTACGAGGTAGAGAGGCAGAGACAGTACTAAGAGACCAGCGTAGAAGCAGAGAGAGCGAGAGCAACAACCAGTTTAGGCCACATAGAGCCCAACATAGACAACACAGAGGCCAAAGGGACTGCGTCATCCATGCAGAGGCTGCTGGAGTGACGCAAAGGGTGCCAGAGGCTGCGCAGTGCCTTAGAGGGCTGACGCAGAGGGTCCTGGGGCTAACACAGGTCAACAGGAGGTTGATGCAGAGACCAGAAGGGCCAGCGTTGAGCTTCGGTTGTGTCGGAGAGGATTTCATGAGACAGGTTTTTTGAATACTTGTTTCCGAATATAGAGGTATTGTTGCTGTGTATTTTTCTCTGTCGGATGAGCCAGTTAGGCACCCAGTTGTACTCAAGGAAAGACTGCATAGTAATATAACCTTCTGAATAGCTGCACTGGTTTTCCTGCATTGGGTTTTTTCGGGGACATCTGTCCAAAAATAACGGTGAAACTTGTGTGCTTGTTTTTTTTCAGTTGATGATCTGTAGATGTTGTGATTGTATTGTGTTTATTTTGGTATTTAAATGTTTTAAATAACTTGTTCAGAACTTACAAGTAGAAAAAATAAACAGATAGAATACAGATTAATTTTCTAACGAATAGAATCAAAAAATTCAACAAGTAATACATCAGTTGTTAAATTTGGACAACTAGGTCCAAACTCCATGTTCTGATGCTCAGATTAAGAGGCTAATATTTTTGTTGGATTCCTCTTTCTGAGAGGTGTAAAATCCATATAAAAATAGTCTTAATCCGATGAGCAGAACTTATATTTTGAATTTATTATTCTTAATAAATTATATGTGCAAAGGTCAGCCAGTTTTGTAATGTAGGCTCACATGCCCAACATATGTGTCACACACCCTCATTGATGGATATATATATATACAGGAAAAGTTGGAGAGAATTTGATCACAACACAACTCACATCTTCCTCTCTCATCCTAAAAAGTACGAGCTACCTGGAGGACGAATTTCAGCCACACGTGGGAAGGACGAAGAGGATTTTTCTGCTGCTAGGGTTTCTGCTGCTAGGGTTTCGCAGAAGTTTGACCAGCGTTGACTTTGGTCAACGCTTGGTCCAAACAAGCTGAAAACTTGTGGGAGGTTCGATTTTTGAAGGCCATACTACCTGGCACAAAAATCGAGGTCAAAGGGTTGACCGTTTTGCTGCTGCGTTGACTTTTAGCTTGCTGCCCCTGCGTTGACTTTTCAGGACAGCGTTGACTTTTGTAGAACTGACTTGGGTTGACTCATCTACTGGTTGGAGGGTTGTTGTGACACATGCTGGGCTGGCTGACCAAAGGAGACTTTGCTGGTTGAAGCATCCTGTTGACCGCCGAAACAAACACATACATTTTTCTTGTTTCTGATTTGTCTTCTGTAAGATCTGCTTATATGTTCTATCTGCATTTTGCTTATCTACTTGTATGATTGCTGTGAGAAAAGTGAAATTGCTCTTAGCATAGAACATCTACAAAACTTCACATGGTATCAGAGCTGAGGTGAAGACAAACTCTATCTATAGCAATCATCATCGAAGGAAATGGATTCCTCTAAGCTTGAATTCAGGGAGAATGACAAGCTGACTGGAAGTGATGACTTCCATGCCTGGAAGATGTTATTAGATCTCAAATTAGAAAATCATGATCTCCTAGATCATGTGACAGGGAAGCTTCAAGAACCTCCATCAAATGCCTCTGCTGCTGTTAAACACAAGTATAAGAAGGGAGAAATCAGAGCAAAACTGCTGATCAGGGAATCCATAAATAAGAGTCTGGTTGCCTACATATCTGAACTAGGCACATCCAAGGAGATGTATGACAAACTGATACTTATGTTCCGAGTAAACAATGTGAGCCAAGTGCTATTCCTCAAGAACAAGTTGAAGAACATGAAGAAAGGCCGAGACGAGTCTATTCAAACTTTCTTTATGAAGTTGACCGAAACCAGGAACAATCTGCTAGCTATTGGGGAGACAATAGCTGATCGTGAGATGGTTCTCACCGCACTTGGAGGACTTCCATATGAATGGCAAGTATTCACAACTACCATTCTCAACAATAATACCATCCCTAACTTTGATGAGCTTCTGTCTAGATGTATGCAAGAAGAAACAAGGATGAAGGAATTTGATAATGAAAGAAATGCTGCCTATGTTGCTCATTCCCGAAAGAAGAACTCTGGTGGTTCCAAGGACAAAGGAAGGACTAAGACTCAAAAGAAGAAGGGTAAATGTTTCACTTGCCATAGGACTGGACACTATGCTAGAGAATGCCCCTTCCAGAAGAATTCTCCCGATAGTGACGACAACAACAACAACCGAAGGAATGGGAATCAAAGAAATGACAAATCCAAAGGAAGGCTCACTTTGAAGGAAACCATCCACCTTCTAAAAGGACCAGAAATACCAGGTATGAGGAGTCTAATGTTGTTGATAAAAGAAATGAGTATATTCTAATATCTGCTCTCTCAGTTGCATCTCCGCTCGACACTATGGATGTCTGGCTAATCGAGAGTGGTGCCTCAAGACACATCACCGGATTCAAGGAAGCACTTTCTGACATGGTTGAAAGGGATACTAATCTAGAAATTATCCTTGGGGATAATGCCACTTATCCTGTGAAAGGGACCGGGACTGTGACCCTCCACTTGTCTCAAGGACAAGTCCTCCATCTACAAAATGTACTCTATGTACCCAAATTGAAGAAGAACCTTGTGTTTGTATCTGCCATGGAAGACAAAGGATTCAATGTAACTTTCTCTGATGGAAAGGTACTCATGTGGAAGAAGAGCTTCAAGGAAGCTATCTCAATTGGTTTTAGAGTTGGTACACTCTACCAGGTTGGAGGGAGTCCGTTGGGAGCTATGACTTGTGATACTATTCGTCAAACCGAACTATGGCACCGAAGATTTGGACACCTTCATTACAAGGCTCTTCCCGAAGCAAGGAAGGTGGTGACAGGGATGCCTGATTTTGGAAATAATCATAAAGGTGTATGTAAGGGCTGTGCTGAAGGAAAACATACAAGGGGACCTTTCCCCTCAAGTGTCACAAAGACATCTGAGATATTGCAACTGGTCCATTCTGATCTTTCTGGTATGTTGCCTGTAACATCCCTGGGGGGATGTTCTTACTATATGACATTTACTGATGACTTCTCTCGCAAAACCTGGATATACTTCTTGAAGAAGAAGGATGAGGCTTTCATGTGGTTCCGTACCTTCAAAGCCTTGGTGGAAAATATGACCGGAAAGAAGATCAAGATTTTGAGGACTGACAATGGCACTGAATATGAGTCAAATGAGTTCAAAGACTTTTGCAGAGAAGCTGGCATTAAGAGGGAGACTACCACTGCATATACTCCTGAGCAGAATGGTGTTGCTGAACGCAAGAATAGGACTATTGTGGAAGCTGCCCGTGCCATGCTATGTGACCAGGGTCTTCCAAAGTTTCTGTGGGGAGAAGCTGCAAATACTGCCGTGTACATTCAAAACCGATGCCCTCATTCCGCTTTGGACTCCAAAACTCCCGAAGAGGTTTTCTCTGGTAAGAAACCTGATGTCTCACATTTTAGAATTTTTGGATGTCCTGTCTATTTTCATGTGCCGAAAGAAAAGAGAAGTAAGCTGGATGCTACTGGGAAGAAAGGAATGTTTGTGGGCTACAGTGAGACTTCTAAGGCATATAGAGTCTATGTACCTGGTCAAAGGGAAGTAGAGATAAGCCATGATGTCACTTTTGACGAAGATGCTTCCCTGAAGAAAGTAGTAGATCTTCCTAGATCTGAAGAAAACCATGAAGAAAGACCTGGAAATCTGGAAGAACCCCAGGATGAGACTATGCCTGATGTTGAAGGGCCAATGGACCCTATTGATCCTTCCCCTTCTCTACGAAAGAGGCCATCATGGCTCAGGGACACCCTCGAAGATGCTGAGGGTCATGCTGCCCCCAAGGGGAACATTCCGAGAAAGCAAGAAGCCGTGTAGATACCAAGGGTATCTAGCTGCCATGAGTACTATTATACAATCTGAACTTGGATCTTTTGAAGAAGCCATCAAGCATCAAGTCTGGAAGGATGCTATGCATGAAGAATATGAGGCTATTATGAAGAATGATGTCTGGGATGTGGTCCCGAGACCGAAGGACAAATCTGTTGTCACCGCTAAATGGCTCTACAAGATTAAACATGGATCTGATGGGAGTGCTGAAAAGTTTAAGGCAAGATTTGTTGCCCGTGGCTTCTCTCAAAAGGAAGGAATTGACTATGACGATATATTTGCACCTGTGGCTCGATATACCACCATCCGATCCATCATAGCCCTTGCTGCTACGCAAGGATGGAGTCTTCATCAGATGGATGTCAAGACCGCTTTTCTGCATGGTGCAATAAATGAAGAGGTGTATGTAGAACAACCTCTGGGATTTGAAGTTCAAGATCGAGACACTTATGTCTGCAGGTTGAAGAAAGCCCTCTATGGGTTAAAGCAAGCACCCAGAGCTTGGTATGAGAGGATGGATAGTTACTTGATGAAGCTGGGCTTCACTCGAAGCAATGCTGATCCAAACCTTTACTTTAAGGTTGAGGAAGGAAAGCCTCTCATTCTAGTGCTGTATGTGGACGACCTCTTCCTGACAGGTGATGACCCTCTCATTCATCAATGTAAGAGGGAGCTTGCTGCTGAGTTCGAGATGAAAGACCTAGGACTGATGCACTATTTCCTAGGCCTGGAGGTCTGGCAAAGACCTGGAGAGATTTTCCTTTCTCAAGGAAAGTATATTGTGAAGCTTCTGGAAAGATTTGGGATGGTGGACTGTAAGTCCGTGTCGACACCAATGGAACTCAACTTTAAGAAGTTGAGTGGCAGCGCTGCAGGGCCTATCTTGGCCAATCCTACTGAGTATCGTCAACTCATAGGAGCTTTGATGTTCTTAGTGAACACCCGTCCGGACATATGTTTTGCAGTGAATACTTTGAGTCAACAGATGGTTGAGCCTCATCATTTTCACTGGGTTGGTGCCAAGAATCTTTTGAGATATCTTCGGGGCACGATAAACCATGGGCTGAGATACACTGTCGGGAGTGTGATACTCCGGGGATATACTGATGCCGATTGGGTTGGCAGTGTGGTGGATCGTAAGAGCACATCTGGATGCTGTTTCAATCTTGGTTCTGCTTCGATCTCATGGATGAGCAGGAAGCAGAAGTCGGTGGCTTTGAGCACCGCGGAGGCCGAATACATTGCTGCTAGTATGGCCTGTTGTGAAGCAGTTTGGTTGAGGAAGCTCTTTAGTGAGCTGTTCCAACATGTGCTAGATACCACTGTAATACTCTGTGATAATCAGAGTGGGATTCGTATGACTGAGAATCCTGTGTTCCACGACCGATCCAAGCATATTGATATCAGGTACCACTTTATCCGGGATATGGTACAGCGAGGCGCCGTAAGGCTCGATCATATAGGAACTGATGAGCAGGTCGCGGATATTCTCACTAAGCCCCTGGGGAAGGTCAAGTTCCTAACCTTCCGTGAGAGTCTTGGTGTCGTGGAAAGACCCTATGATGTGGGTCCTGTTGGACGATGAGCTCTGGGAGCTCTGGGGGGCTTTGGGGATAGCTTCTCGGAGCTATAAGCACTCATAATGCTTCTGCCCCACCCTTGTGATTATTGAGCTGGTTCGCCACTCATTTAATCTGTGCCCCATATGCATCCTACCCATTGAGTTCAGGGCTCATGGGAAGTACCTCTCATTTGGCCAATGAGGTGTGGAAAAGCTAGAGACTATTAGCAAAGACTGATGGACGCATCAGAGATTGCCGTACTCTCTATCTAGGATGGCATGGTCCAACCACTTGATTTGGGATCAAGATTTGTGAGGTCTGGGACCTCTGGACTGATTATGTCAGTCGGGGAATGATGTCTTTGTGACTGACCCACTTCTGTTCTGAAATAAAGAAGCCAGCAAAGCAAGTTTCGGCGGGATGACTCACGATGTTAATTGCACTAATAGATGGAGTTCTCCCTAGTTGAGAGGGAGTGTTAAATTTGGACAACTAGGTCCAAACTCCATGTTCTGATGCTCAGATTAAGAGGCTAATATTTTTGTTGGATTCCTCTTTCTGAGAGGTGTAAAATCCATATAAAAATAGTCTTAATCCGATGAGCAGAACTTATATTTTGAATTTATTATTCTTAATAAATTATATGTGCAAAGGTCAGCCAGTTTTGTAATGTAGGCTCACATGCCCAACAGATGTGTCACACACCCTCATTGATGGATATATATATATACAGGAAAAGTTGGAGAGAATTTGATCACAACACAACTCACATCTTCCTCTCTCATCCTAAAAAGTACGAGCTACCTGGAGGACGAATTTCAGCCACACGTGGGAAGGACGAAGAGGATTTTTCTGCTGCTAGGGTTTCTGCTGCTAGGGTTTCGCAGAAGTTTGACCAGCGTTGACTTT
Organism: Pinus tabuliformis; assembly: GCA_031772625.1. Taxonomy (NCBI): domain Eukaryota; kingdom Viridiplantae; phylum Streptophyta; class Pinopsida; order Pinales; family Pinaceae; genus Pinus; species Pinus tabuliformis. The sequence continues at coordinate 1,670,493,572 of CM062818.1, forward strand.
GGTCAACGCTTGGTCCAAACAAGCTGAAAACTTGTGGGAGGTTCGATTTTTGAAGGCCATACTACCTGGCACAAAAATCGAGGTCAAAGGGTTGACCGTTTTGCTGCTGCGTTGACTTTTAGCTTGCTGCCCCTGCGTTGACTTTTCAGGACAGCGTTGACTTTTGTAGAACTGACTTGGGTTGACTCATCTACTGGTTGGAGGGTTGTTGTGACACATGCTGGGCTGGCTGACCAAAGGAGACTTTGCTGGTTGAAGCATCCTGTTGACCGCCGAAACAAACACATACATTTTTCTTGTTTCTGATTTGTCTTCTGTAAGATCTGCTTATATGTTCTATCTGCATTTTGCTTATCTACTTGTATGATTGCTGTGAGAAAAGTGAAATTGCTCTTAGCATAGAACATCTACAAAACTTCACATCAGTCCTAGGTCCTTCATATTGAATTCGGAAGCAAAATCTCTCTTACATTGATGAATAAGAGGGTCTGCACCTGTCAGAAAGAGATCGTCCACATAGAGTACCAAGATGAGAGGTCTATCATTCTCAACCTTAAAGTAAAGGTTCGGATCAGCTTCACTTCTTGTAAATCCCAGCTTCATCAAATAGTTATCGATCCTCTCATACCAAGCTCGGGGTGCTTGCTTCAACCCATAGAGCCTTTCTTCAACCTGCATACATGTGTCTGACGATCTTGAACTTCAAACCCCTCAGGTTGTTCCACATAGACTTCCTCCTTAAGTGAACCATGCAAGAAGGCAGTCTTGACATCCATCTGGTGTAGATTCCATCCTTGCGAGGCAACAAGGGCTATAATCAAACGGATGGTGGTGTAGCGAGCAACGGGTGCAAATATCTCATCATAATCTACACCTTCCTTTTGAGAGAAGTCTCGAGCAACAAATCTAACCTTGAACTTCTTAGTACTTCCATCGACACCATGCTTGATCTTGTAGAGCCATTTAGAGGTGACAACAAATTTGTCCTAGGGTCTAGGGACCACATCCCAGACATCATTCTTCATAATTGACCCGTACTCTTCGTTCATCCTTCCATTCTTGTTACCTATTAGGCTTCTTTCTTTCACGAAATGTCCCCCTCGGTGCAACATGTCTTTCGACATCTTTGAGAGTTTCCCTCAGCCATGAGGGTCTCCTTTTGGAGGAAGAGGGCTCATGAGGAGGAGGATTAATGAAATCCAGGTGTTCTTCAACATTGGGCATCGGCTCATCTTGCGAATCTCCCTGATTTCTTGCATATGCTTCTTTGTCCTTGGAATAGAAAGGTTGCTAATCTTCCTTAGGGCATCATCCTCATCGAAGGTGACATCATGACTCAACTCTACTTCTCATTGACCAGGCACAAAGATTCTATATGCCTTAGAAGTTTCACTGTAGCCCACAAAAGTTCCTTTCTTCCAAGATGCCTCCAATTTACTTCTCTTTTCTTTCGGCACATGAAAGTATACGGGACTACCAAAAATTCTAAAACGAGAATCATTAGGTTTCTTACCAGTGAAAACTTCTTTGGGAGTTTTGGAGTCCAATGCTTGATGAGGGCATCGATTTTGAACGTACACAATAGTGTTGGCAGCTTCTCCCCATAGGAACTTTGGAAGTCCTTGATCATGAAGCATGGCACGAGTGGCTTCTATAATGGAACGATTCTTCCTTTCAGTAACACCATTTTGCTCAGGAGTATATGCAGTAGTAGTCTCACTCTTAATGCCAACTTCCTTGCAATAGTCATTGAATTCATTTGACTCATACTCGGTTCCATTATCGGTCCTCAATATCTTGATCTTCTTCCGTTTTTGATTTTCCACCAAGGCTTTGAAGGCACGGAACCATGAGAATATTTCGTCCTTCTTCTTCAAGAAATATATCCAAGTTTTGTGAGAGAAGTCATCCACAAAGACAACATAACATAAATATCCTCCTAATGATGTCACAAACAACATACCAGATAGACCAGAATGAACCAATTGCAAAATGTTGTGGTCTTGTCATCACTTGAGGGGAATGGTCCCCTTGTATGTTTTCTCTCAGCCTCCCTAACATACACCTTCATGCTCTATTTTGAATTCAGGCATACCTGTAACCATTTTCCTTGCATTGGGTAGAGCCTTATAGTGAAGATGAGAAAACCTCCGGTGCCATAGTGTTGAAATTTGATGACTAAAAAGTTTCCTGCAATTCCAACTCAGTTTTAATTCCACCTGATCACTCCCATTCAGTTAAATGCCTTTTCCCTTAAACATACATTCAACATATAGAATTCTCGAAATGAAATTTTCAGATTAAAACACATGTGACTGTCAACACATGCTGAAAATAAATATGGACATAAACAGAGCAGCAACACACATAAAAATACACACATAATTTTGGGTCAACTTAGACCCAGGAAAAACCCCTTCAATCTTCTCTGGGGAAAGCCTTTTAGAAAGCTCATCAAATTTATTTATCTTTCAAGTTCAGGAAAAATACATTTTCAGACAAAACTAAACAGCAAAATACAACTTATCTCTTCAACCCAAAACTCCTTGAAAATCGTGCTGACTTTGCCTCGATTTCCATGCACAAATGAAGCTGAAAATATGTACTGTACGGATTTCTGTACCGCTGTAGGATGCTGTATAGTCTGTACGAATTTTTCAAATTTTTATTTTATTTATTTATTTTTCAAAAACTTCTCTTGAACAACGTGCATATCACAACATTAAATGTTGTTCGTATTGTACTTTCTGTTGTCTTCTATGCCTTGATTTCCGTGCCCATCTTTGCCCAGAAATCACTCCTTTAGCTTGCTGCAACAAATTTCACCTTCGGAATTTTTCTTCAGCTCTCAGCCTTCTTTCTCCAATCTGCTCATGAAGAATGAATGCAATCTCTCTTTTCTTTTCCCCTTTTGTTTCCCTAAATGACTTTTGGGCAACCCTAAGATTCTTATGGCTCAGATTCATTTAGATCAAGGGATGAGAATAAATGTGCATTTAATTCTCACTTTCTATTTTTTAACTCATCCATTAAATAATGTTAAGTTATGGTATGTTCTATGCTTATAACAGTTTACTTCTTTTTCTTATTATATTCCACCGATTAGCAACCACATGTACATAAAGTAAAGTGCAGATAGAACATTAAACGATCGACAGAAAACAAGCCAAGACAAGAGACACAAGATGTGGCGGCTAGCCGGGACAAACCCCACAATGTGTGGGGAAACCCTTTGATCAAATCTTCTTTTATCTTCAATAATTCAGCAGAGAGAAATATTACAATAAATCTGATTCATATCAGCAGTGGCAAACCCTAGATTAGTAGCATCAGCATTAGCGGCTTCATTATCAAACTAGGGCAGACCATATCTCACAAACCGACAGTCGGATTGAATTCATTCCACCACCAAAAGTTTTGGCTTCCAGAGGAGGTTCAGATGAACCTACAACGCAGTTCAGATGAGGAGATCTTCTAGGCCACGCAAATCAATCTTTACTTTTGTAGTTGCAGCTTCAGTTTCAGCAGTTTCCGGCTTCAAACTAGGGCAGTCGATATCTTGCAAACTGTTCGTCGGATTGACTTCATTCCACCACCAAAAGTTGCGGCTTTCAAAGGAGGTTCAGATGAACATACAGCGCAGTTCCAAAGAGGAGATCTTCTAGGCCACGCAAGTCAATCTTTACTTCTGCAGTTGCAGCTTCAATTTCAGCAGTTTCCGGCTTCAAACTAGGGCAGTCGATATCTTGCAAACCGTTCGTCGGATTGACTTCATTCCACCACCAAAAGTTGCGGCTTTCAAAGGAGGTTCAGATGAACCTATAGCGCAGTTCCAAAGATGAGATCTTCTAGGCCACGCAAGTCAATCTTTACTTCTGCAGTTGCAGCTTCAAATTCAATAGCTTCCGACTTCACATGTGTGAGAGAGAGAGACCCATTTCAGCGCAGTAGAGAAGAGACTCATATCTACGCAGTAGAGAGAGAGAGATGTGATGAGGTGAGTGAGTCCAAATGAGGAAAAATCCTCTTATATTTATACACAACGTTGGTGGGTGAATAGATGCGACTGTTGGGCTTCTGAGCCTACATGAGTTGTAGGTCGGCTTGATAATAATTCCATAATCAAAATAAATTCATATCTCCATGAATACTTATCGGAATTGGATGATCGTTATATAAATCCTACACCTTTCGACGAGAGGAATCTAATAAAAATATTATTAGCCATGAATAATATGACCCACATGAAGTTTTGCCTTGGTTGCCAATTTTAACAAATAAAGTACCCACATTGTACTTTATGTCTAAAGTCACTTTTCACTTTATAATTTAACATTGACTTTACCACTTATAAAGTCACATTTAGGAAAATAATTATTTTGGACACTTTTCCCTAGGTAGAGACTAACCCATGGGAAACCACTTGTCCAAGGTACATTAAAAATCAACACATAGTTCAGATTGAAGAGGTGTGTCGCAAGACATGGCTCCCAGTGGACTTGCTCCAACTTGATATAAACTGTCAACCCTGAATCCAAGAGTAAATGCTTCTTTGAAATTTCTTTTCCACACACGTACCTTCCATCGATGAATGCCACCTTGAATCCTTTGTCTTCCATCGCCGAGATAGACTCTAGATTCTTCTTTAGATCAGGTACATATAGTACTTCTGGAAGATGAACAATGTTGCCTTGATTCAATTGAAGGGTAACATTCCCAACTCCCTTCACGGGATAGGTGGCATTGTCTCCAAGGATAATTTCCAAATTTGTATCCTTCTCTATCAGATTTGAAAGAGTTTCCTTGTACTCGGTGAAGTGCCTTGAGGCACCACTATCAATCAACCGATTTCCCAAAGTATCTATAAGAAAGGCAGTAGAGAGGGCAAATATAAGATAAAATTCATTTTGCTTAGAATTTACAACATTAGACTCATCAAACCTGGAGTTTCTTGTTCTTTTAGAAGCTCTATCATTTCCAAGTTGAGTAGAGGAAGCATTCCTTTTCCCTTTGTTGTTGAACCTGCCATTGCTTTGATTGTTGTTGCTGCCCCTGGAATGATTGTGATCATCATCATGAGATGTGTCCCTTCTATTTGGACACTCCCTGGCATAGTGACCGAACTTGTTGCAAACGAAGCATCTTCCCTTCCTTCCATTTTTGAATCCCGGTCTTCCTTGACTTTGCTTCTTTGAACCTACATTGTTCTTCCTCTTGGCATGAGCGGAGAATGCAGTAGGATTATTCCTATTCGAAGGCATCTCCAATTCTATCATCCTTGTTTCTTCTTGAGTACATCTAGTCAGCGATTCTTCAAAGCCTGAAATTTTGTCGTTATTGAGAATAGTAGTGTTGAACACATGCCATTCGGGAGGAAGACCTCCAAGGGTAATGAGAGTGAGCTCCCTGTCAGCAATAGCTTCACCAATTGAAAGAAGATCATTTTTTATCTCGGTAATCCTCATGAAGTAGGATTGAATATCCTCACCTTTTCCCTTCTTTATATCCTTCAGCTTGTTCTTGAGGAAAAGAATTTGATTTGCATTGCTACATTTGAACATGTCAACCAACCTGTCATATATCTCTTTTGATGTATTCAAATCGGAGATATAAGCAACTAAGTGTTTATGAAAAGAATCCCTGATGATCTTCTTGGCTTTGACTTCATCCTTCTTGTACTTTGTCTTAGCAGCAACGGGTGCATTTGAAGGAGGTTCCAGAATCTTTCCTTGCACATAATCCATGAAATCTTGCTCTTCTAAAGTCAAATCAAGAGACATCTGCCATGCATGATCATCAGACTTATCATGAAGCTTATCATCAGACTTGAAGTAGGATGTGGAGGCCATTGAGACTTGTTCTTGATCAGTGATTGCTCTTCACTCTTGCTTGGGCTTTGTCTTCACCTCAGCTTTGATACCATGTTAATTTTAGGATAACAATGGTATGTTCTATGCTTAGAGCTATTTTACTTTAACTTTCTTTATTAGCCCAATATCGTGTCCAATATAGCAATCACATCAACATGATAGTAAAATGCAGATAGAACATAAACAATAACAGTAGAAGACAAGCCAACACAAGAGGACACAAGATATGGCACTAGCCAGGGACAAACCCCAATGTGGGGAAACCCTTGATCAATTCTTCTTATAATTCTTCAAAAATTCAGCAGAGAGAGAGAGAGTACAATTTACAATATTCACTTGCCCAAACTGATCAGTGAAAACAATAGAAACAGAAAACCCTAACTAGAAAGTCAACGCTGGTCAACAATGCTGAAATCTACCTCCAAAACAGCCCGGTCAACTTTGGTCAACTTGACCTCGAACATCAAGATAATGCAGCCCAAAATAGTCCGAAAATAACCAGTAAATTCTGGTCAACAAGGGTCGACACAACAACTTGAATTAGGGTAGTCAACGTTGGTCAACTCAAGTGTCAAACTGCCTCGGTTTTTGTGCCTAGAACAGTGGCCTGCCCAAACAGAAATCTCCATCACAAAAATGAAGTCAAACAGGGTCAACGCTAGTCAAAGACAGCCTCTTGGAATTTCATTCAAATCTGGTCAACGCAGCAGCAAGAAAAGACAGTCTTCCTTGCACACATGTGGAGAGAGAGAGGCCCAGAAATCCGTACCCAATCAAGATGAATGAGATGAGATCCAAAATGAGGAGGAGGCACCTTGTATTTATACGCAACGTTGAAGGCTGGAGGAGGTTAATTTGATGGCTGACTGACATTGAGAATTTGTCCATAATCAAAATAAATTCATAACTTCATTTGTAAGCCCATACATTAAATTAGCTAAAACATGCTTAATTCCACATTTTAATTATGCAGCAAGTAGCGTTAATTTTAGAAGTATCCAGCGACAAGAATAACAACATCAAAATTTACTTACAACATTATAGAGTATATCCAACCAGCATTTCGTTTGCAAGACAAAGCTCCAAGATGTTGGAATTTCTAAGTCTAACCCATTAGAAACTCTTCATGTACTTTATGAATTATTCCAATTTCCTACCTACTTGTTCTGTTAATTAACAAATTAATTACTATGTAAATATTGGAAATAAATACAAGTACATGCTCAACACATTACAAATCTTCAATTGAAGGAAACAAAACAAGCACACAAGTGACACCGTTGTTTTTGGACGAATGTCCCCAGAAAAACCCAATGCGGGAAAATCGGTGCAACTATCTGAGGGTTTTATTATTATGCAATTTCTGAATACAATCTGGGTGCCAAAACCGACTCACCCAACAGAGAATAATCTTGGCAGTAGTACCTCTCCTTCGTAGAAAGATGCTCTGGTTGAAACCCCAGATAAACACTCCGGAAGCTCCTCAGCTCCAATCTGCCTCACGAAAAACCCTAGCCTCAGCCTCTAGGGACTTCGTCAGCCTCTTCTGCTCTCTATGTCAGCTTTCTCGACAGTTCCGGCAGTTCCGACTGTTCCCGGCAGTTCCGGCTTCTGCCCTTTGCGTCAGCTTTCTCGGCAGTGCCGGTTGTTCTTGACAGTTTCGACTTCTGCCCTTTGCGTCAGCTTTCCTAGCGATTCCGGCAGTTTCCAGCAGTTCCAGCTATTCCCAACAGTTTCGGCTTCTACCCTCTGCGTCATCTTTCTTGGTAGTTCCGGCTTCTGCCCTCTACGTCAGCTTTCCTAGCAGTTTCAGCTTCTGCCCTTTGCGTTAGCTTTCCCGGCTATTCTGGCAGTTCGCGGTAGTTCCAGCTTCTACCTTCGGTGTCAGCGTTCCCGACTGTTCCGGCAGTTCCAACTGATCCTCCAAGTACTATCTCTGCCTCTCTGCTTCTGTATTCACTACCACTCAGCTGCAACTTTGATCATTCTCTCAACTTTCTCAGCAAACCCAGCCCAAGAAAGTCGAAATCTTGATCTCTTGGTGTGTTCTCCAAGTGACCCTCAAGCCTCCTTTTATACTTTTCTCGTTGACAAATCAACGGTCGAGATTAAGTCCCTAATCAACGGCTAAGATTAGATCTGGCTTGACCCATGACTTTTGGACCATTCTAACACAATTTTATATTAACTCACATTAATATTTTAATTTCCCTAAGTTTAGACTTAGGGACTCCATTAAAAATATTAATTATTTTAATATCTCTCAAACTGTTTAGAATTTTCCCAAACCCTTTCTGGGTATTGGAGATCTCATGTGCCTTAGCCTCTCCACCAATTTTCGTGGCTAGAGCACATCCGATTCTACCTCAAATCAACACAAGACAAGATAAATAACCCAAATCCATACGTCAAAATTCATCCATCTCCAAAAAATATTCTCCAAGGAAAAAATGCGAAGTTCTCTATGACTAGAGAGATCCCAAGTCAAGTGATGATTCAAATGAATGTATCTAACATCAATGTATAGCCTTCTAAGGAATTCGAATTAGCCTATGGGCCTACATTAGCCCCTAATGATAAATAATGTGCAAATAAAACCCCTATTGGTGACAAGCCCACCAAACTAGCTCACAAGTGTAGAAATAAGCCTCACAAGGGGCCAAATAATAATATGTACTTGTCGTGGGGCCCTCCAAAGGCATAATAATATTCTAAAGTGCCATATTGAGGAATAAATTCCTCGGAATATGATGGACAAGGGGGTGACCCCTTGTTCTCCAAGTAGTAGACCTGTGGTGCTCCCAGTGGGTCTGAGGGCACATAAATGGCCCCATGGGTCTCCATATGAATCGGAGATGCCTGTAGATCCTTTGCAAGGATCTAAGTGGTGGAATGAATATTGGCATGACATTGTACAAGTCTTGGGACACCTACCAAGAGTGCGGGGCTCCTGTGGGGGCCTACTAGGCATAATGTACCAATCGTATCACCGTCATCCCAAAAGTGGATCGCTAGCAATCTCTGAGTATTCATGAAGTTCCGTGGAGTGCTGTCTACTATTGTGGAGGCCAATGGGTCTCTATGCACACCCTACATGTGCCAATGTAAACCTCTGGGGGTTAGGATCCCGGATAGGTAGACCAAACCCAAATGGAAACCCCCTGTAATCCTACATAAGATCCAATGCGTCCCTGTTAAAATTGGCAACTAGGGACAAACTTCATGTGGGTCATCTTATTCATGGCTGATAATATTTTTATTAGATTCCTCTCATCGAGAAGTGTAGGATTGATATAAAGATCATCCGATTCCGATAAGTATTCATGGAGATATGAATTTATTTTGATTATGGAATTATTATCAAGCCGACCTACAACTCATGTAGGCTCAAAAGCCCAACAGTCGCATCTATTCAAACATCAACAGTTGTGTATAAATACAGGAGGACTTTTCCTCATTTGCACTCATTTATCTCATCACATCTCTCTCTCTCTACTGCGTAGCAAAGAGTCTCTTCTCTACTGCGCAGAAAAGGGTCTCTCTCTCACACATGTGATGCCAGAAGCTACTGAAACTGAAGCTGCAGTTGTAGATCCAGACTTTGACCAGCGTGGACCATCAAACCTCCTCTTTTGATCTGCGCTGTAGGTTCATCTGAACCTCCTCTAAAAGCCGCAACTTTTGGTGGTGGAATCAAGTCAATTCGACGGACAGTTTGCAAGATATTGACTGCCCTAGTTTGAAGGAAGCTGCTGAAACTGAACTTGCAACTGCAGAAGTGAAGTTTGACCTGCGTGGACCAGAAGATCTCCTCATCTGAACTGCGCTGTAGGTTCATCTGAACCTCCTCTGGAAGCCGCAACTTTTGGTGGTGGAATCAAGCTGATCCGACGGTCGGTTTGTGAGATATCGTCTGCCCTAGTTTGATGATGAAGCCGCTAATGTTGATGCTGCTGATCTAGGGTTTGCTACTGTTGATATAAATAAGATTTATTGTACTATTTCTCTTTGTTGAATTATTGAAGATAAAAGAAGATTTGATCAAAGGGTTTCCCCACACATTGTGGGGTTTGTCCTTGGCTAGGCGCCACATTTTGTGTCTCTTGTCTTGGCTTGTTTTCTGTCGATCGTTTAATGTTCTATCTGCACTTTACTTTATATACATGTGATTGCAAATCTATGGAATATAATAAGAAAAAGAAGTAAACTGTTATAAGCATAGAACATACCATACATTAACATGGTATCAGCGCTGAGGTGAAGACAAAGCCCGAGCAAGAGCAAGAGCAATCACCGAAGAGAAGATTGGCAAGGCTATCCTAAAAGAACTATGGGGTCCTCAACACTCTTTCCTGTTGAAGACAAGCTCCGTGAGAAAGCTGACTATCACGGATGGAAGATGTCTATCGATCTAACCCTAGAAGAACAAGGAGTGTTGGACCATGTGAGAGGCAATATTGTTGAGCCTCCATCAAACGCATCTGCTGCTGCCAGGTACAAATGGAAAATCGGAGAAGTCAAAACAAAAAGATCATTTGGGACTCTATTGACAAGCACTTGGTGGCCTACGTCTCTGACCTGAACACCTCCAAGGAAATCTACGATAGACTGGTGAGTTTATTTAAAGTTAATGATGCAAATCAAGTTTTGCTTCTTAGAAATAAGTTGAGGGAAATCAAGAAGGGTAAAGATGAGAGTATGCAAGCATACTTCTTAAGAATCAATGAGATCAAGAACGATCTCCTATCTATTGGGGAGACTATTATTGACAGAGAAATGACACTCACAACTCTTGGAGGATTACCATCTAAATGGTATGTGTTCAGAATTACTCTTTTGAACAATAATGTAATTCCTGGTTTCGAGGAATTAATGGCTAGATGCATTCTAGAAGAAACAAGGGTAGAAGAGCAAGCAATGCCCTTGCCTAAAGGTCCTCCTGCTGCCTTTTCTTCTCATGCTAAGAAAAGAAATAATTCCGAGTCTAAATCAAAAAGAAAGACTGGACCTAAGGGTGGAAGAAAATGACGATGTTACATTTGCAATAAAGCAGGTCACTATGCAAGGGAATGCCCTGATAGAAAGAAATCTCACTATGACGATGATCAAAATCCCTCTCATGGTAATCGAAGGGATGGAAAATTCAATAGCAGGGGTAAAAGGAATGCTGGAAATCAAGGAAGAGGACAACCATTCAAGAAGGCTAGAAATTCCCGGATGTATTAAATGCACCTGACCTCTGAAAAGAACCTGGTATCCATCTCGCCAATGGAAGACAAAGGCTACAAGGTAACCTTCAGCGATGGCAAGGTACGTGTATCGAAAAATAATGTTAAAGATGCCTTTACTCTTGGGTTTTGTGTTGATTCATTATATCAGGTCGATGAAAGTCAGGTAGGTGTCATGTCTTATGACACATCTCTTCAGTTTGAACTTTGGCATTGGAGGTTTGCCCACCTTCATTACAAAGATCTACCCGATGTAAGACATATGGTAACAGGGATGCCCGAATTCCGAGTAGAAAAAGAAGGTGTATGTTCGGGATGTGCCGAAGGAAAGCTCAAAAGGGGACCATTCCCCTCAAGCCTAAGCAAGACCTCCAATATATTACAGTTGGTTCACTCAGGCATACCTGAGGTTGGCATTAAGAGGGAGACTACTACACCACATACTCTAGAGTAGAATGGTGTGGTACCGTACAATTATGGAAGCTGTCTCTATGGGTAGATGATGTAACAATGCTTGATGTGGAAGAACCGATGGATCCTATTTATCCACCTGAGCCTTCCTTTTCCAGGAAGAGGCCTTCATGGCTTAGGGGGATACTTGATGATGCTGAAAGACATGCTGCACCCTGAGGAACCTTTAGAGAAAGTAAGGAACCTAACAGGTATCAGGGATACCTGACCATCATGAGCACGATTATACAAAATGAGCCTTCATCATTCACAGATGCTGTCAAGCATCAAGTATGGAAGGATGCTATGACTGAAGAATATAAGTCTATTGTGAAGAATGATGTCTGGGAAATAGTTCTCAGACCCCAGGACAAGATAATTGTTATTTCCAAATGGCTTTACAAGATAAATCATGTAGCAGATGGAAGTACGGAAAAGTGTAAGGCTCGTTTTGTTGCTCGTGGTTTCTCTCAGAAGGAAGGTATAGACTATGATGAGATATTTGCACCTGTTGCCAGATATACGACCATTTGCTCGATCATAGCCCTTGCCGCTTCACAAGGATGGAACCTACATTAGATGGATGTCAAGATCGCGTTCTTACACGGCTCGATCAAAGAAGAGGTCTATGTGGAGCAACCCGAAGGATTTGAGATTTATGATTGAAAATCTCACGTATGCAGGTTGAAGAAGGATCTCTATGGGCTGAAGCAAGCACCCCGAGCATGGTATGAGAGGATCGATAACTACTTGATGAAGCTGGGATTCACTAGGAGTGAAGCCGATCCTAACCTTTACTTTAAGGTTGAAAATGAAAAACCTGTCATACAGGTGCTGTATGTGCATGACCTCTTTCCAACAGGTGCAGACCCTCTCATTCACAAATGTAAGAGGGAGTTGGCTTCTGAATTTGAAATGAACCAAGGACTTGAAGTGTGGCAGAAGCCAGGGGAAATTTTCCTATCTCAAGGAAAATATGTGGTGAAGATTTTGAAAAGATTTGGTATGGTGGATTGCAAGCCTGTGACTACCTCGAGGATCTTAACTTTCAGAAGTTATATGGTAGTGATGTCGGACCAGAATTGGGAAATGCCTTTGAGTTTAAAAAAAAAACTCGTTCGCGTTGATGTTCTTGGTGAACCTCCGTCCGAACATATGTTTTGCAGTTAGCATTATGAGCTCATATTTGGTTGAGCCTCACTAGATTGGTGCCAAGAATCTTTTGAGATGTCTTTAGGACACAATCTATCATGGATTGAGATACACTACTGGAAATATGAAACTGCATGATTATTTGAATGCTGATTAGGCAGGTAGCGTGGAGGATCACTGGAGCACTTTTTAGTGTTGTTTCTCTTTGGATTCTGCTTCGATATAATGGATGATCAGGAAGCAGAAGTCAGTTGCCATAAGCACCGCCGACACTGGATACATATCTACGAGTATGATCTCGTATGAAGTTGCCTGGTTGGGAAGCTCTTCAGTGAGCTGTTTGAACACATACCACTGTGATTCTCTATAACAACCAGAGGTGGGATTCGATTATTGAGGAATCCCGTATTCGTCGATTGCTCCAGCAGATAGACATCATTTGGGATATGGTAAGTCGATGAGCAAGGAGGCTCCATCACATTAAGATGATGTACAGGTCGATACACCTTGTCAAAGCCTCAAGGAAAGATCTAATCTATGATTTTCCCAAATGACTTGGAGTCGTCAAGAAACCCTTGTACAAGGGCCCTGCATGTTGCATAAATTGAGCTCTGGAAGCTCTGAGGGCTTGCGGTTCTTATTGGAGCAACATACGACCATAAGGTGACTCACCCTCCCCTGGTGGTGCGCACTGAAACAAGATGATTCGCTCTCTTGTGGGACAAGATGATTCTCTCTCTTGTGGAACATGATGACTAGCTCTCCTATGTAGCAGGATGATTAGTTCTCCTGTGAGGCCTGGATTGATGTGTTCTCCATGGCGATTGTAGCAGGATTGATGTGTTCTCCTGTGAGGCCTGGATTGATGTGTTCTCCATGGCGGCCTGGATTGATGTGTTCTCCATGGCAATTGTAGCAGGATTGATGTGTTCTCCTGTGAGGCCTGGATTGATGTGTTCTCCATGGCGATTGTAGCAGGATTGATGTGTTCTCCTGTGAGGCCTGGATTGATGTGTTCTCCATGGTGATTGTAGCAGGATTGATGTGTTTTTCTGTGAGGCCTGGATTGATGTGTTCTCCATGGCGATTGTAGCAAGATTGATGTGTTCTCCTGTGAAGACAGGATTGATTAGTTCTCTTGTCGAGGCATCCTACCCATGCAGTCTGGGACTCATGGGAAGTACCTCTCATCTGATCAATGAGCAAGGAAATGAAGTTAGGGACCATAGTAGTACCGATGGACGCATCGCTGTATCTACCGTACTCCCTACGCTAGGATGACCTCCATTGATCTGGGATCAATGATACTGGTCTGGGACCAGTGGTAGGAGTGGTACATTCTATGACACTGACTTCGAGTTGGTTGTTATTGGTCTAGGACCAGTGGTACACACTCTGAGACTGACTTTGAGTCAGTGGAGGATGTTACTGGTCTGGGACTAGTGGTAGGAGTTGTACTCACTATGACGCTAACTTCGGGTTGGTTGAGACTGGTCTGGGACCAATGGTACATACTCTGAGACTGACTTTGAGTTAGTATGATACATCTTCGATCATTTCTTCTTCTTCATAATTCGGACAAAAGCAGAGCAGAACAGAACAAAGTAGAGCAGAGCATAACAGAGCAGAGCATAACATAGCAGAGCCGTACAAATCAGTACAGGGCAGAACAAGACAAAGCAGAACAGGCAGAATAGAGCAGAGCAGGGAAAGGGTCAGGCTGTACAGGACAGTGCATTTGATGGATGAATAGTAACAACCGATAGACAAATTGCAGATGAAGTTCCCCCTAGTTGAGAGGGAGTGTTAAAATTGGCAACTAGGGCCAAACTTCATGTGGGTCATCTTATTCATGGCTGACAATATTTTTATTAGATTCCTCTTATCGAAAGGTGGAGGATTGATATAAAGATCATCTGATTCCGATAAGTATTCATGGAGATATGAATTTATTTTGATTATGGAATTATTATCAAGCCAACCTACAACTTATGTAGGCTCAGAAACCCAACAGTCGCATCTCTTCAAACATCAACAATTGTGCATAAATACAGGAGGACTTTTCCTCATTTGCACTCACTCATCTCATCACATGTCTCTCTCTCTCTACTGCGCGGAAAAGAGTCTCTTCTCTACTGCGCAGAAAAGGGTCTCTCTCTCACACGTGAAGCCAAAAGTTGCTGAAACTGAAGCTGTAACTGCAGTTCCAAACTTTGACCAGCGTGGACCATCAAGCCTCCTCTTTTGATCTGCGATGTAGGTTCATCTAAACCTCCTCTGAAAGGCGCAACTTTTGGTGGTGGAATCAAGTCAATCCGATGGACGGTTTGCAAGATATTGACTGCCCTAGTTTGAAGGAAGCTACTGAAACTGAAGCTGCAACTGCAGAAGTGAAGTTTGACCTGCGTGGACCAGAAGATCTCCTCATCTGAACTACGCTATAGGTTCATCTGAACCTCCTCTGGAAGCTGCAACTTTTGGTGGTGGAATCAAGCTGATCCGACGGTCAGTTTGTGAGATATCGTTTGCCCTAGTTTGATGATGAAGCCGCTAATGCTGATGCTGCTGATCTAGGGTTTGTTACCGCTGATATAAATAAGATTTATTGTACTATTTCTCTCTGCTGAATTATTGAAGATAAAAGAAGATTTGATCAAAGGGTTTCCCCACGCATTGTGGGGTCTGTCCTTCGCTAGCTGCTAGATCTTGTGTCTCGTCTTGTCTTGTTTTCTGTCGATCATTTAATGTTCTATCTGCACTTTACTTTATGTACATGTGATTGCTAATCTATGGAATATAATAAGAAAAAGAAGTAAACTGTTATAAGTATAGAACATACCATACATTAACAGTCCCCTAGGCTTCCAGTACAACCAGTTATTAAAATAATCAGGTAAAAGAGTTTACAAATCATGGATAACAAAGTGGGCACTTCACAATGGCATGCCCTTCCATAGTGGGCTTTGGTATGAGCTAGTGTCTACAAGCTCCAAAGGGGGCTAACCAAGTACCTTATTAGGTGGTTTCAACCCTTAAAGGGGATAGTATGTCTAAGGTACATCCCTCTCGTTGACCACTCTGTGTCAATGACAACAGTACACCTTTTTTTGGAAAAAGAGATCCATTATGTTTGAGTATCTGTGCCATTCAGACTTCATCATCAACTGACAATTTTATGAATATGTCAGCCCATTCTGCATATGTAAAATGTAAATAATCTCTGTATGATCAAGTTTGTATGTAATAGCCTAGGTAAACCTATGGTTTTGGTGACAATTTCAATTCTAGGAGGTTTTTTGTCTCACTGATTTATCTGTGTCTCTAGACACAAAGGATAGGCGGAGTTTTTCCCTCCACTCTTACCCCAAAGCTATAATGGATTTTGTTGCTAAGATTTTAGGTGAGTCCTAGTGTGTTTAGATCGAATCTATGTAAAAGTGATTTGGGAATAATCCTAGCTAATTGAATAAATTATTTTTACAAGTCACTTGGTCTACTGGATTATATTTTGTGTCGTAGAAATGCATATTTTTTGAGGATCTATAACAAACGGGTTTTCCCCCTTTATGTATTAAAATGTAAAATTTTGATATAAAAAATATTTAGTGCATGGTCCCTCATAATTAGACACCATGGCTAAGTATTAGAAGGTTAGAAAAATAATTAATCCCCTCATAAGTCGATTAATTAAATTTTCTGGCAAAATTAAATTGAAAGTCCCAAGCTAGAAATTTAATTAATTTTATTGTTCCAAGTAAATTTAAATTCTCCAAAGGAAAAATTCGCGGGTCTTAAAAAAATAAATTTTTAAAGATCCTGGGCTAAGGGAATATTGAAAATTTTAAGAAATCTTGGACCCTTGGACCTTGGTAGTTAAGTCAAAGTCAATTTTTTGAGGTAATTAACTCAAAATTATTATTTTTGAGTTAATTAAAATTGAATTAAATGAAAAATTCGAAATTCCTAAAAACATAAATAATTTTGATGAACGAGATTAAAAAATAATCAGTTTTCTTTTCAACGGTCGAGGTTATTTTGATGGGGATCAAACGAACTAGCTGTTGGAGAATTTATCTATAAATTAGAGGTCGGTGTCAGTCTACTTTTCGTCCAATCTTTGAATCGTGTACTAAGCTTTCAACCTCTCTTGTATATTTTCTGGAATTAATGCAAAAGTCTTTGGGGTTTTAATCTGCGGTGGTGTTCCTCTTCATGAATCTATGATAACATTGTTCTAATTTCTGTTTAATATTAATTAAAAACTATTAATCAATAGCTCTCTTAGAACAATCTGAATACAAGTATCTTGTTCAGTTTGTTGGATCTAGGGTAACATTTTTAATTTTGATTGAATTAGCAGGTATCTCTATTTATTCCGAATTTTGTTGTTATTCTATTTCTCTACTTGGTTTGATGGTTGATTGAGTGTTTGTAGAAGATCTCTTAGGTTTTCATTGAGCATTTGGGGATAATCCTTGGTTGGATCAACTCCTCTCAACACATTTTTTTTGTAGAGCCTACCTCATATAAGCTTCAGGATTTATCTAACGATCAATTTTTTATGCATGATGTTTTTGGGCCAGTACCTCTCTAAAAATCAAAATCTTTTAAATATTTTGTGCAAAAATCGATAGATCTGGCTAGGAAGAGCTTCAAATTTTTAGATCTGGGAGCAGAGTTAGACTCATACTCCTCAGATTTGATAGATCTGCAACCTTTTGTGCATAGATATGTAAATATTTTGTATAGATTTGAAGCTTTTCTAATTTGGGTTTCAGGGTTAGTATTCATTTTTGTATGTTTGGGATCTGGGTATTTTTTTGTTTTGTTTTGTAGGGGTAGATCTGAAGGAAAAATTTATTTTGAAGCGAGATCTAGACTTTGGAGGGGAAGATCTTGACTCAATACCATTTTGCAGGGACAAATTATTCAAAATTATTTTCAATCCGAGGGTTTTAAATTCAGATCTGAGGTTTTTTTGAGAACAAATTTTAAAGCAAAAATATATCGGTTTGAAATTTAAATTTTTGGGGAATTTTTTAAGGTCCTTGGGCTACCTTTTTTTATCCTATTTTCTGCCTGGAAGCTTCAGCTTTCTGCTCCCTCTTTTCTGGCTCCTTTGCGTTTCGAAAACCTTCAAAAGTCGCAGCTTCTCTCCCTCTGCGTTTTTTATTTTATTTTATTTTCTACTGTGTTTTCCCTTATCTCCTTTATTCCTCTTCTTTCCCTATGCATTTTCCTCCTTTCCCTCATTTATTCTAAAAAAAAAAAAAATGAAAGTTACAATTTTAGCATATGCCATTAAGGCTCGAGTGCATTCGCACCCCCGCAACGTTAAGAGGCTAACGTGCAAAAGAAAAGAAAAGAGAGGAAATGTGAATAGAGGAAGGAGAGAGAAAAGGAGAAACAGAACAAAAATTTTAGCTGCAAATGAGATTCATGTAGGAATTTACAGGGTAAGTTCCTCAGAAAGAATACCAAGAGGACACCGCTCACAACCAGATCTCAAATCAATACACCAGTATTTTTGACGTGGTTAAAACCCTCAGAGTGCAAGGAGGGAAACAGTCCACGGCCTGTCCCAACGTGGGTACAGACAATTTATTAATCAAAGAATGAAAATTTACATAAGCTTCTCTCATGCACGGATTTCCCGAACAATGACCCTCCATGCGCTTTAAATAGAACTCATGGACCAATCGGGTGTCAAGCCACGGATCAAGTGTCGGTAATACCGAGGTGAGAGTGAACCGTCGGATCACTACATATCGTGACCGTCGGATTGTAAGTTACAAAATGTACAACGGTAAAGAAACACACTTTACCTAACTCTAACCTAACTCTATACTAGACCAAGTTGAACTTAACTATATCCTATGTGTCGGAATATCCTAACATCCCCCCTTAAGAACAACTTGGGATAGGATTGAAGGATTTACAAATATGACACAATAGGAGAAGGAAGGAGGCACTAGAGCCTATCCCCCCTTAGTGACAACTTCCTGAACTCCAAGCATATATCGAAGTTTAGTGAACTTCGCCTCTGTGAGAGCCTTTGTGAAGATGTCTGCAACCTGATCATCTGTTGGACAATATTGCACTTCAAGAACATGGTCATGAATGAGCTTTCTGATGAAGTGCATGTGTAGTTCAATGTGTTTGCTGCGCTGATGCTGGACTGGATCTTTGCATAGCTGAATGGCACTTTGATTATCACACCAAAGTGTGGTTGGATGCTGCTGCTCAAAGCCAAACTCTGATAGGATCTGACGAAGCCACAAGGCTTCCTTACTAGCTTCCACGGCACCACGATACTCTGCTTCTGCTGATGAAAGAGAAATGGCAGCCTGTTTCTTACAAGCCCATGTAATAGGTCCTGAACCAAGAGTGAAGACATAACCGGCAGTAGACTTCCGATCATCAAGGTCACCAGCCCAATCAGAATCAGTGAAACCAACTAACAGAGGAGCTGCTTTGGCACTGTAATGAATCCCAAACTGTACTGTACCTCGAACATAACGAAGTATTCTTTTAGCTGCTTTCCAATGACTTTCACGGGGGTTTTGCATAAAACGAGCAACAAGGCCAACAGCAAAGGAAAGATCAGGACGAGTATGGGTTAAATACAAGAGTTTTCCGACAAGTTGACGGTATAAGGTAGCATCAACTTCAGGAGAAGTACAAGAGACTGAAAGTTTGACTCCAGACTGAAAGGGAGAAGTGGCTGGCTTACAGTCTTCCATGTGAAAATGACGAAGAATATCACAAGCATACTTGGACTGGGAAAGGAAAATACCCTCTTGGGATTGCAAGACTTGAAGACCGAGAAAATAGTGTAAGTGTCCTAAGTCTGTCATTTCAAATTTCTTTTTAAGGCTGGACTTCACATGGTTTATAAGGTTGGGATCACTACCAGTAAGAATAAGATCATCAACATAAAGAACAAGGATGATGAGAGAGTTGCCCACTTTCTTGGTGTAGACAGTATTGTCAGAATGACACCTAGAAAAGCCAGATTCTAAAAGAAAGCTATCCATTTTGGCATACCAAGCTCGAGGAGCTTGCTTGAGGCCATAAAGGGATTTCTTAAGTCGACAAACGAGGCTGGAGTCTGTTTGTATGAAGCCAATGGGTTGTTCCATATAGATTTCTTCCTGCAAGTCACCATGCAAGAAGGCAGATTTAACATCCATTTGATGGACTTCCCATTTTAAAGAGGCAGCAAGGGAAAGAACAAGGCGGATAGAGTTCATTTTGGCAACTGGAGAGAAGGTTTCAGTGTAGTCAATGCCTTCAACCTGTGAAAAGCCCTTAGCAACTAGACGAGCTTTATGTTTATCAACTTTCCCATCTGGTCCATACTTGGTTCTGTAAACCCATTTGCATCTAACAAGTTTGCGTCCCTTTGGTAGAGGAACAAGATCCCATGTATCATTTGTCATCAATGAATGATATTCTTCATTCATAGCTGTTTCCCAATGTGGATGGCCTGAAGCTTCTGCAAAAGTGTCAGGATCATGATTTACTGGAGCTTGAGCCAGTAAAGAAGAGGCTCTTTCAAACTGAGAACGTGTACGTCGCTGATCTGTAGGATCACCGGCAAGATCACCTGCTGCATCCCGAGTAGCACGGACCCATCTTGGAAGTTGAGGATCCTGAGAAGGTGGGGAAGGATTATCATCCTCGCTTTCATCATCAGAAGAAGAAATGTTTTCAAAGATAGAAGAGATAGGAAGAGGTGGCACATCCGCCGGACTAGGCTCGCAGGCCGATTTATTTTCATCAAATTTTACATCTCTTCTAATGATAACATTTTTGGACTTAAATGGAATAAGTCTATAGCCTTTTACATCTTCAGAATATCCAACAAAAGTACATTTCTCACTCTTAGGTTCTAAGGCTTTATGCTTTTCATCTGGAATATGGGCCCATGCTTCACTTCCAAACACACGAAAGTGACTTACATCTGGTTTAATGGAACTCCAGGCTTCTTCTGGAGTGATATTCTCTAGAACCTTAGTAGGAGTGCGATTGATTATATAATTTGCACAATTAATTGCTTCGGCCCAAAAACTAAGACTGAGTCCTTTAGATTGCAGCATACAATTAGCCATTTCCTTTAAGGTGCGATTTTTCCTTTCAGCTACACCATTTTGTTGTGGAGTGTATGGAACAGTATGTTGCATTTGAATTCCATTTTCGGTGCAAAAGTTGATGAATGCATTTTTAACATATTCTCCACCATTATCAGTTCTTAGCTTAAGAATTTGATGTCCAGATTGTTTTTCAACGAATGCTTTGAAGGCCAAAAAGGTGGTAAATACTTCGCTCTTGAGTTTTAAGAAGTATACCCAAGTGCGTCTGGAGAAATCATCAATGAAAGTTAAGAAGTACTTGCAGCCAGAGAATGAAGCAACAGGAAGAGGACCACATAAATCACTGTGCACAAGCTGTAAAGGGGCTGAGGCGTGCCAAGAGGCACGTTTGTCAAAACTGTCCCGATGATGTTTTCCGAGTACACATCCGGAACAAACACCATCTTTGCAAGATACCATAGGAAGACCTGTCACCATGTTTTCTTTACATAGATGCTGAAGGGAGCGATAGTTTAAGTGACCATACCGCTCATGCCAAAGTTTGCTCACTTCATCATTATGAGCAACAAATACTGAGGGAAGATGGGATGACCCAAAGTTGTGAAACTTATACAACCTTTTGGAATCATCAGCAAGACCAGTAGCTAGAATCTGTTTAGGATCTTTTAGATCCTTGATTACAACATCATGAGGTGAAAATTCAACAATTTTACCTTCACCTGAATGAGTTATCTGATAGACAGATAGAAGGTTGCAGGATAAGTTTGGAACACATAATACATCATTGAACTGACCATTGTCTAGATGAACAGTTCCAGTCCCTACAACATTAAGAGATCTATCATCACCAACATATATATTTTTGGTGTTACAATCATTTAAAGAAGAAAACATGGCTTGGTTTTTGGCCATGTGACAAGAGGCTCCAGAATCAATGAGCCACTCATGAGAATGAGAAGAAGAAGAAGATACATTTAATGCATAACCAGACTGAGATGATTGACGATGACATGCAGAAAATGCCGTTCCGGAAGTTGAAGTTGAAGTAGGCTCCAGATGGATGTTATGTTTCTTCATTGCGGCTTCCAAGGCTTCCATCTTCTTAAAGCATTTAGATTCTAAGTGGCCATCTCGATTACAAAAGTTACAATGTCTGTCAGTCTTCTTCCATTTGTTTTTATTGGTCTTGTCATATTGCTGAAATGATCTTTCATCTTGAGGCTGAGTTGGTTTAGGACCATTCCTTTGAGGATAAGACTTCTTAGGATTCTTTGAATTTGGTTGCTGCTGGGCGGCTAACGCTTTTGAGGAAGAGTTTCCAAGATTAAGAAGACCAAGGTGTAAGAGTTTTTCTTGTTCTCTTATTAAGGAATCACAAAAGGAGTCAAAGGAAGGGGGCTTGTAGTCTTTGCCTTGACAAATGAAAGCTTCCCTGGTAGAATGGAAAGTGGAAACAAATACAGAGTAGGCTGGTTCCAACTTAGTAAGGATGGAATAAATAAGGTTACCATCTTCTTTCTTAACTTTAACACCTTCCAAGAGATATCTAAGGGTCTTGAATTTGGACAAGAAATCTTCAATGCAAGAAAAATTATTAGGATCCAAAGTAAGCA
This sequence comes from Pinus tabuliformis, assembly GCA_031772625.1. Taxonomy (NCBI): domain Eukaryota; kingdom Viridiplantae; phylum Streptophyta; class Pinopsida; order Pinales; family Pinaceae; genus Pinus; species Pinus tabuliformis. Next base: position 1,670,515,981 of record CM062818.1, read on the forward strand.
ACTCATTCTCAAGTTGATGGGCTCTAATTTCATTTTTAATCCCAAAAACTTTAGCAAGTTTTTCTAATGCTTCATGAGGAGTTTCAATTTCTGCAATGTGGAATCTAAGATCAGGAGAAACAGACATTCCTATCAAACCACGTGCTTGATCTTGTCGATTTTCCCATTTTTCGGCCTTGTCTTCATCTTTGGGTTTCTTTTCTTGGTCTGTGGCTATTCTGAAGAGACCTTTACTTCTAAGTAAATCTCCCATGTAGGCTACCCATTGGAAGTAGTTAGTGCTGTCAAGAATGACTTGGCATGGACTTTCCATTTTTTTGAAAAACAACTGAAGCTGAAGATGCTGAAAGTAAGTGGTCCAATGGATAGATCTCGAAAAAATAGGCGGTTTTAAAAAAAACGGCTCTGAAAAAGGCTTCCGGATGAAGAAGTTATGGCTTTTTGAAAAAAAATTGTTGACGTTGCCGGCAAAGTGCGCGAATGTGCGGGAATGAAAAAATCCGCCCCCACAAAATGGAGACTTGAACCCAAGACCTCTACTCTCGTAAAAGGTCTTTGAACCAATTGATCTATACAAAATATTTGAGAGAGAGAGAGAGAGAGAGAGAGAGAGAGGGGGGGGGGCCTCGATTTGCGTGCTTGCCTTGGGAAGACTCTTTTCCCCTACAAAACACAAAACACAAAACCCAACACGAATATCCAAAGAAAAACGAACCTTACGGCTCGAAGTTAGCTTTAGCCAAAAAACTAGAAATTTTTTAAAAAAAATCTCAAAGTTAGCTTTTAGCCGAAAAACTAAATATTTTTCTCAATGTTTCTGATTTTCCGAGATCACACTAAGGTGCAGGGAAAAGAGCATACGCATGAGAAAAATCCTTTCTTTCTGTTTCTGATTTGCCCAGATCGCACAGAGTCGCAGGGCAAAGAGCATACGCAGAAATGAAAGGTATAGATCCGGGAAAAAAAAGGCTAAATAAACCGAAACCGAAATAAGCAGAGAGAAAATGACAGTAAACTGCAAAAAAAAACACTGTATACCTCCCGATCTGAAAAATGACGCAGCTAGGGCTACCGGAAACCTTTTCGCGTGAAACGAAAGGGGTTCCTCACTGAAACAGATGCTCCGAACGCAACAGAGCAGTCCTCTCGGCCCGAAAGCAGTCAGAAACAGCAGATCTAGGAAACGACAGCCGCATGCAGTTCTACCGGCTTCAGATTTGGATCACCAACGGACGCGCCCCTCAAATAGCTCTGATACCATGTAGGAATTTACAGGGTAAGTTCCTCAGAAAGAATACCAAGAGGACACCGCTCACAACCAGATCTCAAATCAATACACCAGTATTTTTGACGTGGTTAAAACCCTCAGAGTGCAAGGAGGGAAACAGTCCACGGCCTGTCCCAACGTGGGTATAGACAATTTATTAATCAAAGAATGAAAATTTACATAAGCTTCTCTCATGCACGGATTTCCCGAACAATGACCCTCCATGCGCTTTAAATAGAACTCATGGACCAATCGGGTGTCAAGCCACGGATCAAGTGTCGGTAATACCGAGGTGAGAGTGAACCGTCGGATCACTTACATATCGTGACCGTCGGATTGTAAGTTACAAAATGTACAACGGTAAAGAAACACACTTTACCTAACTCTAACCTAACTCTATACTAGACCAAGTTGAACTTAACTATATCCTATGTGTCGGAATATCCTAACAATTCATGCTTCACGTTTTTCTCCCCTTTTTCTTTTCGACCTTACGCCATTCTCCTTGAGAGGGTTCGGTCGAAACTATGACTATCTGAGATTCTGTATTCTGTGGGATGGTTTCTTTATCTGAGTCTGAAGTATCAGAGTGGTGATGTCGTTTGGTGCCTCCCGTGCTTGGATCCACCATTGTTATCTCTGTCTTGTCATGTAGACTAGTTCCCTTCTGATTCTCCATTTCTTGTGATATCTCAGTTTTCTCTGCAGGGGTCACTTCCTCCTCTGCTTCTGACTCTTCTTCCTCAGAATCTGGGGGTGAGAATTGCCAGCCTTTCTTCTGCTTCCCTTTCTGCTTCTTGTTGGTTTTCTTTGCTTCTGGGCATGTGCTTTGCAGGTGTCCGGTCTGCCTACATAGCCTGCATCTGAAGGCCGTGTTTTCATAGTCAAGTACTTGCTGCCAGTTTTGTTGTTTGTAGATTAGCTTTATACTGTCCGGCAGCCCTTTACTTAAATCTACTTCCACACAAATACGTGCGAAAGTATAGATCCTGTCATCGATCCTTTCCAGGTCTGTTTTAATGTATTTCCCTATACTGTTTCCAATGCCTTCCAAGACTCGTTCGTTCCAGAAGTGCAAAGGAAGGTTGTATAGTCTGACCCAGACTGGCATTTTGGTAACTGTCATTTTGTTTGGATCAAAATCCGGGAACCATGGGGTCATAAACAGCCCCGAAGTTCCCCAAAACCATGGGCCTGTACTGATGACTGTATCTCTGACCTCCTGGGATGTAAATTTTATGATAAAAAACCCCTTAGAACATAGGTGGATCTCACATTCCATGGTCCATTTGGTGAAAATCCAATGGAATAGATCCGAGGGTTTGGGCCAATAGCTGTTAAATCGGCAGATTAGAGCTTGTGTTTCATAGGATTGGACGAAATCGTCAAGCCCTGTAGAATCTAGAGTTATAGCTGGGGTATGTTCTGCCTGATCTACAATGTATGGCCTGGGTACGTTTCTGCTTGGATCTGAAGATGGCCCTGCTTCTCTGCTGCCCTGAAGAATGTTTTTGTAGGATGCAGTTTTTTTTCCCTTGTCTCCATTTTGCTGTCCTTGAGGTGGAGCCCTTGGCTGTCCCTGAGGCATGGCCCCTCCTCTCAATCTGAAATTTAATGTAATGGTCGATCCAGGCCCTATCTCATAGCTATCAATCGTTCTGATATCCTGGAGAGTCCTCCTTCCACTGATCAGATGTTGAGTCTGAACTGGGTAACCCATTTCAGCCCAGATCTGTTGTTTCAGCTGCAGGGATGTGCTACCTGCATGAACCCAAACTAAACGAGATTTTCCCTGAGGGGGTTTGATCAAAATCTGAAAACAAGAAATTTTTACCTGCTCTGGCTGTAAGCATGCCTCCAAGTCTGACCCAGATTTTGATTGATTTTTCTTGAAACTGTCTGGATCTGCTAATGATTTTGCCAAATCAGTTAGATCCACCCCGGATCTGCAAGTTTTTGCCTGATCTGAAGTGCTATTTGCCGGATCGGGGCTCCTATTGTGCCTGTAGCTCTTTTGCATGATCTGCTCTTTGATCCCTCTGTTTTGACGCATCGTCGGGAGAATATGGCCCCAGATCGGCGCTGCAAAGAGCAAGAGAAACTCCATACATCGCATGACCATTTCCTTACTCCCATCCCCTACTTGATCTGCGACTCTTCCAAGCAAAAACCGCCCTAAGTCCGCAGATCGAGACCATAGCGCTTCGAACTGAGGCATGGTAATTGCCGGACGCCTCTTTTCTCCATGATCGTTTTCAGATTTGCCATACCCATGTATAGCATTCACTGAGGAGTGCGTATCATTTAAATACAGGGTAAAAATTTGTTGTTTTGGCGTGAAAAGCTCCGAGCAAATGATTCCTGGTGCCGCTCTGAGATAAGCCTCCTGCATCCTGAAAGAGGGATGGCATAGCAGTTGCAGGTTATTCTGATTCGAGACATAACGTAACTTCTCCCCAACAGATCCGGCCCAGAACCGAAGAGAGACCCCGATTCCAAGATATCCATCGGCCATGCGACTAGCCGATCCATGGTCATTCAGGCCTTTTGGGGCCGCAACGGCGCAGAAAACTTTCTCTGAAACCCTAAAAGCCAGAAACGCCTCCATCGCTCCCCCGTCTCCTTTGTCTCCTTCCCTCATTTATTCTACCTGTGCGTGGTTTTTTTTTTTTTTTTTTTTCGCAGTCCCATTTTCTCCTCTGCCAGCCTGTGTCTCAGCCCTTCCTCTGCATGCTCCTCTCCTCCTGCATCCTTCCCTCGCTGCCATCTCCCTGTCGTCCCTCCTTCGACTTCTCCTTTACGCTTCTCCAACCTGCAAAGCTCACCCTCTCAAATTGCTTTCATTTTTTATTTTATTTTATTTCTCTTTAGGTTTAGTTTTAAAGCAATGTAATAAAACAAAAATTCAAATTTTTTATTTTATTCGTTTTTCATTTTGATTTGGTTTGGGTTTAAAAGGAAAAAATTAAAAATTCGATTTGCAATTTTATGTGTGGCTTTTGGCCCATATAAAACAAAAATAAAACTTTGGCAATTTCTAAAAAAAAAGGGGTTTTACATTGATCCTTTTAAAAAAAAAAATTAAAATCTAACTTTTATGTTTCCACATTAAATTTTTTTATTTATTTATTGTTTACATTTTAGTTTCAAAAGATTTTTTAAGTGTGACATGAATAAAAGTTCATCTTAAGTTATTTTTTAAATTTTTGTGAGAAAGGGTTTTGGGGTCTTAGGTCCTTGAAATATTTTTGTGGGGTTAAAAAATTTAGATTCTTCTATAGTCAAGGCACATTTAAATTTTTTTAATATCTCTAAGGTTTGACTATAGGAGGAAATTTTCTGGGTTTGGGTTACTTAAGAAAATCATTTTAATTTTGGAATTGCTTGAAGTGTTTAGCATTTGGATTTCATGGTTTTTTCATAGTAATTAATTTTTGAAATTTAAGTGCTTAGGACTTTTGCATGCTAAGTTTCATAATCATTGATATTGGGTTTTGAAAATTTTTGTGCTTGACATCTATTGAGATTACTCATCGTTTAATTAAATCTAAGCATGGTTTTAATTAGTGTTTTAAACCCGGCCGGTTTGAATCGGTAACCGGTCAAACCGGCAGAAAAACCCGGGTTGACCCTTCATTTCGCCCCAAAAAGGGAAAAACCAGTCCTAACTGGCCGATTTAGGACGGAACCGGCCGGTTTATGGTCAAACCAGCCGGTTCCATCCTAAACCGGCCAATTCGCTGGCAAGGCCATGGTGGACCCACGCAGCGCGGTTTTCCAAGTTTGTAGTGTGTTTTGGAGGGAAATAAAGGGTTCTTTCCCTCCAAAAACACCCTCTCCAAGCCTTTAACAGGATCTCAACCCCCTCATTTGCCTCACACATCTCATTTGGAGTTTTTGTGAGTTTGATTGAGAGCTTGGAGAGTGGAACAACAAAGAGTTTAAGCTAAGTAGTAGTCATCATGCCTCCAAAACCCAAGGATACTGCATGGGCTCATTGTGATATGATTGATGGCAAAATGATCTACAAATATTGCCAAAAATCTATTGGAGGGGGTATTAACAGGTTCAAGCAACACTTGGCTGGGATAGGAGGCCATGTAAAGCCATGTGAAGCACCAAATGACTCAATAGGGCATATTAGGGCAGAATACCTTTAGAAGTTTGAGACTCAAGTCACTGAACCAATAGAGAAGTTTGTGACTCAAGCAGTTGCAAAGTTTGGGAGTCGAGACTCAACCAACTGAGTTTGATCATGATGACTCATGAGAAGTTTCAAGTGATAATGCTGATCACTATTATCATATATGTAGACTTGTAGTAGGCCAGTGGCCCCATAGTTTGTAGGCTTTGTTTTTGCACTCTAGAGGCCATTTAGAGCCTCATTGCTTATGTATTTTGTCGATGATATGTATTGCACTCGGTGCCATTTTGATATATTCACCTTTACATGGTATATAAATGAGCAATCTTTGCATATTTTGTCTCTATTGGTTTGGAATCATGGTTTTAAATCTTAAAAATAGTTTTTGGTTCATTAAAAATTAATTATTTAATGAATTTTTTTAAAATCAGTTTGTTTAGACCTGACCAGTCCCGGTTTGACCGGTTCCAGTTCGAAACCCGGTTCATTAGGTGGACTGGTCCGGTCATCGGTTCCAGTTTTTAAAACATTGGTGTTAATTACTTGAATTAATATTTATTGCATATTAAAATTTTGAGAAATTTTCAAGTAATTCTTATGGAATTGTGGTAAATTGCATCTCTTTCATTTCGTAAATTGAGTATATTTGAGCATCTATATAATTGGCATTTATCTTGAGAGTGATATTGAAGAATTGTGAAGAAATTTTTGTTCTCTTTGAGCTATAATTGCATTAAAAAGAATTGAAGCTTGTGATTTAATTTCATATTGGGCATTATACTGTGATATTTTAAGTGCATTTCTGAGAAGTTTATCTTTCAGTCATTATTTTGTGAAGTGAATATTGATTTTGGCATTTAAGGCTTTGGCATTTAAATAAAAAATAGATCGTGACATAAGTGCTTTCAATCCTTGAATCTAGCTTCATCTTCTAATCATCTCGTGCATTTGCATATTAAGTTAGCCTTGCATAATTAAAATTTACTTCCAAGCATAAGCTTGGTCAATAGAAAGATAAGTAGCCATCCATCTTTGCTTGAGAAGCCTGGTTTTAATAGTACTTAAAAAAGTGACCTTGCAGTTGTTAGAGCTACAACTCTCTACAACGCTAGAGGCACCAGGTATGTTAGATTTTCAGGAGAGGTATCATTAATCACACCTTAGTGTGCTTTACCTTATCTTCTCTCTGCCACTTGCTACGAAATCAGGCTCAATATAGAAAGGATTGAAGGGTTAAAACTTAAATAGGCATTTAGCTAAAATTAACCAAGATTCTTGCATCTCACATTAGTTTTAGGATCCACATTTCATATAAGATAGTCATTCATCCAAGCAGTGACTGCTCATCAATTACTTGGTCCTAAATTTTCTAGCAAGATAGTTGACTCCATAAGGCACTGGTATCAATCGCCTAAATCTAATCGAATCCTATAAGTATTGCTAAATATAAAACAAGTACTTGGTCGCTTAACTGTGTTTCCCAAAATGGTTGGTTCCCAACTAGTTCTCCTTCATTCCATTTCCATAGGGTCTACCCCCCTTAGTCTGCTATTGGGAGACAACTTCAATGGAGAGATTGAGGATCAGGGTGACAAGCCCCGATCTGAGCTGTTGTTGCAATGCCTAGACCTTCCTGTGCGACAACACCTCTAACGGGGGTGGCAAGTGACAAATAAGTGGAATGGAATAGAGAATGAGGGGGGAAATCTTGGGCCACATAGTGGGGCATAGGGGTAACTAGGTAAGGGGAAGCCCACACTTGGGTATGTAATGTGTGGGAGGGAGAAATCATGGTACATGAGGCGCCCTGACCTTGATTTTTCTACCCTTCTTTATATGTCTTCTACCTTTTATGAATTTTTTTTAATTAACTGCTCGGGGCTCAAAGGGCAAGAGCATGATGAGTAAGATATAGTAGTGAATACTCCCTTTTAGGTAGGGCGGTTCATTGCCCTCCAAGGGTTGAGACAATCATAGGTTCCTAAATGATAAAGGAGGCTCATCTAGGGTGTATGGAGCTCATGCATTGGCTTTTGCCCACGTGCTAATTATTTTGTCCCGGCTATTTTTTGCATTTTGTGGTACAATTTCTTGTTAAATGTGGCCAATTATGCTTTTCTCGTTTTTTTTAATTGCTTCAAACTCCAGGGCATCATTCTAGGCCTGACCCAAGGTGGGGGCAAGGGGACAGGGAGGCAGGCCTTATGTGGACCCAAAATGTAAATGTGGACCCAAGTGGGAGAAACGATGAATGGGGATATAGTGAGTAGAAACGGAGTAATATGTGCGGGTAAAGGAGCGAGACCACACACCCAAAGTCGGGGTTTTCCAAGTAATACCACCCTAGAACCAAATGGTCAATAAAGGAGATCCCACAGGACTAATGTCTAAGGGTAACAACCAAAAGAGATCAAGGGGACGAGAGCACAAACTAAGCCTACTCTTTCCACCAAATCCCCCCATCAATCCATGCCCAGAAGTATCCATGGTAAATAAACCCAATACTCAATTTCCAAATGACAAGACATACCTTTAGATTCGGGAGGCCCACCTTCAAACATACGATCAATATAGGTGGGTGAGGGACCACATGGCTGGCTCAGGTGGCAGAGAAATGACACAACGAGCTAGTAGGAGGCATCAAGGGGCTGCCAGCTGAGGCTCATCATGGAGAAAAAATTCTCCTGGGGATATCACCCACAAAGTGGTGGGTAACATTTGGCTCCAACTGGGACGTGATCTCTCTCGAAGTGGACGAGGCTGCTCGAATGGGAGGTCACGAGAACTCCAACAATCTCTTGGTCACCATAGACTTGTTATCTGCACATGTCAAAGATCAAAGCCATAGGGAAACATGTTTTTCACGGTGTCTTATGATCACCCATGCTTAATGTTAGCCCATAAACCAACAAGAAATAAAATATGCCATTTTTTTATTATCCTAAATGCAATTTAATCTATTATTAGAAATATCATATGTGGTTCGTTATAATGAAGAAAATCAGCATGCAATGCATCCTACCCTAACATGTATATAAATGTTAATACTAAGTGTAATCATAAAGTCAATGCAACCAACATATGTCTTTAAACTCAATATTCAGTTACTCATGTAGCAACCCCCAAATTGAATGTGGAGATAGTCACATGGCGGATGAAGCGGGTGGGAGGCGGGAAACTATGATCTCCATCCGAGATAAAGGGAAGTCCTAGGGGAAAGAAAACAGGTCAATCTAGAGGTCCCGAGCTTTCCTTCTAGGTACACAATGGTGGAATGAATGATCACTCTGAAGAACTCCTCATCACAATCACTATTTGTAATATCATGCTTTGAAGATGTCACACGGTTGTGATGAGAGGGGAACAAAGGGTGAGAGAAAGGAGTGCAACAAAGAAGTCGCTCAATGTGATGGTCACATATGAGAGGGGAGGTCAACAAGTGATCATAATCCTAAGGATGGGTCAAAGGGGATAAAGTATATTCAATTAAGGGCTCTTTCTTGACACCATATTCAGAAAGGGGAAAAGGGGCATGGTCACTCAAGGTGATACCAAAAGGGATGAGGGACTTACTTGAGGAAGACTCAAGGTGATGAACAAGAGGGAAAGGCAAAGGGGAGGGTGAAGTGTCATATTCAATGGGTTTTCCTTCCCCACAATCTAAAGGCTCAAGTGATTTGAATACATAATCATAAGGTGGGTAGGTAAGAGCCTCGTTTCTTTCCTCATTATAAGTATTAAAGATTGGGCCTTCATTAAAAGGAGAGTCAAAGATTGGGCTTTCATTAAAAGGAGAGTCAATCACTTCCATCAAAGATTGTCCTTCTTTATGCAAGGGAAAATAATAATTTTTCTTCCCAAGGGTATCAATGGGTATGTCATCATAAATAGCGCCTTAGGGGAAGGGAAGACCAATTTCATCCTCATCCTCCTTGTTGGTGTCATAAATGGGAGCACAATCAAATTGAGGACCAACAATTTCCCATTTCTCCTTTTCAATGTGGAAATAATCTTCAATGTCATTTTTTAAGGGGCTAATGGGATGATCTCTCTCAAGGTTTTCAAAAGAGGATTCATCGGGAGTAATATCCTTGAGAAAGGTTGGGTTGGTCTCAATTTCACTTTCCATAAATTCACCCTTTCCAGCACGTGTCCCCAAAATCATCATTTTGATCATGTGGACCCAAGGAGGATTCGTCTTCTTGCTCATTACCTAGATTCTCAATGTCTTGATGATGCTCGATGAAAGCTTCCTCTTGGATGCTTAATGCAGGGTGTACTTGAGAATCTCTAAGAAAATCCTCAACGAACTCTTCAATAGACGAAATTCTCCTAGGTTCGTGATCATGTATCCATGAGTTATGACCACCGAGCGACCCCATGAACAACAACATAAGGACATCTTGGTGGACAACCTTCTCTCTTGAAGCAAGTGCATTAGATATTTCTACGTGGTTAGTTGCAGAGAGTGTATCAACATCAAACACAGACATCCCATGTAGCATCCTTCCCATGACATGATTAGGATGTCCAAGGATACTAGTAATGTACAAAGAGAGAAATTTACGAAAGAATGACAACCTATTTGAGGTATAGATGAAACATATGTAGGAGTCGCCAGGGTGAAATTAAATATGCCTAGAAAAATGCTTGCTTCACCCTACAAGCATCAACCTCACAGTTCAATGAAGAACTAGGGCTTCGTTCTTCCAATGGAGTCACCAATAATAATGATATGACAATAAGACGTATGGGGAACAGAACAAAACACATGCTTCGATCCCCAACAATGACGCCAGAAATGTTACCACTCAAACCAGCAGGGGACCCTAAAGGGTTTCCTAAGAGGGAAACTACTAGGTTAAGGGCAACGGTGGAGGCTTAGCCCATTGTCATCACAACTTAGTCTCCCTACTCTTTACAGAATTTCGCTGATGTGAGGAGTCCCGGTAGTGTAGGGATCACTTGTAAAGTATATGTCAATGGATAGGTGAGAAGTGACCTTGGAAACCCTTTCCCAAGGATGGAGTGAAGAATGAAACTTTCTCTTTAAGTAAGGGACTTGGTCCACCAGGGGTAAGGGGTGATGTTAAATAGGAAACTAGGGCCAAACTCCATGTGGGTCAGCTTATTTATGGCAACTGATATTTTTATTGGATCCCTCTCGTCGAGAGGTGTAGGATTGATCTAAAGATCATCCGATTCCGATAAGTAATTATGGAGATATGAATTTATTTTGATTATCTAATTATTATCAAGCCGACCAACTCTTATGTAGGCTCAAGAAGCCCAAACGTCATGTCTATTCAAGCTATACGTTTTAGTATAAATAGGAGAGGACTTGAAGTCATTTCACACAACATCTTTAAGTGGTCTCCTCCTCTCCACGTTTGGGTTTTTGGTGAAGGAGATGATGCCCTAGATAAAGATTACTACGTTGTTCAGTAATGAAGATATATATACGCAGATCCGGGAGACACCTACACTGTACATGATCATACATTGTCATGGAAGCATTAGCATATACGCAGCAATGAAGACTACGCATAGCAATGAAGAATATAATGCCATGCAGATATACGCTGGGCATAAATAAAGGAACGCAGTCAACGTCTTCAGCAATGAAGAATATAATGCCATGCAGATATACACTGGGCATAAATAAAGGAACGTAGTCAACGTCTTCAGCAATGAAGAATATAATGCCATGCAGATATACGCTGGGCATAAATAGAGGAACGCAGTCAACGTCTTCAGCAATGAAGAATATAATGCCATGCAGATATACGCTTGGCATAAATAAAGGAACGTAGTCAACGTCTTTAGCAATGAAGAATATAATGCCATGCAGATATACGCTGGGCATAAATAAAGGAACGCAGTCAACGTCTTCAGCAATGAAGAATATAATGCCACACAGATATACGCTGGGCATAAATAATGGAAGGAACGCAGTCAACGTCTTCACGCTGGGCATAGAAACGCTGGTCATAGAAAGAATATACGTTGGGCATAAATACGCTATAATGGAAGGACAATACATATTGGAATGCAGCCGCAGCAATATGATGAAACCCTATACGCTGGTCATTACGTATACACACAACATACACTTGAATCTGGCAGCGTAGATAACACGCAGCATGGCACACAGTTATGGTGAACGCAATGGAATTATGGTGAAACGCAGTCATAAGGAACAACAAAATAGCATAGGCCTGTTCATGGTGAGACCTATACGCTGTGCATGGAATCATATGTATGTAAACGCTGTCATATAAATGGAACGCAGGTAATGTAATATGCCACGCAGTCAATATTGGTACACAGTGGTAATATCTACAAGGTTCATGATCAGGACATAGGAAATAATATAGCACATATGAACGCAGTCAAGCTGAGCAAACCCTATATGGAAAATAATGGGACTACATAGAGTATTGCATGGAACTATAGCCTAGCTTCTTTGCTAGGCTGCAAGCCATAGCAAGCAGCTAAGGCTGATGTGCATATGGCTGTATGATGAGGCATCAATAAGTTATAACAACAACATTATGATGTAGATCATGGGCAGCATGATGCAGATCATGGACAACATGATGTATGGGCAGTGTGATGTATGAGATCATGAGCAGCATGATGGTGCTACATGGTAAGGTGCAACAAATGGACGAGATGCAGCACGATGATAGGTGGAGTCATCACCTTGAGAATCAGTTGAAGCAGAATGTCTTCAACTGATCTCATCGTTATACGAAATGATCTATGCTAGATCTAGATAAGTCAAAGTGTTGACTTTTGTTGTAAATGTACTCTCTCTCTCTCTTTCTCTGCTGAACTTTGAAGATAAAAGAAGATTTGATCAAAGGGTTTCCCCACACATTGTGGGGTTTGTCCTTGGCTCGCGCCATATCTTGTGTCCTCTTGTCTTGGCTTGTCTTCTGCGTTTTATATTTATGTTCTGTTTGCAGTTTATCTTAACGTTGATGTGATTGCTAACTATGAAAATTTAAATAAATTGCTATATCATAGAACATACCTAAAATTAATAGGTGAGGATTGGAGGGTTTGAGGGAGAAGGAATAGTCTTATACACGAGGTTCTCAATCCTTATAATCCTTGGGAAACTTGGATTCCCAAATGGTCCTTGACAAATAATATTTATTGAGAAGTGGGACCACATGGGGCCAAGTGGACCCAACCCAGGTTCGAGGATGGAATGCAATAGCCAATGATGTTCTTATCCTGGACAAGGTGAAGGGAAAGAACCAAACAAGAATTTTTTCTTCAAAAGGTTGAATTGATCCTATTGAGGTCTAGCTTTGGGGATGCCTAGGCAAAATTCGATCCTAGAGCTAGGGCTTGCGATTCCTGGAGATTCCACTGTTAGAATTGCCTCAAATTTGGAGGAGAGGGAGGGGACTCACTAACGCAGTATCCTCTAGGAGATCGAAGTTTTTCCTTGGGTCAATTCCTGGGAAATTGATGCCCTAGGAGACCTTTGGGGGCTAGACCTAGGAAAAAGTGGTAAAAGGTGAAAAAGATGAAGGAAATGACCACCCTTTTAAGGGATCAGTGCCTAATTCACTTGGGGATATAGAGTCAAGGATGATGATGAATAAGAACTTGGTTTCTTGATCAAGGAGACCTGGAAAGTGGAAAGTTAGCTTCATCTAATGTTGAGAGAAAGAAAAAAAAGTGACCTTCAAGCATTTATACTTCAAAGAAAACTATGCAAGATTATAAAGACAAATAATCTCTAGGACATTTCATTCATATAAGATTGGCCCATACATTAAATTAGCTAAAACATGCTTAATTCCACATTTCAATTATGCAACAACTAGCCTTAATTTTAGCAGTATGCAACAACAAGAATAACAACATCAAAATTTACTTACAACGTTATAGAGTATATCCAACCAACATTTTGTTTGCAAAACAAAGCTCCTAGACAAGATAAATAGCCCAAATCCATACTTCAAAATTCATCCATGTCCAAAAAATATCCTCCAAGGAAAAAATGGGAAGTTCTCTATGATTAGAGAGATCCCAAGTCAAGTGATGATTCAAATGAATGTATCTAACATTAATATATAGCCTCCTAAGGAGTTCGAATTAGCCTATGGGACTACATTAGCCCCTAATGATAAAATAATGTGCAAATAAAACCCCTATTGGTGACAAGCCCACCAAACTAGCTCACAAGTGTAGAAATAAGCCTCACAATGGGCCAAATAATAATATGTACATGTCGTGGGGCCCTCAAAAGGCATAATAATATCCTGAAGTGCCATATTGTGGAATAAATTCCTCGGAATATTATGGACAAGGGGGTGGCCCCTTGTTCTCCAAGTAGTAGACCTGTGGTGCTCTCAGTGGGTCTGAGGGCACATAAATGACCCCATGAGTCTCCATATGAATCGGATATGCCTGTAGATCCTTTGCAAGGGTCCAAGTGGTGGAATGAATGTCGCCATGACATCGTACAGGTCCTAGAACACTTGCCAAGAGTGTGGGGCTCTTGTGGGGGCCCGCTAGGCATAATGTACCAAGCATATCACCATCATCCCAAAAGTGGATCGCTAGTAGTCTCTGAGCATGCATGAAGATTCGTGGAGTGCTATTTGCTACTGTGGAGGCCAATGGCTCTCTATGCACACCCTACATGTGCCAATGTAGACCTTTGGAGGTTAGGATCCTGTATAGGGAGACCAAACCCAAATGAAAACCACCTGTAATCTTGCATAATATCCAATGCATTCCCTAGGCTTTCAGTACAACCAGTCATTAAAATAATCAGGTAAAAGAGTTTACAAATCATGGTAAACAAAGTGGGCACTTCACAATGGAATGCCCTTCCATAGTGGGCTTTGGCTTGTGCTAGTGTCTCCAAGTTCCAAGGGGAGTTAACCAAGTATCTTATTAGGTGGTTTCAACCCTTAAAGGGGATAGTATGTCCAAGGTACATCCTTTTAATGGGGGTGGCAAGTGACAAATAACTGGAATGGAAAAGGGAACAAGAGGGGCAATCCTGGGCCACATAGTGAGGCATAGGGGTAGCTAGAGAAGGGGAAGCCCACACTTGGGTATGTAATCTGTAGGAGGGAGCAATTGTGGTACGTGAGGTGCCCCGACCTTGATTTTTCCACCCTTCTTTATATGCCTTTTACTTTTTATGAATTTTCTTTAATTAACTGCTTGAGGCTCAAAGCACAAGAGCATGGTGTGTAAGATATAGTAGTGATTGCCCCCTTTTAGGTAGGGTGGTTCATTGCCCTCCAGGGGTTGGGACAATCATGAGTTCCTGAATGATAAAGGAGGCTCATCAAGGGCGCCTCATGCATTGGATTTTGCCCATGTGCTGATTATTTTGTCCTGACCATCTTGTGCATTTTGTGGTACAATTTCTTGTTAAATGTGGCCAATTATGCTTTTCTCTTTTTTTAATTGCTTCAATCTCCAGGGCATCATTCTAGGCCTGACCCAAGGTGGGGACAAGGGGATAGGGAGGGTGGCCTTATGTGGACACAAAATGGAAATGTCGACCTAGGTGGGAGAAACGATGAATGGGGGTATAGTGAGTGGAAAGGGAGTAATATGTGCGGGTAAAGGAGCGGGACCACACACCCAAAGTCGGGGTTTCCCAAGTAGTACCACCCTAGAACCAAATGGTCAATAAAGGAGATCCCACGAGACTAAGATCCAAGGGTAACAACCAAAAGAGATCAAGGGGACAAGAGCACAAACTAAGTCCACTTTTTCCTCCAAATCTCCCCATCAATCCATACCTAGAAGTATACATGATAAATAAACCCAATACTCAATTACCAAATGACAAGACATACCTTTAGATTCGGGAGGCCAACCTTCAAACATATGACCAATGCAGGTGGGTGAGGGACCACATGGCTAGCTCAGGTGGCATAGAAATGACACAATGAGCTAGTAGGAGGCATCAAGGGGCTGCTGGCTGCCGGCTGAGGCTCATCATGGAGAAAAAATTCTCCTGGGGATATCACCTACAAAGTGGTGGGTAATAGACCTAAGAAAAACCTCTTAGCCACAAAAATGTCTCCTTGTAGCCAAAACTAATTTGATACCAAATGTAGGTTTTAACCTTGTACAATTATTTGCTGCAAACATATTCTTAATAAAACGGAAAAAATGCAATGGCAAACACACATTAACACAAAGATGTTATGCTGGAAAGTCAAACTGGGAAAAGCAGAATAATTTTTTCATATATTCTTCTTTACAATACTACAGTATATATATATTCCATTTACCATGGATTAGGACACACTTGTAGTTCCTTAACCAAAACTACAAAATGATGGGCTAAACCACCATGCATCACAAAATCGCTAAAGGTGAAGACTATGTGTCTAAAAACACTAAAACCAGATGCAAAAAACCACTATTTCTTTTAGGGGCATTGCCCCTTAACCTTCGCATAGAGTGGCTTCCCCCCTTTTGTGACGTCCATGTAGCTGCACCAAGTACAACACACAATGCACGTAGGTGGTCATGCAAAGAATATAACACATATCCAACATATATATACTTATTCACACATTGCACATGTGGCCCCTTCACTATTAGGCCAACTCTATTACATATACATTTGCACATTACATGCACATTTAACCCAATATATGCCCCCCCTTGGGGTCATATTATATACATTTAACCCCATGTATGCCGTTCTTGGGGTCATACCAATGTTGGTATACATGTGTTTTAATTGTTTATTTTGTTGCATGGTATCCTATGTTTTTGTGCATTTTCTGTGAATGAATTAGAATAGTTTGTATTCCTTTATCCTTCCCGT
The DNA here is from genome assembly GCA_031772625.1 of Pinus tabuliformis. Taxonomy (NCBI): domain Eukaryota; kingdom Viridiplantae; phylum Streptophyta; class Pinopsida; order Pinales; family Pinaceae; genus Pinus; species Pinus tabuliformis. The sequence continues at coordinate 1,670,532,226 of CM062818.1, forward strand.
CGCACCTTTGGCATAAGAGTTTCAGTGGCACATCTAAAAAGTACTTTGTACGTACTCTTGTAAGTTGCAATATGTTTGAGATGTAAAATGTGGAGTGCATGTTTCGTCTGCAGCTTGGAGTTCTCATATGTGATGTAGACAATGACCTTATTTTGGATGTTATAATTTCCTATCATATTTATTGTTGGGCCAAACCATGAAAGAACTTTTTGACTTAAATATGCAATTATTAATAATGCATGTTTCATTTGATGAGGAAGCATATCTTAAATACTAGAAGAAAGACATACTTTTGGAGATGCTTTCCCTCAGAATGGGTTAACTTAAAGTGCAAAAGTGTTGGGACGTTATATTTACTTGGTCAAATATATGATGATTATTTGTTGGCACCTTTAGTAATGAAATTGTGGTCTCAAGGGTTGTCTTGTTATGCCACCTCTTCACAATTTTTGTCCTCAAGTTAAGCTTAAGGGGGATGTTAGTGTTCTTATGGTGCTTACTCTTGCTTTGGTGACTTATAACCCTTTAAGGAGCATCTAGACTCTGGTGGTCCTGTGAGTTATAAATGTAAACCGTTCGTGGTCAATCCATGGTCACATAGGCATTATTAGTGTATGGCCTTCGTGGTCCCATATCTAGGGTTATGGGATATGTCTAATCTATCCTAGCACCTATTTATACGAGGTGCCCAAAATTTCATTTGTAATCATCAAGTATTGTGTCATTAGATCGTTGTACAATGTCATCATTGTTTAATAATGTGAACAATCTCATTGAAATTAACCTGGAGCACTTCATCAGTTGCTAGTTGCAATTTGCAACACACTAACTGTTAAACCAAATTCATTTTAAATTCAGAAACTGATGCATTTTATCAGGATGTGCTGTCTACTAAACACTAAACCAAATGTGTTGTCATATTAAACAACGGTACACTCTGGTGGAAATATCATGATGACATTCATACCTTGTTATATCATGCATTTTGTTGTATGCTGGGTTCTCTTCATTATTATCATGTATTCTGTTTTATCATAAATTATAATGATATTCTTACCCTAACTCTAACATGTTATCTTATGAAACAGGATTTGTTCCCCCTGGGTGTCTTGAATCTGCATGTTGGACATGTGGATTCATTGATTACCACTTTCTTGTGTGTTTGACCTGTGCGAGATGTTGAATGCATGTCACACATGTCAAGCACACATGCCCCACATGTCCTGATCTGTCCGACAGGAAAGGCAAGAAAAATCACATCTTTGGGTTGGAAACACATTATACAAGGGTCTGTTGGGCCTCATTTCATTGACCATCATTTTGGAAAATCCTAATAGTGCATGCCATAAAGGAGAAACTCAAGGTTTCAAGTGCTTTTGCATCTAAATACTGCCATCATTTTTCTGAGTTTGTAATTTCTTGAACAATAATGTTCTTCTACAGAAATTATGGCTTGTTCATCAAGAGTTTCTGCTCAAAGGAAGAGAGTTTTTTTTGGTGTAGGTGTTCCTCATCCATGTTCAAGTGCTGCTATGGTAATTGCTCCATTTGTTGGAAGTAGAGCTACCATTGCTAGACATAGAGCTCCACCAACAAGAAAGCAAAGACAGGAAATAATACTTGCTGTGGAAATATGTAATCAAAAGAGAAGTACCTGGGGCTAAGGCTGTTGGTGGTGGAATCTACTTTTGGACATGCAACTTCTACAAGGTTGAATTTAAGAGCATCTGCTTCTGAGTTAAGGGCCATGTGTTGGCCTGCCTAGATAGAGGAATTAGAGTATGTAAAATGGTTTCTCCTGACCAAAGAAAAGTATGTCAAAAGTGGACTCTGTTGGTGTAGCAAAGATGGTAGCAATATGTAAGGTACATAGAGATGAGTTTCTTTTTCTATTTTGAAGAGAGCATCCAATGGAAGTAAGGCTAAATTTGATAGTGGAGCAACTGTAGCAGCAAGGAAGAGGCATGCTCTTAGTGGTCCAATGGACAATTTCTCAAGCAGGGCTGCGGGAGGAGATATAGCTTACTATTGAGTTATTTTCTTTTTTCAATTCAATTTTGTTTCATTTAATGTTGCTGTTTTCCTTCATTTATTGAGATGTGTCGAGCTCTAGTTTAATGGGCTCCAATTTCGTGTGTACTTTCCATGTGGAAGAAGCTCAGAACCACATCGTTGGTGAAGGCAGAGAAGGTGGATGAACTCTAGAGCCTATTAAATCTGCATGGTCCTCATCAGGTGTTAGTATTCTTTCCGATGGATGGATGCGTCCAGTTTGCCATCCCCTCAGCAATTTCATGGTGTCATCAAAGAATGGGCTGGTCTTCTTGAACAAATATTGCATCAAAGAAGAAGAAAAATGTAGTTCTAACTTCTAACTCTTGAGTCTATGGTCATATATGTATGATCTATGTTGTACTGAGATCTTGTGTGTTGATGTAGATATATTTTCTAATATTAGAAATATTTACATATTTATGTCTGTATTTCATTTCACACACACGCACATATATATGTATCTCCTGTTTCCTATTTTAGGGGTCCATGTCTCCTTGTTGGAGACTCAAATTTCATGTCCGAGTGTTAGGCGACAGATATAGAAAATTCTTTTCCGTATATTGTAAGTGGGTTTCAGAAAACTACCGTCAAAGTAGTCAATTTTTTAGGTCTTTATTCTTATTCAGCACGCATACACATATATTTGTGCTTTTGGAAAATGATTTTGTATTTTTTACGTAGTTTGTTTTCAGCTTTTCAGTTTCTTCTTGCAAGTAGTACAATTTATATTTCAGAAACCTATCAATGTGAATTTTGGAACCTGGAACCCAAGAAAGTAAATCTTGATTATGAGATTCTGCTCAACGAGTCATCAAGATGTATTCTTGTTAGATTCTTGTTTGTTGGGTTTCCTAATTTTTATTTTTTACATTCAGGGAGGAGCAGAGCCAAGCAAGGATGGTGGATGATGTGTCCTTATTGTCTTTTGCTGGCCCAACCATAACATTTGAGTCTGTTGATTGATAATGGGTGTATATACACTCCTCTCGGCATCTATTGGTCAATATGTATAGTGTTTTAGATACTCAACTTGAACTGGATTTGGGATCTATCCATGATATTGTATGATGGTTAACAAGCATTATCTTCATCACACATATGGCTAGTCTTCGTGGGTGATGCTTCTATGTTTGGTTGAGATAGTGCATGGGTGCTGCACATTGTTTCATGGGCTTGTATGGTGGATTATCTGGTGCCTATTTCTCTTCATAGTTACTTGGACAAGGGATGACATGTTCCTCTGCTATTGATTGATCATCCATCTAATTGATTATCTTCATGCCTTTGGGATCAGCATGCTGGTGGATAATTATGTTTTAACTCTTCAGCATTATGAATCCTATTTTTGAATTTTTCAGTCTTTTTTGGTAGCAGTAAAGGGGATTGTTTCCAGCATGGTTGAGGCCACAAAAGTACACTATGTCAGACATTGTGCTGTCATAACATTGATTGTAGGCAGCAAATAGGCCATAACTGAAGACATTTTTTGCCCTTTCATACTTAGAAAAGTCATCATAAAAATTACGACCTCATTATATTCTTTCACAAAATAATGACTGTAATGTTTGTGTGACTATCGATCCAGAGTTCCAGGATTTAAAGGAAAATAAAGTTGTTTGCCCTTTCATACTTAGAAAAGTCATCATAAAAATTACGACCTCATTATATTCTCTCACAAAATGATGACAGTAATGTTTGTGTGAATATCGATCCAGTTCCAGGTTTTAAAGGAAAATAAAGTTTTGTTAACCACATATTTTGAAATTGATGTAGTCTATTGAGAGGCTATGAGGACAGAGTAGCAAACATATTACACAATAGATTGCTGACAGTTACTGAAGTATCGCTCAGCATTCATGAAAGGTACGACGAACCATTCCTTGCATCACTTGATTCGTGGCACATGTTTTGAGGTGTAACCTTCACCTATTGCAGAATTAGAGGCCTAAGCTGACCTTTGTGGGAGAGGTGCCAGCTTAAGGGGGCTGACCTGTACTGACTTGTGCATTAGTACGCATGAAGCTGACCTATTCCATCAAATAATAGAGCCGACTTGTCCTTTTGTTGTGGTGTTAAGAAAGAACCACACACACACCCCTACCCTAGTGTGCCTTTTTGAGTTTTCGTACTTGCTTTTCTAAAGTTTCAAGACTGAGGTGGTATTTGAAACAACGAAAATCTGCATTCAATGAAAAGTATCATTAGTCTGCAATTTCAGAGGGAGTATCTCTTGCTTCTTGCAACAATACACATAGACTAATACCTTAGATGAATGTTCAGATAGTCACCTACACGGAAAGGAGAAAGTTGCACCTCAGTTGAAACAGAGATTAACGCATTTCAGGTCAGATCTGTTGTTGAATGATAACCTCAGCAACGTGGTAGAATTTCAGAAGAAATTGAACTGAAAACTCTAGGCGTAAGTAAATTTTAGTCACCTACACGGAAAGGAGAAAGTTGCACCTCAGTTGAAACGGAGATTAAAGCATTTGAGATCCAGTTTAGATAGCTTGATAGGTACAGGAAGGGCACTGTTGCAATGCTGTAAATGTATCATTCTTGATAGGGTTTTAGCATCTTGTAACAGACAGCAGCCTATCTTCACTATTGAAATTCAGAAAGAAGGCACATTTACAGCCTTTTCAAATAGTGGCTGGAATGTATACTTACAGGAATGGGCACTCCATTTTGTCCCAATCATCGTTAAACAAACTAGGTCCCAAACCTTAATGCCAAACAAAATCGTGGCCCCTGATAATGTTATCTACAAATTCCATTCCATCATGAACATACATCCATGTTGAAAGTGGCACTGAAAGCATCATCGCTCAGGAAGAAGTAGGGAACTACTAGATTACAATTATTTTCTTATAATCAACCTTCATTGTTCCTAAATTTGGCAATAATGTTCCTGTACAATTATAAGTAGAATGAGTTGGTGTAGGCCCACAAGGGCAAAAGAATAATTAAACTCACTTGGATGCAATGATGTTACAAATGAGAGATGATCAAGATTGGATCATTAGATTGTTTGCCATCCATCTCGATGTTTTTAGAGTGGAAAATTGAGAGAAATTAGTGCATAGGACTGTTTTTACCGCTGGGACTCAGTTTTGCAAATTGGGGTCTGAAACTTTCCGGGAGCATTTTGAGACATCAAATGACATTTTTTGCGGGTAAGACTTTGTTGTAGTGCTGAACTTTTTTTCTTCGTATTCTGCATATAAAGACCTTTCCAACGGTGTAAGAATTGCATAATCAGAGTCTATAAGCAAAAGTTATGCCATTGAAAAGTTGACTTTCCTGTTTTCACTACCATAATTCAAAAGGAGGCCACGTCAGCCCCCATTATTCGTGGAAAAGAGGCTAGCCACTTGATTATGATGAAGAAGGCTTTAGAAGAGTCTATATTGTAACTTTGATTAAGAGTTGACGCAATCAAACCTAAGCACTAGTAGGCTATCAGACAATGTTATAATCGGGCCACTAGAAGGAAAAAGGTTTCATTATCTCAAGTGCATTTGTTCCATAGTTGTGCAAAATAGCCGAGAGGGATAGGAGATAGAGCACACAGAGAATATTTGTGCACTGTAGTAGTCCACAAGCCTCAAACCATACTTCTTTGTACTCGCAAACATTTTCTATTCAGATAAAGAAAACAGAGCAACCTCACCTTCCAATTGGATTTTCTCTTGAAAGGGTTTCCCAAGTCATATCTTGTGTCAATTGTGGTTTGTGAGTTTTTATTTCATTGTTCTCTATTTTCTACACAATTTTAATTTGCATGCATACACAATTAATAGTAATCTACAAATACAAAAGTCTAAAGAGAAATAAAACCCTAACAAATGTAGATTTTATATTTTTAAATATAGCTTTATCATATTTGTTATGACGAACTGTCTAGTGGAATATCCACAGTAGTTTATAGACCAAGGGATGTAGTGTATTTATAAGGTTCCATTATAGTTAAGGCACTAGCCCTAAGGAGGGTAGGTTGAGCTTACTCTTTTACAATAAAATATAACAAAGTGTAATAATAATGTGGCACCAAGGGTTAGCTCAAATGATCTATCTAGAGCCAGACGTAAAGTTTTTTGATATTATTGTTAGTTGTTGGTGATCATGGGTTTGACTCTTTTCAATTTATTTTGGGGTGAGGCCCCTCAATCAGGGCTGACGATTTACTCAATTTACCATCCACAAAATGTGGGGAAGTACTCTAGGGTTTTTCGTGCTTTAATTCCAAGTAAAAAAACAATAATTGTGTAATTATTACCTATTTGTTAGCTCATTAAGAGCTTATACTACCCAAAAAGTGGGGCATCAAGTGAATATTAGCCAAAATATCTCAATGTCTCCTCATAAAAAGGACAATATAGACAACATTACATCTATATATTATCACAAATTATTGCCATATCATCACCCCATAATGTTGAGTTGGGATTTTCAAAATCCATACTAATGAAGGCGAGGATTTCAAGATCCTAATTGCTCTTGAAGAAAACCTTCATTAATGATAGTGGGATCAACCTTGACAAAAATGATCTTTGTTGGTGCAAACTTATATTTTTAGGTAAAGGGCCAACTAAAATAAGGGCCTCTCATTGACTTTGGAGATGAGGGTGACTCTGATGGCTAAGAGGTTAAGTGAGAAAGTCAACAACATTGGTATGAGTGGCAATGACCTACTTGGGCAAAGATGGTAAGACGAATTAGTAGGATCATCATCATCCAACATTGATAACTCCAAGCAGGTTCTTTCATCAGTAAATTGAACATCACTATGCTACACATCTAGAGAGGACCCATCACTAGGATGCATATCTTGTGAGAGTTTATCATTGGACTACTCATCAAAAGAGGGTTCATCACTAGATTACTCGTTAGAAGAAGACTCAACATTGTGCTGCCTATCCTTGTCAAAAGAGGGTTAAGAGACCTTTGGACATGCATGATCGAGTAGGCTCATAAGTTCTTAATGTTTTTATACAAGGAGATCTCGAAAAAGTACCCATTGATGCTCTACGATTCAATGAAGATGTGGTAAGATCCAAAATAACAAACTGCAAGTCATAAGCAACTAAATCCATTAAATAAGAAGAGATATGTTCCATGGAGACATGCTGATAATCAACACTAGAAAGAAGTGATGGAAGAGACCTTGGTGGACAATGAGGAACTTGGTTATCAAAGATAGCCGCATGATGCTTAGTCACATGGTGAGTGATGGGGCCATAAAGATGTTATCCCCTAGGAAAGACTCATTGTAGTACCATAGTTTGTCAAGGAATATATTAGATAGGTGATAGAGTGTGATTTCGATGAGATAGGCTTAATAGAGGGCTTCTACCTATGCAAGCACTCATAAATATTTCATATCAAAGACAAAACAAGATGTTTGGTTAAGAAATGAGGCACAATGAACTCCTTCACTTTAGAAGGAAAGCTACATGTTTTAGAGTAGCATACAATGCGTAGTTTCCATGATAGCCCCATTTTTACGCTCAACTACACCATTGGTGATATGCATTGAAACATTATATTATTTGTCATCTATCATGACCCTTTTAGAGTGGAAAAATTGGAGCAATATGTGTGTAGAGCCGTTTTTATTGATGGGTCCTAATTTCGAGAAATGGGGTTTGAAACCTTACAGAGCCATTTTGAGGCACTAAATAATGTTTCTTAGGGTTAAAAAACTCTTGCTTTTGCCAATACCCTCAAGTGGTGTTCTACACTCAGAGGCTTCCAAAAATGCAAGAATCACATCAAATGGAATTTGTATGCAAAAGTTATGCCTCCTGCAAATTGACCTACTATGTTGACCACCATGGTATGAGTGCATAGGTTTTTATCAAGTGATTTTTCTCTTTATGGTTTTCTTCATTTTATGGTTTCATGGAACATAGTTTTGTGGTCCATGGTAATGTCATGCTAGTTAAGGAACTATGGTTGTATACAAATCCAGGGTTATTAGATTTTAGAGTTTTATTGTATTCTAGCATTGTAAAGAAATAATATACTGTAAATTTTTTCTAGTATTTTTGGTTTAGGATCCAAGGGTAAAATATCTTTGTTAAAAGTTGTGTGTGTGCCATCACATATTTTCTATTTTGTTAAGAATTTGTTTGTAGTGATTAATAATACAAGTTTAAGACTAGCATTTGACATTAGCGCAGTTTGACTTAAGGTGTTGCCTTTGTGGCTAAGGGTTTTGGCTTAGCCTTGTGGTAGACCTTGTTACAATGGGAGATCTAAGATATCGATTCTTATGGTGAAAGGAAATGGTGTGATATTCAAATAGAGATATTGATAAATTCAATGGGGAAAGTTTTTGAATTGTGGAAGCTGAAAATTGAAAATATTTTGGTGGACAAAAAATAGTGGATTGTTGTGGAAATGAATATTGTGCCGAGGGGGATGTTATAGGAAGACTAGATCAAGTTTGTTCGAAAGAAAAATAATACAATATGGTTGTGCCTCTCAAATTTAGTATCACTAAATGTTTCAAGAGAAATTACAACCAAGGAATTATGGAAAAAAATTATGGGCTTTGTATTAGTCTAAGTCCCTAGTGAACAAATTGTGCTCATGGAAAAAGCTATATAACTTGAGGATGAAAAATGGAGACTCAACAAAAAGGCATCTGAACATTTTCAATACTATGATAAGTCAACTATTATTTATTGATATTAAGATTTCAAATGAAGTGTGTCAATTTCTTGTGTTTTTTACCAAACTTGTAAAATAATTTGGACGTTTCCATAGGTAACAATGCAACTACTTTAGGTTCTAATAAAACATTCTCATCCTTGTTATCATAAGAGATGATGATATACACTACATCCACTTTTCACCTAAACATGATGGCCCAAATTAAAATTTCCCTTTTAGCTTTTTGGATAAACTTCGATCCTATATGCGAGAATCCCACATATTTGTTGTTAAATCAAGAATATGGATTGGGGGTTGAAATTTTGAATCAACACCATTAACCCTTTCCCAAATTTCCAATGCCTCCACAATCAACCATGCGCAACTATGTGCAATCCCCCAAATTTTATGAAGCGCTTAAAACCAAGGGCTTAACAACATTAAATAGGTGACCACGGGCCAGAATCTAGGGCTTAACCCAAAAGGTGATAAAGCCTATTGGGTCCCTACATCGCTAATGCTTTCTTTTTTAACTCGATGGTGGTGAATCGAACCAACACAGTGATGGTAATGATAGATCTTAGAACTACCGTGAAAAATATATCACCTATCGATAATGCTAATTGATAGGACCACCTCGCCGCTTGTCGACGCTTTACAAGCTTTGGTGCCTTTACAGCAGGTAGGTGGCTGTGTGACAAAACTACAATTGATGTGAAATGTCTTGTCTATCAAGATCTTTAGTTGATGGGATCGTCTGGCCGCTTGTTGGCACTTTACAACCCTCGTTACTTCCACAATTGGATGGCCGCCGTAGACAAACTTCAGTTAACGTGAAAGAGGTATCTGTTGCGTTAACTGACAAGACCATCAGTGCTTTGCAACCCTTACAATCTCTCGTTATGCAGGGGCAACAAACAAAACTACAGTTGTTGTGGAATAGTTCGTTTGTTGGACTCATTAATTGATGAGGATGTTTGATGCTTGTCGAATTGACTTAGCAAGGTCTTGTTTGCGCCAAGTATTCACTGAATCTGTTGGTGATGGCTGATAGATGGAAAGATTTGATGGAAAATCCCTTGTTCTTGTTAGCTAATGGTGCGCTCCTAAACTCAGTTTTTTGGTGTCAGCATCTCGAATAAGAATTATCTTGATGTGCAACGAATAATTGTACAAGGACGAAGCTGAGAAGTCGATAGATGGGAAACATGTGACGAGAAGGTTGACGTTCTGTCACAATTGATAGAAATTGAAAATGTTTGGATTTGTTGCACCCCTGCATCATAGCCTCTGAAAGAACGAACTCCAATTTCTCCGTGCCCAAGACCTTTTTTTTTTCTTTCTTTTTTCTAAATCTAGGAAAATCGGTAACTAGTGAGAGTTATCCTCAACAAATCTAGGATCAAATCTAAACTGGCTGCCACTATAAACCTAGGTTATGTGCAACCGCCTGCAAGCCGCACAATAGCAGGAAACTTATGCCTCAACAAGAGCCGAGACGTCCGCTATGGGGTCGCCTACTCTTCTAGCCAAGACACAACAGGTCATATATATACTCAATGAGATTTGAACCCTCATCTCGCGGGTTACACCCCGGAAACTTACCGTTGAACCTCATATCACTGTATTCTGTGCCCCAGACTTACGATCGAACCCACTATAACTTTAAGGACTAATAAAAAAAGCTTATGCTACAAAATAAATATCGAACCCTAACTACTCCGGTAACAATTGATCCTGCAACTAATCTGGCTCATTCCACTAATCATAATAACGACTTTTATAACTCAGGAATTCACACAATATAAACATATCAATTCCAAAAAACAGAGGTCAAACATATCAATTCCAAAACACATGACGTTGGATATTCACACTATCTTCATTAACAAAACACTTGTACAAATCTAGCCTTATTACACAAATAATTGGCCCTCTCCTCTCTCTAAGACCTCTCACGGTCCTTTAGGCCCTCTCTACTATCTCACTTTTATTCTTCCTCTCTTATTTTATTTATATAGATCAATTATATACAACAAATATGCTTGGTTGAGATCCACTAAATATGAATAGAAAATATCAAATCTAAGCTTAAAACCTCTAACTTCTCAACAACTCTCCATAAACGATGTTTATATGTTGATGAAGAATTAATCCATCATTTCTTAAATAAATCTTCATTTCAACTAGAAAATCAAATCTTTATCTTTAATTACATTAAATTAACTTAAATCAAGTTAAGGGATTCCACTCCCTTTAGTAAATGTGTTAAGACATCTTAGGTCTTCTTGACTTGAATAAATGCTTCTGTATTAGACTCCCAAGGTAAAAATAATTCATGAACTCTTGTTCATGAGTCTTCTATTTGCTTTTGTTGGTTATACCCTCTGTCTTATTGTCTAAGATTTTACAATTGCAAGTGCATCTATTGCATTTTCTCCTCCTTGGATCCCAAACTTTGTTTTTTTGTTGTCCATTTGCCTCACTATCATGAACACCTTCAGTAAACTTTGCTCTAATTCCAAACTTCCTCATTAACTTTGCCCCCTTCACTTATTGTAGTTGTTAATTTGTTGTCATTGTCCTTAATTTTCGATGTTTATATATTTTATTTTGCAATGCTCCACTTGCCCTATTGATGTACTCGATCACATTTAATTGATTTTTATAGCTAACTGTCTTCTTCAATTCAATAGAAAATGTCTCCATCAACATACATAATTCATCAATTTCAATGTTCAACTTACTCCTTTGTTGATCCATGTTGCTAACACTACTTATCAACAAATGTACTTCAAAATTTAAAAAATTTATGGCCTCAACTGCCATTTCAATGTTTCCACAACTACATAGCTTCCTTTCTTCATCATCAGACATCTCTTCAAAGATGTTTGAGGCTCTTTGTTGCCTCCTTCATGATAATTTTATGAAAGATTGAATTCTATTTTCCAAAATCTGGATTTTGCTTGCATTTGCACTTAAAATAAATTTATTACAACAAACCTTAGATCTCTCAAAATCACCATCAATGATAAAAATCAATGTTGTCTATAAATATGTAGTCTTTTTTCCCTCCATGTGCATTCATTTCTCTTTGATCCTCTGATTCATCTTTTGCAGCGTGTTGGTTACCTTTATATATTTGTTGTGCATATTCTCCATTCTGACTTTTCCCAAAATTTCTCTCATTTGCTAATGAGACATATGACTGCCCCATCATCTCATTCATTGATTTCAAATAAATGTTTTGCTCTTGTTGTCCTTTATATTCAAAGTCAGTTTTAGAAACATTAATTTCATTAGATGCCTCATGCATCTCTTCTTCTTCATACTTCATGCACACAATCCCTATAGTTCTCCTCAATCCTTGGATTGACTAGCCATTCTTCTAACATACTCAATTATTCATTATGATTTGCATTTCCTTCTTTTGGTATATGGTTTTCATCTGTTATTCCACATGATGGAATCTTTTTGTACATGTCATCATCCTCTGTACTTGTGAACACATAATTTTAGATGGAGGAGGAATGACCTGTTGTAGAGTTTTGTGAACCCAACGTTTCGGACTACAAAGTGAGTCCATCATCAGGGGAAGCGACAATAGATGATCTTTTAAAATTAATGATGTATCCCAGAGTTATGAACGTTAATATATATAAAAGGGTTATTAAGGAATGATGAGAGAAATTAGGTCGGCTTATTTTATTTAAAATTTATTTATTTATTATTCATTTTTATTATTATTTTATATATATATATATCTTTTTATTATTATTATTATTTTTTTATTATTTATTTATTTATTTAATTGTTATTAATATCATAATAATTATTAATTTTTTCTTTTTATTTGTTATTATTATTATTATTATTATTTATTAACTTTATTATGAAATAATTAAATAATAATATTAATAATAATAACAAATAAAAAAAAAATTAATAATTATTATGATATTAATAACAATTAAATAAATAAATAAATAATAAAAAAATAATAATAATAATAAAAAGATATATATATATATATATATATATATATATATAATAAAAATGAATAATAAATAAATAAATTTTAAATAAAATAAGCCGACCTAATTTCTCTCATCATTCCTTAATAACCCTTTTATATATATTAACGTTCATAACTCTGGGATACATCATTAATTTTAAAAGATCATCTATTGTCGCTTCCCCTGATGATGGACTCACTTTGTAGTCCGAAACGTTGGGTTCACAAAACTCTACAACAGGTCATTCCTCCTCCATCTAAAACCACTCTCACCTGTATGGATTCTCTATTTAACAACACATAATTTGTTCAAAAATGGAAAGGCTCCCTATCTCTTTAGATGCTTTAGACACCTTTTCTCTATCAAGGAAATCTAAATATTTCTCCATCTCAAGTTTCTTCAACAAATTTCCCAATAACTTGGTTTCCTCATCAAAATCTATTAGCTTCACTTCTAATTGTTTTTTTCATCTCTTTTGTCCTCCTTTAGCTTGTCTTCATAAGTGAAACTTTCTTTATTCACTATAACAACAAGTTCTGTAACTGTTCTCCCGTAGCTACATTTGTCCACTGCATATGATTTCCACTTTGATTACCTTTATAAGACAATTTTGTCTCTCCCTTTTTTATAACAAAATTTTAATTTTGTTTTCTTTAATGCTTTGAAAAATCATTCCTTCATCTTCCTCCATCTTTATGTCAATTTCTAAGGACTATCCATCACCTTCAATATTTGCAAAACTGACATTCTTACACAAATTATTATTTTAAAAAATATAAGGCTCTCTAGCCCTTTTGATGTCTTTGTTATCGGATCTTCATGCTGATCTAGACCTTCCAAACAACAAATGAGACTCTCATGACGTCTCCCATCAACATCGTTACCATCATCCTCTCCAAGGAATTATATTTTCTTTGTTTTACAATAGTGAACTTCTTCCTCATCATACTCAACTACTCTGAGTTATCTTCCTTCAACCAAGCACTCATCACGTGCCTCAAATTATTCCTTAGATTTATTGCAAATAATTTCTTAATAGGCCATGTAACCTGCTTCTTCATTCTTCATCCACGTCTCTAGTCTCTTTCACTTTCCTACAATGACATCATTATAACTGAGCTATTCCTTCATCTTAAAATCCTCTGTGTCAAATTTCTCTGAACTCATTTGCTTCTTTCTTCTACCAATTATTATGGCATCTTCCTTCATGTTTGTTACACATCATTTTGTTGTATCCAAGAAAATGATGCCAAATCTAGATCTTTCGCCATCCGAAGAACTATTGTAATCAATTCCTAAGAAAGATGGAAGAATTACCTCTCATGAAGTATATGAATCCTAGATTAAGTACCTCAAAAAAACCTATTTTTGGAGATCGTCACAGGTGTCCAGTATTGAAACATGTGACGTTGCATCTTGCATGATAAACATGTTGCGATATTGTCACAACTCACCTTCATTACAAGTGCGACGATCCTTTTACATGTAAAAATAAATAAATAAAAAAAATTCCTTTCTAGAATCCTTGTGAAGGTATCTATCCAAGTAGTAAGGATATGGGCTCGAACTCCTACCATCGTGGATCTCATCCCTACCATAGTGGATCCCATTCCCTCCATTGTGGATCTCATTCCTACCAAAGTGGATCTCAAACTTCCATCCTTGGCCTATAAAAGAAGTACACTCAAAGAGAAGGGGTTTGGATTTTTTACTCTTGAACTAGACTTTCATGCTGCCAAAGTATCCACTGGAGACTTTTTGATTTCAAGGTTGGTATTGAGGATCATTGGGAGGAAGCTTTGAACATGAAGGCTTGGTTGTAACTCTCTCCTTTTCTTCTTTATTAATATAAATGCATATTCTTTCCCACATTCATTGTTATGATGATTGTTATGAAGTTCCTTGATCACATGTATAGATTATGTTAAGTAATTTATGTACTATATGCTTTGATCATTTGTATGTTTCTTCCTTTGCAAACCTCTTCTCAAAGCTTTGAGAATGAGATTGAAAGATACAACAATGAGGACAAACATTTCAAAAAAGGTATGAACCATTCATCCAATCTACATCTATGATTTAATGGTAATGAATTTAGGGAATGTTTCTATGCATTTTCTTTGTTTTGTTCTAGTATTTGGTTTCTGAATCTAAGGAGATGCTTGCCTACAAGAGTGATTAGTTTGCCAGATAATGTTATTGTGGATTTCCTTTGATCCCTTGTCATGACCATTAATAATAATCTTTACTCTTCTCTTATGAGCTTCTTCATGCTCATTTGTGAATTATACTAAGTCTTTGCAATAGCAAGTTTGTTTCACCTTACTACAATACCTCACCAAGGTTCTCCTCAACCTCGTCTTTTGGTATTCTTGGTTCTCTCCTCTTGAAATTGTTGAGCTTCTTTTCTCCTTTAATATTTCGCATTTTTACTCACTTCTCCCCAGAGATTCAGTTGCTCCTTTATCTAGAAAACTCTACCCACATTTACAATTGTGGATCTGTCTCAACAATTTCTACCCAACCTTAGTTGGAAATTGTTACAAGTTATCTTTATTACACAATGTCTGCCACATTTTACTTTTACTTACTGCTACCTGCCATCAACAATTTCTCTGCTCAAATTAAATTGAGAATATAAAGACCATTTATCTGTCATATCTAATAGATCCACACTTCCAAGAACATCAGAAGTCCCTTTTCTTCAAACCCCTACAAGATTCTTTCTGTTACCAGTCTTCAAAACTATATTTAACAATTTTTCCCAACTTTTCTCTTTGGCTAGATTTGTCATCTCCCTTGTACCATATCCTTTGTGCTATGTTTCTTTAAGCAAACCTTTATTCTTGCTTATCATTGATGTCCTTTGTAGAACGCTGAGAACTTCTGATCTCCCACCTTGAATTCTTCTTTATAATTTCACCCATAGGTTCTCTTACTGTCAAGTATTCAAATGCATAGTTTTAATTCACTCTAATACCACTTTCATGCAAACCGCATCCACATTTCACTTAAACTTGGTGGCCCAAATCAAAATTTTCCTTTTTAACCCTTGGATCAACTTTGATTTTGTGTAGGAGAATCCCACATGTCCATTATTAAATTAGGACTATGGATTGGGGGTTGAATTCTTGAATCAACACCATTAGCGCTTTCCCAAATTTCCAATGCCTCCACAATAAACAATGCGAAACTATGCACGATACACTAAATTTGAACTAGCCCTTAGCACCAAGATCTTAACAACATTAAACAAGTGACCCTAGGTCAGAACCCGGGGCTTAACCCAAAATGCGCTAAGAACTGTTGAGCCCCCACACCACTGAATCTTTCTTGTTTAACTTGATGGTGGTGAACTATACTAACATGGTGATGGTAATAATAGATCTTACAACTTCTGTGAAGGATCATGTCTATCAGGTCCACTTACTAACGAGACTGCCTTGTTGCTTGTCAGTGCTTTACAAGCTTTGGTGTATTTACAGTAGGTCTGTAGTGTTGATGGAACCACTATTGACATGAAATGTATTGTCTATCGGGCTCCTTAGTTGACGAGAACATAACCCTTGTTACTGCCACAATTGATTGGTGGTGGTAGATAAACTTTAGTTGAAGATTTTGTTTGTTGTGTCCAGTAACTGACATAATTTCCTTGTATGGGACCATTGACATTTTGTAACCCTCACACTCTCCTTTCAGGCGGTGGTGGCAGATAGAGCTATAATTGTTGTGGAATAGTTCGTCTTTTGGATTCATTAGTAAATAGGATTGACCGATGCTAGTCAGATCAAATCAACAAGGTCTTGTTTGTGCCAAGGCTTCACTAACTCCAGTGGCTGATGGTTGATGGATAGAAATAATTGATGGAAAAATTCTATGTTCCTATTAATTAACAATGTGCTCCTAAACTCGATGTTTCAACGTCGTCATCTCGAATTGGAACAACCTCATGTGCAACGAATAATTGTACAAGCCTAAAGCCGAGAAGCCAATAAATAGGAAACCTTTCACAAGAAATTTGACATTCTGTCAACTGACAAAAATTGAAAAGACTTGGATTTGTTGCTCCTTTGAATTATAGTTTTTCACTCTCGGTAAAGGTAAAACTCCAATTTCTCTATCCCCAAGACTTATGATGCGAACCCGTTATAACCTTAAGGACCGATAACAAAGACATATGCTACAAAACCTATATTGAACCTAAGCTACTCTTGCAACAATTGATCCTAAAACTAGTATGGCTCATTCTGATAATCACAATAATAGGTATTATACCTCAGGTGCTCACATAACATAACATATCGATTCCAAACACAAACATAAAACACACATAATGGAGGATGTTAACACTATCTTGATTAATACAACACTTGTATAAGTATATCTTAAATACACAAATAATTAGTCCTCTCCTCTCTCAAACCTTTCTCAACTATCTCATTCTATTTCTCCTCTTTTATTTTATTCATAAAGATCAATTATATACAACAAGGATGGTTTGTTGAGATCCACTAAAGATGGATCTAATCATCCACGCATAGAAAATATCAAATCTAAGCCTAAAACCTCTAACTCCTCAACACCTCTCCTTAAATGGTGTATTACATGTCGACAATGAAATAATCCTTCATTTATTAAATAAATCTATACTTTAACTAGAAAATCAAATCCATATATTTAATTACATTAAATTAACCTAAATTAAATTAAGAGAATCCACTCCATTTAGTAAATGTGGCAAGACCTCCTAGATCTTATTGACTAATCATGGAATGTGATAACCCATATAACTTATCTATAAGAGGATGCCCTTGTGATAGAAATACAAATAATTCTTTAAATGGGAAATCTAAATCTAGAGGATGATCTAAATTTCTAAAAAAATTCATAAAAGTATGCTGGAGATATGAAAAAGAAGGGAATTACAAGAAACATTGTAAATCCAAAAGTGTTGAGAAATGGAAGGGATTTTATGGTGCTCCTTCTACATAAGAGAAAACCTCAAATGAAGGAGGGGATGTGTACCTTGTTTCTTCAAGCACATATGTATAGCATGAGGTGTGGCTGGTCGACTCAAGTACATGTTTTCATATTACTCACAAGTTCTTTTCTGAGCATGAAAGATATGATGGTGGTGATGTTTTTCTAGGAGATGACTTGATGGCTAGAGCCATAGGATTAGGAAATTTCAAGTTCAAGCTCATGGATGGAAGGATTAGAGCACTCCCTTGTTAATTTGGAAGCTCAATGACAAATTCCAACCATGGGGCGATATTCTTCTTTACGAGAGGACCAATTTTGATTATTGAAGTGCTCAATTTGGACAAGGGAAAGTGTGTTTTTGAATTAAAAGCCCACATGTTCATATTTGATCAATTTGGCCCTAAAACAAATTGGACACCCTTGGAAGGATATAAATACAAGTGACCTCAACCTCATTTGGAAAATCATCTTTAATCATTCTTCTATTTTCGTTCTTGTTTTTGGCTTGCATAGGTCTGAGTCAGGTCCATGGAGGAATGGGTTCGAACGCAGGTGAAATTGCAAGGTCTAAATCTCACATCTCTGTTTTAGGGTTTCGGGTCTAAGTCGTAGGCATCTCACGGAGAAATGACAGCTGCAGCCGCATGCTGTCCGACTCATCTATGACAATGAAGCCTTTCAACTGCACGCACAACACGTCCTCCCATGCGGTTGGAAAATAGGGTTTGGTTTTACCAGTTGACAACAAATTTCACTCATTAACTACAGGGTTCAACAATTGACCGCAGATAATGGCAGTTGATTGCAGGCTTCTGAAGCATGATTATGACTATTAACATTGCTGGGTTTATCTTAAGGATATTGTTTAGTTGATGTTTTTGAATAGTTGTGGATGAATATATGGATCAATGTACTCCCTTTTGCTGAATTGTTAAATGGAAATCTAAAAAGAAGAATAATTTGAAAGGGTTTTCCGCATAGTTGGTTTTCCCCTAGTCTTCGACCAATCTTGGTGTCTCTATGTGTGGATGCATTTCTTCTATTTTTCCTTTATGTTTCATTGAATTGATGATGCTATTTTTCTTTCTACATAGTTGCATATGTGCTGAATAATGAAGTAAATTTGAATAATGTTATGATGTTATGGGGTGAATTTAATATGAAAATAATGAAATGCAATTATCAAAGAAAAAACAATATAACCGTAAGAAAAATTAACATGTATCAAAGAAAAAAAAATATAACCCTAAGAAAAATTAACATGGTATCAAAGTTGGGCTGAAGAAAAGTCATTGAAGGTCACCCTTATGAAGACACCATTAATGGAAGCAAGAAAAGATGGAGGAGACCTAAAAGAATACTAGGGTTTGAAGGAAACCTTAAGCTATTTGGTTATTAGGGTTTTATGGATATTACGAGGTTAGGGTTTGGGAGAAACCCTGCTTTATGGCAAAGATTTGAGATATGAAATTTAGAAACCCTAGCATGACCGATGTGAAGATGTTCAAGCACAAACATGATGAATCCCTAGATGAGATAGTCTTAATTAGGCCTTGGTTATTGATGAAGTTGATGAATATATTTAAGGAAACAATGTTATATGGTCAATGGACACTCATGACTCTTGAAGGTTGGTTCAAGAGGGAGCTGGTATCCTCTCGTTAAAAGATAAGTACCTTCAAGATTTTTTTTGTGATTCTATTCCTGTTTGGTTTTTTGCTTTGATTATTAATTATACTTCCTGCATATATATGTGAGTATTTGGATACTTGTAACCTCTTGATGAGATGTGATAAGTGGATCCTTCTTGAGGATCATATGAGATATAGGAAAAGATGGCTAGTGGAGGAATTAAAGAGCTACAATTTCCCATGACAAATTTCTCCCATTGCTAATGTGATAAGAAGGTGCACATGTATTTGAATACTGCAAAGTATATATGGTGTATTGTTTCAATGTTATGATTCAACTGCAATACTGGATGGCAAGGTAAGCCCTAAGGTATGATGAGAACATATCCTTCACAAATGGCTTATGCATGCATATGAAAGTAAGTTTGATTCATGATACTTATTATGGGATGATGCACTTAGTATTGGACAAGTATCTTACATTCTATTAAGTCATGATAAAGCTACATAGAAACATTGATTTTTGATATATTGGTGCTCTTGATATTTGGAAAGAATATTTCATTTTAGACATGATGGATTTCCTGATCCTGTAAAGAAGGCTAACATATTGATTCTTATATATGGTAGCTTAATGCTATTGATATTGTTTATGATAAGCATGATAACCATGATGATGGAAGTGTAACAATAAGATTATTGCTCAAGATATCCTTGTTGACCTTGGCTTAGTAATTATGACATATGGTAAAATTGGATGCCCTGATTTGATGATTGAATGAATGTAAAAGAAGTAATGAAGTGATTATGATCCTTAAAGTATGATGAAGCACTTGACAACTTCCCTAATTATATGAATCTTAACCCTTGATGAAAATTTGATGTCATGCTCATATGAGATGATGAAGTAGCTGATACTGACATGTTATGACCATGATGAATATATGTGTTAGAACCTGATATAGTTTGATTTTATGATTTAATAATTCTGCTGATGCATGAAAATATTATAGATAGGTTGATGAATTGAATAATAATGGCTGAAGGGCTACTCATTGTTATGCAAACAACTCATAAAATAGAAGAAAAGATAGAGAAACAACTTCAAAATCAACCTCTTCGAGGGGGAAACCTCCTTTACATTACACAAATGAATAATTATTGGATGATACAAATGAAAAGACCTCCTTTATATATAGGAGTCTAAGGGGTCACAATATAGTCAAAGCCGACATAACAATAATAATGTAAGGGCACAACAATAACAATAGTGGGTTTCTATGGGGCACAATAATAACAATATGGGGACAACATGGGCACAACAATAATAATGAGGGGATACAATGGAAATAATAATAAGGGAATACACTAGTATTATAGGGACCTAACATGCCCCTCTCTTTCAGAAAAGTGTTTTCCTCAACGCTTGAGTAGTTTTGGATGCTTCTGTATAAAATTCTTATCCTCCCATGTGGAATTTTCAGCCAGTAAATTCTTCCACTTGATGAGATACTCTGAAATTGATTGATTTCGTAGCTGTCGAGTTCTTGTTCCTGTGACTGCTTCAGGTTCCAATATGATTTTTCCTTCCTCGTCAAGTTCTAGCAATATTGTTTGAACTGAGAGCTTGTCACCTATAACCTTCTTTAAGAATGAAACATAGAAAACTGGGTGCACTCGGGAAGCTATAGGAAGCTCCAATTTGTATGCCATAGTACCAATATTTTGCAATAACTTGTACGAACCATAATACTTTGGTGATAATTTATTATCCTTATTAGATTTCTTGAGGGAAATTTGTTTGTATGGTTATAGCCATAGAAATACCCAGTCACCTACATCAAAACTTCTTTCGCTACGATGTTGATCTGCCTGTTGTTTCATTCTATTCTGTGTTGAAGTGAGGTTTTCCTTTAAGAGTTGGATAACTTGTTGTTGACGCTTGATGTGATTGTCCACTGCTTGAACCTTAGAATTTTCTCTTAAATATGATGTGATGGATGGTGGATGATATCCATAAAGTGCCATAAATGGGGTCATTTTTGTTACAGTATGGAAGGAAGTTTTATACCACCATTCAGCGAGTGGCAACCATTTGATCCATTGTGTTTGTTTATCAGATACAAAACAACAAAGATATACTTCCAAACATTTGTTCACTATCTCAGTTTTCCCACCAGATTGAGGATGATAAGATGAGTTATGAGCTAACTGAGTACCCAGATAAGAAAAAAATTTTGTCCAAAAATTTCCAGTGAAAATGGGATCTCTGTCGCTTACAATAATATTTGGTTTTCCATGAAGGTTTTTAATTGTTTCCATAAATGCAATAGAAATTGTATTCGATTTAAAGGGATGAGATAATGCACAAAAGTGTGCATACTTGGTGAGTCTATCAATTACCACCATGATGACACTCTTTCCTTCAGACTTGGGTAAACTTGTGATAAAACCCATTGAAACCTCCTCCCAACGTTGACTTAGAATGGATAAATGTTGTAATAAACCCGGGGTCTTAATTGTTTCAACTTTATTTTGTTGGCAAACCAAACTTTCCGCCACAAAATTTTCAATATCATATTTAAGGCCACCCCAAAAAAATTCCTTCTTAACCCTGTGGTAAGTTTTTAAAAATCCCGAGTGCCTTCCTATGGGAGAGGTGTGCAATTCCATGATTCGAATTGGATCCATGAAGAGTTATCAGAGAACCATGACTGTATCAGATCAGGACAGAGTTCAAAGAATTAAGAGCAGTGATTAGAAACACCTCTAAACAGTGGTATTAGCAGCCAACGTGGAACGACGAGGACCTCAGTCAAAGCATGCTGACCGAGGCCCATGGAGACTGCGTAGGAGGTGAAACTAGCCCCTGGGAAGCCCGGATCGGGAAAAGGAGGCGGTTTTTCTAAGCGCGAATTGCGCATCGCTAGGAAAAACCCCTCAAGAAGGAGAGGTTCCGAGCGCTCGGTCGCATGAGAGCCCAGAAAACCGTGAGGAAAAAGGCTAAAGGCAAAGGCAGGACCCGTGCTCCAAAAACTGACGGTATTTATTGGGGGCACCCTTGGGCGGTAAGCAGATTTGGCGAAAAGGGAGCGTTTCCACTCAGCGCCCAATTCGTGGCAAGTGGAGGAGAGAGAAAACCGCCGCCCATTGCGCGCTAACAGTCGAGCAAGTCAACTGCGTGAAATGTGCAAATGGCATCGGATCTAGAGGCTCCAGATCTAACGGCTAAGAACGTGCCCGATGGGGAGACTGGATTTAACAGGGGATTAAGCTATGGCATAAAGAATTCTGAAGTCTGATTTGACCACCAAGGTGGCGGATGGCTCATTCCACGATGTAATTGAAAAACCGAACCGACGAAGCAAGCTGGTGCAGTTGCAAGAGGACAAGTGGCCACTCCCTGTGAGCCTGATGTTGGCACCGAGACAGGGAACTCCAAGCGAAGCTGTAGCAGGCGATCCGATGGAGGTGGAAGGGGAATCAAACAGCCATGAGACCGAATGGCTTTAACGCCATGAACAGACAAGGCCGAAGACACGAAACATGGAGAGGAAGAACTGAAGGCGAAAGACAAAGAAGAGAAGAAACAATGAAGCAACAAGTAGAAAGAAGACAGAGGGCCGAGCTAACCAAAGGCACCGTCGAGCACCAAAGAGCTTGAGAGATTCGTGCCATCCCTGAGAGGATCTGTTAGGACTGAGCACCACATTGGGCTCCTTCCATTAAAGACAGAAGAGGTCAAAGAGCCGGTAAGGAAAAGAGTCTGTGCACTCTAGTGGCTTGGGGAATCCAAGAACCACCCTGCCAAGAAAATTCTATTTCAGGAGACTCATATTGAGCTCCTTCATTGTAATTCTCTTCTTAAGACACAATAAAATTAGGCCACCACTGGGAGTTGGACCGAAGATGTAGTCTTAGAGGATAGGGTGAACTCCTTATTAATTTCTTGTGTCCTTGTATTTGCTTACTGTATTTCTCTGCTGTTTTCCATTTCAAGTGTCTGTGTATTTGCAATCTGATCGATCCGTTGCCTAAATAACATAGACACACACCAACACATGAGTCTATAATACTTATTCAAATAAATCTTTAACTGAGATCACTCATAGGGTGATTTTTAGATCAAGTGGTATCAGAGCTTTAGGCTGTAAGGTTAGACAAGCTTGTGTTGATTTATCTGTTGAATGCTCACTAAATTAAAGCTCAAATTAGGAGAAGGAGAGTTGGTCGAAACTAATCCTGAAATTGGGAGAGTCTATCCTTGGAAGACAATGTCAGAGGAAGGTTCTATGGGGCCAGACCCTCAATTCATAGAAAATTTCCTAGCCATAAAGTCCATGGTAGAAGAAATTTATAGGGACTTTAGAAAGCATAAGGATGAAGATTCATCAGGTCTTAAGCAAGACAAAGAAGAAGATGAGTCTCACTTCCATGACCGCTCAAAAAGAAAAGGGAAAGAGGAAAAATTTCTCATACCTCCTAATAGCCCTGTGCATAACAAGAAAGCATCTTTGATCAAACTAGATGTTAAATTTGATTTGCCTATATATGATGGAGAGTTAAATGATAAAAAGTTGGACAATTGGATTAGAAAAATTGATGTTTATTGCAGAGTACAGAACATCAACTCAGACAAGAGTAAGATTCAACTGGCAAGCCTATGCCTAGGAGGCACTGCCTTGGTTTAGTGGGAAGGCAAAACCCAAGCTAACATGAAAAGACATGGTAAGACTATCTATGTCTGGAGTGAATTTGTTTCTGCAATCAAAAAGCAGTTCTATCCATTGGCCTACATGCAACAAACCACGATGAGTTGGCAAACTCTTCTGCATTTGAAAGGGCAAAGTGTGCAAGGGTACACTCAAGAATTTAGAAAGAGAGCATTGATTCTAGGGAATCTTATTAGACTCACCAGAGACTCTTTTGAAGTACATTGGTGGTCTACACAGCTACATGAGGCATACCATCCTCATGTTTAATTCCACTAGTATTGATGAGGTATCTGTATAAGCTACTCATCTAGAAGCTAGAGGAAAGAATGGAAATCCAAAAGTTGGGGGACCATCCCAACCCACTGCAAGCAAGAGCAAGGAGAAAAGAAAGTAGAAGTGGAAATCAAGGAAGGTTAACACTGCAAAGAAAAGTAAAGCTTCATGCACTCACTGTAAAAAGGATGGGCATGATGATGAGCATTGTTGGATTCTGCATCCAGAGCTGAGACCTAAGAAGTTCGAGGGAAAGAAAAAGAAGACTGCTGCAACTATTCAAAAAGATTTGGGGTTAGACTCGGGAGATGAAACAACCATTGCAACCACAAGTATAAGAGGTAAGAATTCTGAAGCATCTACTAGTAATTCTGCTCAATGTATTATTGATGAAGAACATGAGAGAAAAAGACGTGAGCTTTTCCATATTCGAGTTGTTTCCAAATATCAAAATATTAATACTTTGTTTGATAGTGGCTCACAAGTAAATCTAATTTATGAAGCAATTGTAAATAAATTTGGATTAGCAACTACACCTCACAAGAAACCATACCCATTAGGATGGTTGAATGATAAAGCACAACTACAAGTGACTAGACAGTGCAAACTCAAGTTTTCTTTTGGGTCAGCATTGGTAGATGAGGTTGAGTTAGACATAATTCCTTTGGATATATGTGGAATTGTTTTAGGAAGTCCTTACTTGTATGATAGAAAAGCTATTTTCTATAGAGTTGAGAACAAGTATCTACTTGTTAAAGATGGAATCAAATAATTTGTAAGAGCTCATAAGCTCAAGAATAATTATACTCTCATAAACTCAGCGCAGATGAAAATAATGATAAATTCATGCAAACAATTCTTACTGATGGTTGTAAAGGAAAAGAAAGCTGATAAAACCAATGTATTTGAGGGTTGTAATGCTAAACAACAAGCTGATATAGAAAAGGTTGTTTCAGAGTATGATGTCTTGTTTCAAGAACCTAAAGGTCTGCCACCCAAAAGGGAAATAGTACATGATATTATTTTGCAGCAAGATGCTCCATTGCCTAACATTGGAATGTACAGGTTGTCTGCTTTAGAGAATGTTGAAATCAAGAAGCAGGTGCACAAGTTGCTTGAGAAGGGGTTCATCAGGCCTAGCACATCACCATGTGGGTCACCAATCATTTTGGTGAGAAAGAAAGATGGCTCGTGGAGAATGTGCATTGACTATCGAGCACTGAATAAGATAACAATCAAATATTGTTATCCCCTTCCTCATAGATGACCTTTTAGATCAATTGAAATAAGCTATTTATTTCACCAAGCTGGACTTGCACAATGGATACCATCAGGTCAGAGTTGCAGAAAAATATGCATGGAAGATTGCTTTCAAAACAAAGCAGGGATTGTATGAGTGGCTGGTTATGCCTTTTAGCTTAACCAATGCTCCTACTACTCTCGTGAGATTAATGAATGATGTACTCAGACCCTTTCTTGATGATTTTGTTATTGTGTATCTGGATGACATTCTGATTTTTAGTAAAATGTGGGAAGAACACTTAAAGCATGTTAAGTAGACATTAGATGTTTTGAAAAGAGAAAAACTTCATGTTAAACTCTCAAAATGTGAATTTGGCAAAACATATCTAAATTATTTGGGTCATATAGTATGAGGTGGTGAATTGAGAAGAGATCCCTCTAAAGTGGCAGTCATTGTAAACTGGCCTAAACCCAAGTCTGCTACAGAAGTGAGAAGCTTCTTAGGAGAAACACAATATTGGAGGAAGTTCATTTCTAACTTTTCCTCAATTGTAGCTCCCTTACATGCTTTAACATGATTGAACAAGGTGTTTCAATGGGGAGGAAAACATCAGAAAGCCTTCGACACCTTGAAAGAAAAGATTAGTACAACACCTGTACTAGCACTGCCTGATCTGCAAAGACCATTTGAGATCCAAACAGATGCCAGTGACTATGCCATGGGAGCAGTGTTGACACAGCACGGTAAACCCATATGTTATCATTCTGAGACTTTTAATCCTGTAGTAGTTAACTATCCTACATATGATAAAGAATTGTATGCATTAGTTCAGAGTGTGAAAAAGTGGAAACATTACTTAATGGGAAAAGAGACAGTAATACATACTGATCATCAACCACTTCAATATCTACACTCCCAAACTAAGTTGCAGCAATCAAGACACTATAGATGGATGGGTTTTCTACAACAGTTTCATTTAGTCATCAGATATAAAAAGGGCATACATAAAAAAGTTGCAAACATGCTATCTAGACCCATTATAAATGCATCTACTCTACTTAAGCATAATTCTGTACTACATGAAAGCTACATTGAACAATATGCTCAAGATATGGACTTTAAAGATGTATATGCAACTTTGAGTCAAGGCACAAGAGTAGAAGAATTGGATTATCATGTAAAGGACCGACTCTTATATCATTGTGAGAAAACTCTACATTCCACAAACTGAGAGAGTAAAGATAATTAGAGAAGCACACACTTCTCTAATATCAGGTCACTTTGGAGTAAGTAAAACAGTTGCACAGCTGCAAAGATTTTGTTATTGGCCAAAAATGACTGAGACAGTTTCTAGATATGTAGGAGGGTGTACTATGTGTGCTAAAAGCAAGCCCAACAACAGAAAACTAGGCTTGTACACTCCATTACCAGTTCCTTCTCACCCTTGGGAAAGTGTTTCCATGGATTTTGTTGGAGGACTGCCTAAATCTAGGAAAGGTCATGATTATCTATATGTTGTTGTGGATAGGTTCAGCAAGATGTGTATTTTGATACCTTGTAATAAACAGATTACAGCTGAACAAACTGCAAAACTGTTCTTTGAACATGTATGGGTTCATTTTGGATTACCCACTTCCATTATATCTGATCGAGACACCCGATTTGTGGGGAAGTTTTGGTCAAGTCTGTGGGAACTGATGGACACCAAACTAAAGAAAAGCACAACTTTTCATCCACAAACTGATGGCCAGACAGAAGTAGTTAACAGGACAGTGATCTAGTTACTTAGAGGATATTGCAGCAAACATCCTAAGCTTTGGGATGAACACTTGTGTTATGTGCAACATGCTTACAACAGAGCAAAACATTCTTCTACACAGAGATCTCCTTTTGAGACTTGTTTTGCTTTAACACCAAGGTCTCCTTTGGATTTTGTCTTTGGTAAAGATACCACAGTTGATGGACACAGTGATGTGGACAAGGCAACTAGGTTCATTGAACAAACCTAGGAGATCCACTAGGCAGTACAGGAACAACTGGAAAATAGCCAAGCCAAATACAAGGCTAGGCATGACAAGCATCGGATGGAGCATAGTTTCAAAATTGGTGACCAGGTCTGGCTGTATATCAGAAGGAAAAAATGCAAGGTGAAGGTAAAAAGCTAAAGCCTACAAGATATGGACCCTTCAAAGTATTTGAGAAGATTGGTGAAAATGCTTTTCGCCTTGATCTACCAGCTTACATGCACTGCTACTCAGTTGTAAATGCATACTGCTTGAGATTGTTTGAACCTTGAATGATTGAGGATCCTGAAGAGCAGAGTCAATTTCCTTCTATTGATGACCTGCTACCTGAATATCTTAATGAATTGCAGGAAGAGACAGTGCTGGACAAGAAGGTGAGGACAACGCGCAGAGGAGATGTTGAGTACCTCAAATTTGGGCTCAAAGGTTAAAAGCTGAGTAGTGCAAAGTGGATTGAGATTGGAAAAGTGAGACAACAGTACCCTCACTTAGTTGATGCTTGAAAACCAACTTTTGGTGGTCCAAAAGCTTTTTCAGTGGGAAGGCCGTGATCCGAA
Organism: Pinus tabuliformis; assembly: GCA_031772625.1. Lineage (NCBI taxonomy): Eukaryota > Viridiplantae > Streptophyta > Pinopsida > Pinales > Pinaceae > Pinus > Pinus tabuliformis. Next base: position 1,670,560,383 of record CM062818.1, read on the forward strand.
TTGGATCCATGAAGAGTTATCAGAGAACCATGACTGTATCATATCGGGACAAACTTCAAAGAATTAAGAGCAGTGATCAGAAACACCTCTAAACAGTGGTAGTTAGTAGCCAGCGTGGAACGACGAGGACCTCGGTCAAAGCGTGTTGACCGAGGCCCATGGAGATTGCGCAGGAGGCGAAACTAGCCCCTGGGAACCCAGATCGGGAAAAGGAGGCAGTTTTTGATGCGTGATTAGCACTGGGAAAAGCCCCTCAAGAAGGAAAGGCCCCAAGCACTCGGTCGCATGAGAGCTTGGAAATCCATGAGGAAAAAGGCTAAAGGCAAAGGCGGGACAAGCGCTCCAAAAACCGGCAGTATTTATCGAGGGCACCCTTGGGCAGTAAGCAGATTTGGCGAAAACGGAGCGATTCCACTCAGTGCTCGACGCGTGGCAAGTGGAGGAGAGAGAAAACCTCTGCCCGTCGCGCGCTAACAGTCGAACAAGTCATCCGCGCAAAATGTACAAATGGCGTCAGATCTAGAGGCCCCAGATCTAACGGCTGAGAATGCGCCCAATGGGGAGACCGAATTTAACAGGGGATTAAGCCGTGGCATAAAGAATTATGAAGTCTGATTTGACCGCCAAGGTGGTGGATGACTCATTCCATGATGTAATTGAAAAACCGAACCGACAAAGCAAGCTGGCGCAGTTGCAGGAGGACAAGTGGCCACTCCCTGTGAGGCTGATGTTGGTGCCGAGACAGGGAACTCCAAGCAAAGCTGTAGTAGGCGATCCGACGGAGGTTGAAGGGGAATTGAATAGCCATGAGACTGAATGGATTTAAATCCATGAACAGACAAGGCAGAAGACATGGAACCTGGAGAAGAAGAACCAAAGATAGAAGACAAAGAAGAGAAGAAAGAGTGAAGCAACAAGCAGAAAGAAGACAGAGGGCCGAGCTGACCAAAGGCAGCGTCGAGCACCAGAGAGCTTGAGAGATTCGGGCCATCCCTGAGAGGATCTATCAGGACTGAGCACCACATTGGGCTCCTTCCATTAAAGACTGAAGAGGTCAAAGAGCTGGTAAAGAAAAGAGTTTGTGCACTCTAGTGGCTTGGGGAATCCAAGAACCACCCTGCCAAGCAAATTCTGTTTCAGGAGACTCATATTGAGCTCCTTCATTGTAATTCTCTGCTTAAGACACAATAAAATTAGGCCACCATTTAGAGCTGGACCGAAAATGTAGCCCTGGAGGATAGGGTGAATTCGTTATTAATTTCTTGTCTCCTTGTATTTGCTTACTGTATTTCTCTGCTGTTTTCCATTTCAAGTGTCTGTGTATTTGCAATCTGATTGATTCGTTGCCTAAATAACATAGACACACACCAACACATGAGTCTGTAATACCTTCATTCAAATAAATCTTTAACTGAGATCACTCATAGGGTGATTTTCAGATCATTCCATAAGAGTCTTGTGTTTGAGTTGGGAATTCCTACAGAGGTGTAAGCGATCTTTGTACCATAACGAATCATTTTTTCCAGCTAAATGTATAAGATGTACTAGGGTTTTGTTGTAACTTTTGAATGAGTGCACACACTTCTTCATCATTCTTCCATTCATCCCTTGCTTTGTTTATCCAATCTGGTTGGATAATAGAAATGGCACAAAGAAATGCTTCCACATCCTCATCCTTTCTTGAGAGTGCATCTGCAACAACATTTTGCTTCCCTTTTTTGTAGATGATTTCAAAGTCATAACCCAACATTTTTGTGACCCATTTTTGGATCTCTTTTGAAGAAAATCTTTGTTCTAAAAAGTATTTAAGACTATCATGATCTGTTTATACCTTGAAGTGTCTTCCCATTAGGTAAGGTTTCCATTTCTTAAGTGCATATAGTATTTCCAATATTTCCTTCTCATAAATAGGTTTGTGTAAATAATTTCCTTTGAGTGGATGACTTTCAAAAGAAATGGGTATTTCTTCTTGCATTAAAACAACGCAATTCCATTTCCTGAGGCATCACATTCCACAATAAAGGTTTTTGTGAAGTCTGGTGTAGCTAAGACTGGTGCTTGGCACATTGCCTCTTTAAGATGTTCAAAGGCTTTTGTTGCTCCGGGAGTCCAAGAAAATGCATCTTTCTTCAGTAATGTTGTTAGAGGTGCTGCTATTCTCTCATAATTCTTAACAAAATTGTGATAATATCCTCGTAGATGCTTTATGGATGTGGGGATTTTCCATTCCTTAATGGTCTTAATTTTTCTAGGGTCTACCTTAATGCCTTCATGACATAAAATATGACCCAAATATTCCACCTCTTGTACTCCAAAGAAACATTTGGAGGTTTTTGCATATATTTGTTTCTCCTCCAATAGTTTGAGCACTCGATTAACATGTTGAACATGATCCTTCCCAGACTTGCTGTAGATTAGTATATCATCAAAAAATACTAATACAAATTTTCTAAGGGTGGGTTTGAAAATGGAATTCATCAAACCTTGAAATGTAGAAGGTGCATTGGTAAGGCCAAAAGGCATGACCAAAAATTCATAATGACCCCCGTGAGTTTTAAATGTTGTTTTCAAAATGTCTTCAATGTTCATTCTGATTTGATGATATACTGAACGAAGGTCCAACTTGGTGAAGTAAATTGCTCCATGCAATTCATCCAATAATTCATCAATGAAAGGAATGGGAAATTTATCTTTAATAGTGAGATTGTTGAGCTCCTTATAATTCAGACACATGTGCCATGATCCATCCTTCTTGTGGACCAATAATACTGGAGCAGAGAAAGAACTTTGACTAGATTGAATTATACCAACCTCTAGCATTTCTGCAACCATACGTTCAATTTCATATTTTGGGCATAGGGATCTCTGTAAGGTCTGATGTTTGGAGGAACTTCCTGGAATCAAATGAATATCATGATCATGATCACGAATAGGTAGGAGGCCTTTGGGAGTCTCAAATACCTTGGAATGATTGTCCAAGACTTTTTAAAGATTTGGAGAAATAGATGATTTTGACGTGGGAACCTCTGGCGAATATAATTGTGCAATTATGCCACATTGTTATTTATGTAGAAGCTTTGTCATGTCGTTAGAGTTGAAAATCTTTCTTGTTTTCCCCATGATACCCATTAATTCAACTTCCTTTTCTTCTGAAAAAAATTCAAGAAAATTTCTTGAAAATTAAAAGCTATCATACCCAAAGATTGTAGCCATTGAACTTCTAGTACAACATCAGTACCACCCATTGGAATGGAAAACATTGGACTATTCAACACATATTGTCCCATGGATAGCTTGATATTAGGGAACTTTCCAGAGAAATTTATGGTTCTTCCATTTGCAACCATCACTTGAAACTTTGGTGTTGGATATAGGAAGCAAGTCAATTCCTTCGGTATCTTACAATGAATTAAATTATGGGTACTGCCCGAATCAATCAAAATTATTACCTTTTTCTTCTTGATATTTCCTTCTATCTTGATAGTTTGAGGAGTGGTTATTTCGACCAATGCATTATAAGATATGATTGGATTCATTTCCTCTTTCTCTAGGTTTTGTTCCTGGTGTGTATCCTCCTTTTTTGATGTTTCTTGTTCCTTTTCTTCTTCCTCTTCACAATCTATGTAAAACGATTTCTTCTCAACACATTTATGACCTTTAGTGTATTTTCTATCGCAACTGTAACAAAGCCCTTTTTCTCTTTTTTCTTCCAATTGTTGTGGTGTCAACCTTGTAGGTTGTGGAAGGCTAGGGGAAACAACACTTCCATCTTTATAGTTGTGATTGGTAGGCTTCTTTGTTGCCATAATTTTGCTTTCAATTTTTCTTTCCAACCTGAATGGCTTCTCAAATGAATCAGGTTCCCAAAGGCTAACCTCATGTTGAATTTTATCTTTTAATGTCCCTATGAACATGTCAATCCTATGCTCCTCTAGAATATATTTTACCCTTATATTCAATTTTTGGAAATCCTCAATGTGCTCCACCTTTAAACCTTTTTGTTTGAGATTTATCAATTGGCTAAAAAAGGTGTTTATTTTTGTATCCTCATAATGTACTATCATTTTTTCCATAAAAATTGCCCAAGTGACAATTTATTTATGAGAGAAAAACCATTGATGCCATACAAATTGATTGGGGTCCAAATATAAATTTGCAATGCGTACCGTTTGCGTGTTTTTCACATTATGGAGATCGAAATATTTCTCCATCTGTGGCATCCATGTTACGGGATCCTTGCCATCAAACTTCCTCATATCAATCTTTGGAACATGATGGGTCTTTAATCCAACGTTAGAGTGTATGAAATCATGATTAACATTTATTTTTTTATCATAATGAGTTTCCTTTACTACCCTTTCACCATTAGTAATCATTTCTTGTAGCAACTTTGTCAAATCTATCTTAAAATATTCCATGTTGCCTTTAAGTTTTGCTTCTATACCATCCATTTTAGCTTCCATGCCATCAATCTTAGCTTCCACGCCATCCATATTAGATTCCACGCCATTCATCTTAGCTTCCACGCCATCCATCTTAGATTCCACACAATTCTTCTTAGCTTCCACGCCATCCATCTTAACTTCCACACATTTCTTTAAACCATCCATCTTAGCTTCTGCTACTTTTTGTGAGAGTGAAATTTGTTGCACTTGGTATTGTAATTTTGATACATCATGTTGCATTTCTTTCTCTTCTTCATGAGTCATGCTAAAGATTTCAGGTTGCTTACTAGGTTTTTCCATTTTCTTTCTTCGGGGCATCAATTAATGATAATTATGCTTCACTATGTCCTTTGAATTCCTTCAAACTAATTTTTCAAACCAAACTTATGCAAAATTTTAAAAAGACTACACACTTTTTTTGGCTTTGTAGGAGCTCGATATTGAATCTGTTGTTGTGGAGCTATAAAAAGGGTCTCTTTCACCTCTAATTACCTTCACATTAATTATCAACCCAGGGACGACTTTTTATTTCAAGAGTGTACTCAGTCTGAGGCGACTATTTACTCAAGAGTAATGTTTTGCAGTATAGTGCTTAAAATCCAAAAGTAAATGAATGCTTGAAAAAGAAATCTAACAATAACATAAACTCAAATGCTCTGAAATCCAACTATTCACTCAGCGAACATCAATTGAGGATACAGTAGCAATAACTCATTCCTCTAGAGATTGATGCAATTGAAATCAAACTAGAACAAGACAATCAATCTGGGAATAAGGAAGCAATAACCAATGTTCTCTATAGTTGACAGTCCTGCTTTAAAGCAATTAAAAGGAAATAGAAATTGAACTAAAGATGCCATTGAAAGTAAACTAGGAAAACTCTTTAAAAACAAACTATTGCAATTAATCAACAGAAATGAACAACAAATTAAATGGACAACAAACGTAAATAAAGGAATCGAATAATCAACATCTATAATGAATATCAAGGTCTGGAATGAACAACGAAGCTTTACATTTGAAATGAATAGCATAACAATATACATTGAGAAGGATGATAACCTCTGTCATGATGGAAAAGAACAGCCACACGATTCAATCTCAGCTTGTGCAATAAAACAGTTTCATAAAATATTATAACAGCTCGCTACAAAAACATGAAACTGTAAGGCAATACGATTCAAAGAAATAAGAATTAAATCAAACCATCACACGGCGGAAATTGAAAAGATATAATACACAGCAGTAGCATAATCCACCAGTGGCTAGGCCCTTAGCCGCTAGCGGATGCTGCTGGGCTACTTCAGATGAGAAGAGTGAACAACAACCCTTTTATTTATTCATCATCAAACTGTGAAATTATTACAAGAGCTAAAGCTTTGAGAATTACAATGGCAATGCAACAATCTCATTTTCCTCCTATTCTATCCTATCCCATCATCATTCTTGAATCTCTAATTCTGAATCCTCAATTCCCCATCATTTTTCCATCCCCAAATCATCTTCATCTCTGATCTCTGTTTTCATTTAAATAGAGAGAGATCAGAGAGAAGTTACAATAAAGATAAGTACAACATGATTTCTATTACAAAATTAGATTGTTTCCAACCAATTGATCAACAAGAAGATATATTTCCATCCATCTTTCAACAAGAGCAAGGCGAATTTGGCTTTGCAGCTGAGATTTGGAAAATGGCCACACAGCGAATCTCAAAAAATCGTGCTCAAAGAACCCTGCGTTTCTATCAATAAAAGCTGAATTTGGGCAAACCGTTATTTAAAAAAGTTAATTTGGTCCGTTCTGGACAAAACCCATGTTCTAGATTTTCCATATTCATCTTCATTTGCTCATAATCTCAACCGCAAAACTGTCACTTCTTATTCCAACGCATTTCTGAGTTGGCACTTTTAATGATCAAATCTTCAATCTGGAAATTATCTTGGAGGCTAAAAATGGTGAATAATGTTATAACCAATTTATTAAACTTTCATTGATAAAATCATGCATAATCATCAATTTATTAGAAATAAAGGAGAATAAATAATATTTTTACATAAGAGCATAAATCATTGTAAAATAGAATTATATGATAAATGACGTGATGAAAAATGGTAGAAATGGGTGGAATAAGCATTCAAAAGTGACAATAATAATGGTATATTAACGATCCAACATACCCCCACACTCAATATGTTGCATGTCCTCATGCAACCCAAAGACAAAACCCATGTGTTAACCAAGCAATAATTTTTTTTTATTCATCCCAGCTCATGAAATGGATAGAACAAATGAATTCTTCCTTAATTAATAAATATTCACTTTTAGCACTCTTGATGAAGGGATAACAATTTTTTTCATTGACGTTCAAGTTATGTGCATATGAGGTTGCAGCAAAATATGATATAAGTGACAACAACCTTCATTAACCATTTTCCCAAAAACTACAAACTAGATTTTGTTGAAATGTTGCAAGTAAATTTGTAATATATGAATGCCTCTATGATCCAAAAATCAGATCGTTTTGATGCACAGATCATGAGATATAAACAAAATGGCTGTAGGTGAGAGTGCATGATTTCCGAATGAACCAATTTATCTTGAAATTATCTGGGTATGTGTATTTTAACAATATGTCCGTGTTTTCCAGAGATCACAAGAATTGAGTTCATTTTATTTTTATTTTTATTTATTTATTTATTTATTTTTATTTTTTTTATTTTTATATTATGGAAATCAATTTCTACACTGTGTAAAAATGAAATTGTATGCCTTAAATGAGAAAGAAAATAGAAAACATCCATCATGCGTAGCAATTCCTCACCCTCTCTGAAAAATTGGCATGTCCTCATGCAATGCTAGAAAACAAATAGAGGTGGTTGCGACCAGCTGTTGAATGCTATTCTTGGTGTAAAACAACATGGAATAAGGGAGGTGTTGAGAAGAAATAAGAATAGCAATGGATGATAAAGAATATGAATAACATGGTTATAAGAAAGAAATGAATGAAAGCAACACTCCCCCAAACTGAAAGATGATATGCGGCTGAAAAATGGGAAGTGGTACAGATGTGGACTGAAGGATGATAAATAATGCTCAAAATGGATTTTTATGAAATTCTCCTAAATTCATAATAAATCAGAAAATTATGCGATTTTACCTCAAGTTTTACCTCCAAAAAGAAAAATGTGGAATGACATATATGGATTGGAAGTTGTTGAAGCTGATGTAGGCAGAGTTGGTGCTGAAAGTGATGCAAAAGGTGGAATCCAGGTAAGCACATCATGTCTGAAGAATTGTTCACGTTCGCGAGTTTCTCGAGCCTCTTCTGTTAGTTGCAATAGTGTGGTCATGCTGTGAATAGAATTCTGCCCATACTTGTTGTTTTCCTGTAAACAAAGCACTAATTTGCATACAATGTTCTTGAATCCATAGTGTTAGCTTTGAATAGCAATAGATAAGATGCATGCAAAATTTCAATTAGAAAAACTTATGTATACATGCAATACTAATATGTTGTCAAATAAAGAAGTAATGGAAAAGTGCAGTAATCATATCACATGCAATCCCATAATGCATACATCCCCCCCTCCAATTGGAAAATGGATTCCATGACCATACAACATATGAAAGGTGTTGTGCTGAGAGCAAGGCAAGGGAATGAACCATATAGCAGTAAATGAAGTAGAGTACACATATCAATGATATGATAGCGAGAGTTATGGTTATAATGAAAGCAACGTGTGTAAAGATAGTTATGAATAAGAGATAGGACGCTTTGGATTGATGATAAGTTATGAAAAAGAGAAAAATGACAACAATATGCCACAAAGATGCTTTGCTGACAGTATTCTAGCTGAAAATGATGCAATTGATCTGAAAACAATTTCTCATGCGTAAATATTCAAAATATGGAAAAAAAATTAAGGAAATAACTTCTCTGATAAAAAGAAAAAATAAGAAAAGGGTATATAGTAATAAGGGACGATAAGATATAACTTCAATACCATAAGCAGAGCCGCTGCTGCCAGTAGGCGTCCATAGCCTCGGCAGGGTTGCTTTTTAACCCATATGAGCCAAGATCCTCAATTTATAAATAGAGAGTTACAGTGCTGTTCCACAGAAGAGATCAATGTGCTAGCGTGGTAACTAGATAACCACACTGCCATTCACTGGGATGTAGCAAAAGTGATCAGGCCAGCTCGTGATGAGGCCTCTTGTTCCAAGGATAATTTGGCTATCCAATGGATCATAACCCTGGTGTGGTGGCCATAATGGGAATGTCACTCTGTTACAACCTTATGAACATGGTAGGCTAGCTCGTAATGAGACCCCCTATCCTCCATTTGCGAACAAAATTTTGTTGTTATTACACATTTTTATGATAAAAAGAGGGAGGCTCAGTACTCCTTAAGAGCAGGGATGGTGGAAGAAGTTGAACATGTCAATAGAAAAAAAAATATACCCATAATCTCATTGATTATAGACAGAGAAGATTATAATCAGGAAGGATGGAACCAACATGGTATTAAGATGATCAATCAGTATCATGTACAACAGAAAACAATGCAGTAAAGTAGTATAATAATTGTGTCCATTTTGAAAAAAATCTATCATCAATGAGCTGTCCTGTTAAAAATCATAACATGAATGATATTAACTAGCTTCAATAGAATCCATAATTCTTTTCCTCATAAAAATAATGTACTTCATGCCATGAAAGGGAATCAGTAAAATGTGGTTGAGATGAACAAGGAATAATCCCACAAGAGGAGGAAAGGGTTGCTCTCAAAAATATTCCCAAAGTGTTGCTCTTTTGAATGAACAACAAAAGCACTCAAAAAGTGGTGTTTCGTGTAGGGAACAACAAAGGAAATGCACACCAAAAAGCAAAAATACACATAAAAAAGTGTGAAAACGCAAATGCCATTCCTTTGGAAAAAGGAACAACAAAAACTAAAAGTGCCATTCCTTTAGAAAAGGAACAGCAAAAAGTGTTGTTCCTTTGGAAAATGAACATTAAAAATGCAAGTGCTGTTCCTTTGAAAAGGAAGAACAAAAATGAAAAGTGTCGTTCCTTTGGAAAAGGAACAACAAAAATGCAAGTGTTGTTCTTTTGGAAAAAACAGCAAAAAATGAAAAGTGTCGTTCCTTTGGAAAAGGAACAGCAAAAATGCAAGTGCCGTTCCTTTGGAAAAGGAACAACAAAAATGAAAAGTGTCGTTCCTTTGGAAAAGGAACAACAAAAATGAAAAGTGCCGTTCCTTTGGAAAAGGAACAACAAAAACGCAAGTGCCGTTTCTTTGGAAAAGGAACAACAAAAATGAAAAGTGCCGTTCCTTTGGAAAAGGAACAGCAAAAATGCAACTGCTGTTCCTTTGGAAAATGAACAACAAAAATGAAAAGTGAAAAAGGAACAGCAAAATGAACCGTGGAAAAGGAATGGCAAAATGAACCGTGGAAAAGGAATGGCAAAATGAACCGTGGAAAAGGAACGGCAAAATGAAAGTGAAAAAGGAATGGCTGACACAAAAGGTGTTGTTCTTTTGAAAAATGAAAAGCAAAACGCAAATGTTGTCCCTTTGGAAAAGGAACAGCAGAAACAACAAAAGTGCACACAAATGCTGTCCCTTCAGAAAAGGAATAGCAAAATGCACAAGCATAAAATGCAAGCATGCAAAGAAGGAATTCACTGTTCACTGTATTGATGCTGAGGATGGGTTATAGTTTGAATGAAGCAACACCTAAAACACAAAATATAAGAGAAATCAGGAAAGGAACAACATTTTATTTAAAAAACAATATGTAAATAAATAAATTAAGTTACAATAGCTATGATATTATGTCAAAAAAATCATTTATTCGAAAAATGTTTTGGCAGCAAAGACATGACATGAATCTTCAAATGGAAATCAATTCTTCATTTATTTTATTATGAATCCGTTGGGTAATGAGTTGGATGAAATTCCTTTGTTTCATTTAAAATTTCTTTCAAGAATCACTCGTCCATAAATTGACATTCTTTTTCTCCTAGGACCTGCAAAAACGAGTGTGTACCTGCAATAAAACATTAAATCATGGAGAAAGAGAGGTGCACGGCTCCCCTAATCCATGAATTATGTCAAAAAACTAACAAGTAGTTACTATATAAAACAAATCCACGGAGAAAATAACAAATTAAAATTTATTTGTCACTTGCGGGAGAGCAGTGGCCAATCATGCTAACCTGCAGTGTTTTGATCACAACTTCTTTGTTTTTCGTCCAAATTGAGTGATTCCAAAGCCAAATGAGAGCTAATTCAAAGGTTTATCTCCAGTAGCAACAGGTTTTAAAAATTCAATGATATGATATTTCAATTTTAGTTAGAACAACCTGCATAACACAGTCATTTTCAATTACCCAGCTTAGACCAATAGTTGATACTTCAAGCATAAATTTTTCGTTTGATGTCAGATTCAAATGATTCAAATTGGAAATGAAATTAGATTCATTAATTTATCTCCAATAGAAACAGGTTTTGAAGACAAAAAGAATTGATAGGTCAAATACTATAAGGAACAGCCGAAAAGACATAGTTTTAAGGGTGCTGATTTACGATAGACAGTCAGTATTTTGATCATAAATTCCTCATACGATATCGAAAATGAGTGATTCCAATTGAATTGTAAACTAAATTCATAGGGAAATCTACTATAGAAACAGGTTTTAAAAATTCATACATTTAGGCCTCCAAAAACTGACTGTTCCAACTCTGTTCTTAAGCTGCCCGCTAGACACCCTGTCAATGTTTTGGTTCGAACTTTTTCGTTTCAAATCCAAATTGAGTAATTCAAATTGGGTTGGAAAGTAGACATCAAGGGATGCTTAGGATAGAAACAAGTTTTAAAAATATTGCATTTTGGTCCCTCAAAACATGTCTATCCCGACTTTTTTTCAGAAATTTCATCAAGCCCGCAAGCTAAAAAAAATGTGATATTCAACCATTTTTTCAAATTGGTGATAAAAGTGAATATGAGTGTTTGTAGAAATATTATTTCCATTACAAGTCATCTACATACACAAATGAATTAAAAATTATCACCGATGTTGATTTCCATAGCATGTTGCAACAAAAAACAAATAGCTTTACAAAAATAAAAATAAAAAAAGATGTGTTTGTTTTATTTGTTTATTTATTTTATTTTCTCCACTATCCTACTCTTCTTTGAGAATTGAATATGTTTATGTATAAGAGTATTTCTAGTGGAACCATTTTAGAAATAAGGCTTTACGTATGCACATACCCAAATTTGAAAAATGCGTGTTGATAAAAATTAGGGTATGAGAAGCCAACTTCCCTTGAAAAGATGGTATCAAAAATTGTTGAAGTATGAAGTGATAATGCAAACAAATGATGAAGTGAAACCAATCTTCAATGTATCCGTTACTTTCTTGATTTCCCATAGCTGTCATATCATGAAGTTCTTGAGCTTTTAAAATGGTTTGTTGATGCATACTAAAAGAAAGCTCATTTTCTTCCATAGCTTCTACAATTTTTGAATTTAGAACATTCTAAATCTCATTGTAAATTTTATCTAATGGCACATGTGAGATAGAATGGGTTGGAAGGGTGGGTAAATTTGGCAGTTCAACATTGTAAGCATGTTGTACTGGTTTATTGTGGCGAGGGTGCGGAATTAGTTGAGCAGGAAATTCAAAAGTAGAAATGTTGGGCAGTTTCTTACCATAACAGAAGATGTTCTTCATGTGTTTCTTCAAAACTCCTTCTTCCAATGTTCCTGTCAATTAGTTAGTGAAATGGGTGGTGCTTACATCACCACTTGAGTGAAATCATATGATTCGTTTTTCAAAATTTCTATTTTTTTCCCTAGTCATTCACACAAAAATTCAAACATCTATTTCTACTCTAAGTTCTTTAACAATTCTGTTGAAAAGCGGGTGGGGGAGCAGGGCTTTTACATGCTCCGTACGTAGGTTCTTACCTTTCGTTTTTAATACCCTATTCTTTGCTAACAGACGCTCATCGGATGCACACTACTCTTTTAAAAATGGCTACACTCTCCCCGGCAACGGCGCCAAAACGTCGAGCGATAAAAAAGTGTCTTTTTAACTCCTAATTATCTTCACATTAATTATCAACCCAGAGATGACTTTTTATTTCAAGAGTGTACTCAGTATGAGGCGGCTATTTACTCAAGAGTAATGTTTTGCAGTATAGTGCTTAAAATCCAAAAGTAAATGAATGTTTGAAAAAGAAATCTAACAATAACATAAACTCAAATGCTCTGAAATCCAACTATTCACTCAGTGAACATCAATTGAGGATACAGTAGCAATAACTCATTCCTCTAGAGATTGATGCAATTGAAATCAAACTAGAACAAGACAATCAATTTGGGAACGAGGAAGCAATAACCAATGTTCTCTATAGTTGACATTCCTGCTTTAAAGCAATTAAAAGGAAATAGAAATTGAACTAAAGCTGCCATTGAAAGTAAACTAGGAAAACTCTTTAAAAGCAAACTATTGCAATTAATCAATAGAAATGAACAACAAAGTAAATGGACAACAAACTTTTTAAAGGAATCGAATAACCAACAGTCTATAATGAATATCAAGGTCTGGAATGAACAACGAAGCTTTACATTTGAAATGAACAGCGTAACAATATACATTGAGAAGTATGATAACCTCTGTCATGATGGAAAAGAACAGTCGCACAATTCAATCTCAGCTGTGCAATAAAACAATTTCATAAAATATTATAACAGCTCACTGCAAAAACATGAAACTGTAAGGCAATACGATTCAAAGAAATAAGAATTAAATCAAACCATCACACGACGGAAATTGAAAAGATATAATACACAGCAGTAGCATAATCCACCAGTGGCTCGGCCCTTAGTCGCCAGCGGATGTTGCTGGACTACTTCAGATGAGAAGAGTGAACAACAACCCTTTTATTTATTCATCATCAAACTGTGAAATTATTACAAGAGCTAAAGCTTTGAGAATTACAATGGAAATGCAACAATGTCCTTTTCCTCCTATTCTATTCTATCCCATCATCATTCTTGAATCTCTAATTCTGAATCCTCAATTCCCCATCATTTTTCCATCCCCAAATCATCTTCATCTCTGATCTCTGTTTTCATTTAAATAGAGAGAGATCAGAGAGAAGTTACAATAAAGATAAGTACAACATGATTTCTATTACAAAATTAGATTGTTTCCAACCAATTGATCAACAAGAAGATATATTTCCATCCATCTTTCAACAAGAGCAAGGTGAATTTGGCTTTGCAGCTGAGATTTGGAAAACGGCCACACAACGAATCTGAGAAAATCATGCTCAAAGAACCCTGCGTTTCTCTCAATACAAGCTGAATTTGGGCAAACCATTCTTTACGAAAGTTAATTTGGTCCGTTCTGGACAAAACCCATGTTCTAGATTTTCCAGATTCATCTTCATTTGCTCAGAATCTCAACCGCAAAACTGTCACTTCTTATTCCAACGCATTTCTGAGTTGGCACTTTTAATGATCAAATCTTCAATTTGGAAATTAACTTGGAGGCTAAAAATGGTGAATAATGTTATAACCAATTTATTAAAATTTCATTGATAAAATCATGCATAATCATCAATTTATTAGAAATAAAGGAGAATAAATAATATTTTTACATAAGAGCATAAATCATTGTAAAATAGAATTATATGATAAATTATGATAAATGACGTGATAAAGAATGGTAGAAATGGGTGGAATAAGCATTCAAAAGTGACAATAATAATGGTATATTAATGATCCAACAATTGTATCTTTATAATTTTCGATCTCCAAGGTCTAAAATTTCATCCTGTGGTATCCCTCTGAGTCCTCATTCCAACCCGGAAGTCTGATCAAGATTGGATTCTCCAAGAAAGAGTTATTACAAATCCCCCACGATGACTTGATTATAGACTGGTTCAGTAGAGAGAAATTGTACAAAGTTCCACGTGTCACTTTTTCGACCTTCGGACCTAAAACCAATAAAAAACAAACTACAGTTCGTTCTCTTTCTGTACCATTTTATGAAATTTCAATCCGATGCTTAGAGAGAAAGGTATGACGATTTTTCCCAGGTCACCTATTTGAGATATAATTCAGGAGCCTGCAAAAACCCTAACTTCCTTGGATTATATCTACGAAAATATAGCGAGACAAGATCTGAAATTTGTACCCGAGGTTCATCAAGATTTAATATCAAATGGGTTTTAATTTTAGCTTATGAAACATCGTAGAAAAAAAGTTATAGTGAAAATTCCACGATGACCTGTTTGAAGTAGCGAAACCCTAGAATCCAAACCTTTGATACCAATTGTTATGCAACCAGTTCACAAAATAGAAGAAAAGATAGAGAAACGACTTAAAAATCAACCTCTTCAAGGGGGAAACCTCCTTTACATTACACAAATGAGCAATTATTGGATGATACAAATGACAACACCTCCGTTCTATATATAGGAGTCTAAGGGGTCACAATATAGTCAAAGCCAACATAACAATAATAATGTAAGGGTGCAATAATAACAATAGTGGGCTTCTATGGGGCACAATAATAACAATATGGGGACAACATGGGCACAACAATAATAATAAGGGGCTACAATGACAATAATAATAAGGGAATACACTAGTATTATAGGGACCTAACACTCATTAAGAGGGAGAAACTTTTCATAAGATCCCTACACCTATTGTCATTTGCATTAAATGATAAAATAATATGTACTATTGAAGTATGATTTCTGGACATGAATAGAATAAATATCTGATTTTGATAATTTGTAGCAAGTTCTGGTATGAGAAGAGAGGGTTTCCCTTAGTCTAAGCCCCAACCACACGAAGCAAGCTTAAGGGTGTAATTATAGGCCTCAAATTCCATGGAAGAAAACCTATGGGAGCGGTTATCCCTGTAGGTTAAAAAACTAAAGCTTTATGCATAAAATCATAAGTACACCTATAATATGACAGTCCTACAGACATGGAGTAGATAATATAATGCCCTATGAGCATGGAAGTTTGTATATTTGAGTTACTAGAGAGAATGGGAATGTGTTGACTAAACTCGTGTTTGTAGGTGACCGAGATATGAAAGTCAATATGTCATTATGATTTAACCATTGAAGATAGTGAATGACAATATTGGATAACAATTGCAAGGGTTTGGGTGAAAAATTTCCACTCAAAATGTAAAATGGGCAGCAGCATCAAATCTTCACATTTAGCGCTAATCCCAAAAGAGCCCAATCCCCAATCTTTTGACAGGTTCAGACCTATATCATTGTGCAATGTCTCTTACAAAATTATCACTAAGATCCTGGCAAATAGGTTAAAAAAAATCCTTCCCTCACTCATTTCCGAAAACCAAGGAGGATTTGTCTCCAAGAGACATATAACAGATAATGTTATTCTCATTCAGGAGGCGATACACAGCAGCTTAGCCAGAAATGAAAAGGGTATGATCATCAAGCTGGACATGGCGAACGCTTTTGATAGGGTAAACCACTCATTTCTGCAGGCAGTCCTAAAGAACTTCGGTGTCTCAGAGCTCTTCATCAGCAGGGTCATGGAATGCATCTCCTACAATTGGACAGCCCCTTTAATTAATGGTAGGCCCTGCAGCGCCTTCAAGAGTTCAAGAGGCTTGAGGCAAGGATGTCCTCTATCTCCTTTCCTCTATATCATCATGGCAGAAACACTAAGTTTGCACCTGGAAAACAAGCGAAAGTTAAAGGAAATAATAGGAGTGGACATTGTTCGAGGAACCAAGGGGATCAATCACTCCTTATTTGCAGACGACACCCTTCTAATCGGTGGTGCATCAAGCCTCATGGCCAGGAGATTCAAGAACATCCTGGACCTCTTCCTTCAAGCCTCTGGGGGCAAATTAAACAACAATAAGTGCATGGTCTATACCTGGAATGTCCCAAGATACATAACTCAAAGAATCTCTATGATCATGGAAATCCCAGCCCAATCAAATTGGTCCCACTTTATGTACTTAGGGCTGCCACTAGCCAAAGAATCAATCAAAAATGAAGTTTGGGTAAAGCTAATCGAGAAATTGAGAGGGAAACTGCAGAGCTGGGGGATGTATTGGCTCAACTTGGCGGGCAGAACAATACTCATCAAGGCCATTCTATCAGCTCTTCCTATCTACCAATTTGCCATTACCCTCGCCCCAACAAGCATCCATAAGCACATGGAGCTGATTATCAGAAGTTTCCTATGGAAGGGGGGAAAGCAAGACACAAAAAAATTCAGCTTGGTGAAATGGGAAAAGGTCATCCTTCCCCTAGAAAAAGGAGGACTTGGAATTAGAATTCCAAGACTGGCAAATATGGCAATGGGCTTCAAGTTAACTTGGAGAATCCTCAACGAGAAAGGGACCTGGTGGGTAGAGGCCATCAAAAGGAAATATCTGAATGGGATCAATAGCAACATCCTCTCTGAAGTCATCACTGACAGACATTGTACACCTGTTTGGAAATTGATCAAAAAAACTCTTCCCCTCTTCAAATCTAGCATATCTAAATCCCCAGGTAACGGAAGACATATCAGCATATGGGAGGATAGAATTATGGGCACGGAAGCCAGGGAAAAGTCCACCAAATTCAGGCCCCTTCATCAGTGGATGACAGAAGCTAACCTCAAAACCCTCTTTGACATCTCCCTTTGGGACCAAAACAACTGGATAGGATGGAAAGCACTGCATCTCCCCAATGAAATAGAGAACCTCCGGAGTGACCTTAAGCTCTCTCTCACAGGGTCAGCCCCTATAAACAGAACGACAGATGACAATTATGTTTGGGATCCAAACGGAGGCAACTACACAGTGAAAGAAGGTTACAAGGCACTCCAAATTTCAATAGCAATCAACAACTGGCATCTATATAAAGCAGCATGGAGAATTGAAAGCCTGCCGAAGATAAAACTATTCAATTGGACCCTGCTTCATGGCAAAATCCTAACAGCAGAAAACCTTAGGAAAAAGGGTATCCAGGGCCCCTCATTTTGTTTCATGTGTAGGGAGGCAGAGGAAAACATCAATCACCTTTTCATTGACTGTCCAGTAGCAAGGTCCTGTTGGAAGCTTATAACTAGTCCTCTAAATATTGGAGACCTTCCCAATCAGATTTCTCTCCTCCAGAAAGGTTGGGGGAAAAGCTTCCCTTACGCCAACAAAAATATGAATCTGGCAAAGAGGATATGGACCAGCATCCCTTCAAATCTCTGTTGGCAGTTATGGTTAGCTAGGAATGAAAGTATTTTCAAAAATACGAAACCTAGTATATCCAGCATTCTGGCCAAAACAACTGCTCTCATCACATAAACAATAGAAACAAATGGAATCTCTCAAGCTGACCCGGACTATACAGATGGCAGGGTGAAGGAGTGGGTTCGGAGATTCAACTATAAACCAAGAGCAAAAAATAATACAATAACAGGTCCTGGACAAAAGGATTGGAAACTGAGAGGGACAAAGGACGAAGTCAACAACTGGATTCAAAATCAAAAGAGGTTTACACTCCACTTTGACGGGGCTTCAAAAAATAATCCAGGCAGAGCTGGAGCTGGGGGAATAATTAGGGATCCTCAGGGGAAAACGATTGTTACATATGAGTGGGGCTTGGGTACCATGACGAATAACAAGGCTGAAGCTTACAGCCTTCTAATGGGGACCTCCATCGCCATGAAACTAGGCATCCAAAATCTTCTAGTACTGGGCGACTCTGCAATCATAATAGCAGCTATGAACTCTGGAAAAGACTTTAACCAAACAGCCTTAAACAGAATCAAAGGCAGAATCATGGATCAGATCAGGGGTTTCAGCAAAGTTACATTCAAGCATATCCTAAGAAGCAACAACGTGTAAGCGGATGAGCAAGCAAACAATGCAACAGGAAGATCCACGGGCCAGGTAAGGGAAAACAATGAGTCATATGAAAGGGATATTCCATAGACAGGCCCCTATCCCCTCTCTCCAGGTTATCGGTCACCTCAGGCATCCGTATCAAAGCATCTGGCCCTTCCACAACTTATCTTCATCATTTCCTATCCTTCTCGACTGCCAAAACAGGTGTTACAGGACAGCATATCGCCCTCAGGATCCGAGGAACGCAGGCAGGATATGGATTCTCTCAATGACCAGCGCAGACATTTTCAGATGGTGTGATCACGCCCAAACTGGTGGCAGGCTCCTAGGGCACGTAAAAACCACCTCTAAAGATCTCACCGATACCAAGAACAGATACTCTACTACTCGAAACAAGAATGAGCAAGTCCTCACCGCTCCTAAAAATGACAGTGAGCATCTCAGGACCACCACAGTTCAAGGCAATGCAAGACAGAGGCGCGGTGATTTCTATAGGCGAAGACTTCAGTTAGCGGGCTCCTTCCAGGATCATAAGATCAGCTTTTTGTTTATGGTAAACATCGGGCTCCTCTCGGTTTTCATTAGTCTAACTAATCTTTCGTTCTGTTTTCGCAGAGGTCCAGGGATTACTTATTTCATAGTGGACTGCGCTTCTTCTCCTCCGATCCCCCCTCTCAGGATTTTTGTCCCTCCCTTTGTTCTTCTCCGCCCTGCTACCCTCCTCCACTATCACCCCTCTGCTCTTCACTCCGTTCACTACCTCATGGAAAACCAAGACCTGATAAATGTCCATGACCCAGCCATCAGGCCAATCGACAGACTCTTTAGCAGAGACTGCACCATGTGTAATGCTCACACAATAATGACCAACAATTTTGTGAAGCAGTTTAAGGATTTGAAGGATGATTTCGAAACTGATAGCAGGTTGAAGAGAAAGAAGCTAGAGAAACAGAAGAAAGAGATTGAAAGTCTCAAAGGAAGGTGCAGTCACCTTGAAGAACCCATCGAACAGATTAAAGCACTCTCTCAAAGTTACCAGGCTGAAGCCTCCACCAAGGCTAGTGCAAGTAGGGATCCCATGCCGGATGATTTGGTCACACAAAAACTCCCTTAAAATCTTACATGGTTTTCAAATTCTGCTGGTTAGGCGGCACCTTTGTAAGGCAATATAGCCAATCTCTTTTTAACTTCAGTCACTATAGAGGCAGAATTGAGGAAAATGGGTCTGCATACCCAATTTTGATCCTCTTCGCTCTAATCTCTGATATCTATGTACTAGAATTTTGATCCTGGGGTTTTATAATATGAAAGTAATCGAAGTTGTTAAAAAAAAAAAAAAACAATTGCAAGGGTTTGACAAGATTTGGCTGATTAGTATAGACAAGAAACATTTGGAGTTTTGACATGATGCTTGATATTTCATAAATATTCTTTAGAAAATTGACATGATGTTTCATATGTTTTTGGATTATGGATTGACTGAATTCACGGAGATGACAAATTAGGGTTTTGAATTGATGACTAATGATTTGACTTTATATTTGATGATTTTCCTTGATGATAGTGCTATGTGAGCATAGTAACTTTCAGTGACTAATATTGGTATTCAATAATGATTTTGTATTGGCCTCATTGTCTTTGGCACATTGGTTGAAACAATTGTGATTCAGTATGAAGTAATCTCACAATGAATGGATGGAACTTGTATGAATCATTCTTGGTATATGCATGAAACTTATATGACTTGTCCTTGATGTATACATTCATATTTAGTGATAGAAATGATTCATGCTATGATCATAAGGATGAATTGATAAAGTTAGATTGGATAATGCTTGGTAAATAAAAGGTTGTTGTAACTTGGTATTTCGATGTAAGCCCCACCTGACATTTGGTATGAAAAGGTTGTCACAAGGATATTGTCAGAAACTTTTATGATTTTGATATTAGTTTTGATTTGGAATCTAAATCTTGATGAACTAACTTAGTTGATTTGATTGCATACTATTGATTTGTGTAAGGATGAGAATATTGGTTTGGTCAAGTTTTATGTTTGCAGAAAGAATTGTATGAAGCAAGCTCCTTGAGCCTGGTATGTGTGCATTGACAATTATTTGGTAAATCTAGGAAGATGTGCCAATCCAAACCTCTACTACAAAAGTGCTCCAAGATATAACTTTGATTTTGGTTTTATATGCTTATGGTCTATTCTTGACAGGTAATGAGCCTATGATGATCAAAGTAAGAGGGAGTTGGCCGTTGAAGTTCGAAATGACGAATCATGGCATGATGAATTGTGTTTTGAAGTTAAGAAAAGAAATTCTATATTGTGAAGGTATTAAATAAAGAATACATGAAAATCCTTGGACATTCCAATTGAATTTCAAGAAGTTATGAAGAGATATTATTGAACTTGACTTGACAACAAATAGTTGATTAAAACATTGATGTTCTGTATGAACACCAGTCTCTCTCTCTCTCTCTCTCTCTCTCTCTCTCTCTCTCTCTCTCTCTCTCTCTCTCTTCATACACATTGATTTTCCACCAAGCACACTTCAAGATATTTGCATAGGAAAATTGGTCTGAAATATTCTTTCTATGATATGTGGCTGCATGGATGTACTAATGCTATTTGGGATCGTTATTGATGAGATGAGCACATGTAGGTGCTTCTTTAGCATGAGATATGCCATGATATTGTGGATGAGAAGTTCGTAGCATTAAGTACACTAGAGGTTGAGTACAATGTTGCTAACATGGCTAACTATAAGGTAGATTGAAGAAAATCTTTGGAAAGTTATTTTGAATAGGTTCTAGATGTGACAGTGATACATTATGATAATATTGAGTGGGATACAATTGAAAACGAATCTCATATATAGTTGGGACTGAGATTCCTTCATGGAGACAATGTTGTTGTATGAAAAAAGCTTAGGCATGTGGTTGTTGCCTTCATGAGAGGGAGGATGAATATGGTATCCTTTTGTGATATATATATTTTTGTTATAATATAATATTTGATATGATGTAATATATGAACAAGAGACTGATGCTATTATGGCATGATGATTAAGCTAACACCAAATATGACCATGATGATATGTTTATGATCTATAGAGAGTAGGACTGATCAAGAGCACTGAGCCGAATCTTCCTCCCTATTTCACCTCCCAGGGTGAGGAATTGAGATGGAGGGTGATGAGGTTCATCAATAGGTACATCATAAGGGTCATACTTCGATCCTCCAACTTTAGAACTATCTCTTTCTCACATTTATTTACAATTTTTGTTATATAATTAAGCTTAGTGAGAGGGGAAAAATATGTTTTTCTATGTCATGTGGCATAAATATGGTTTAAATGTAGGAAATGGAGCAATTTTGAGATGATTTCAATGAATAATCTCAGAGTAGAGAAAAAGGATAGATTATAGGATGTTTTCCACCTACTTAACTCCCTCAATCAACCAAGATTTCCACTTTCTCTCTTATCAACTCGAGGTCATTGGTAGCCAAGCAGGATGAGGTCACTGGTAGCCAAGCATGTGCAGTTAAACAAGATCTATATCCATCCTTCTCGAGTTTTGGGAGACAGACATTCCTATTTTCTAGGGAGCTATTGGTAGATACCCTATTGTACAAATAAACATGCCAAAGAGCTCATTAGGATTCAAATTTTGTTTTCATCTAGGAGGCTATTGAGCTCAAGCACTTGATACTATTATTTTTTGACTAGTTATGTGATGTATTTGACATCGATGCAATGATCATGAGGAATTTATTATTGATCCATCATTAATTTATTTTTAGAGGGTTGAGGGTCTTGGGTTTGGGCCCAACCCTAGTGGCTTAGGTCCCTCTTATGTATTGGTATTAATTTTTAGCTTAGAATGTTTATTAGTTTTCTTCATTTCATTAGAACATAACCCCTCAAAAATCTTGTGACTGCTATCTCTATCTCATCACTCTCATGGGAACATGAGTGGAAAAATCTACAATCACAACCCAAAAATGATATGTTTATGATTTCTTGGAAGAAGGTATATGTTAGTCATTTTTTTTTGAATATGCTTGTTGTAGCTTAGAGGTTATTTGTTGACTAGATTAGAGTTTTTGTCATAGATTAGTTGGTATTTAAATTCAACTCATATTTTCCATGATTGGTTATTTTGTTTTGTCAATGATCAAGGAGAATGTGCGTCTAATGTTGTGGGGGTGTTTGGGTCTACAGGAAAGGGGCCTTTCACCATCTCCATCCAGGACTTCTTCACCCTCTTTGATGAATCCCAAAATTCTATTCTTGAGCTCATTCCCTTAGGTCACCATGAGAAACCCTCTTAGTCCAAAACATGTCTTCCTTAGGTGTTGAGCTTGGCTAGGGGTGTTGGTCATATTTCATCCAAATACCACAACCTACGTCTACATTACCATCCATTGAACTCACCATTCCTATCTTTCAAACCCTCATGAAAAACTTACTGTAGCATTATAGGCCTTCTTGTAGCAACACATGGCTTCTGTAGTAGCTTCCTGTAGCATGCATTTAGTAGCCTTTTTTACCCCCTGTTTTGATTTGTGATGCAAGTTTGACTTATTTTAGAAGTAGGTTGACCCCTAGTTTGGACTCCATTATCAAGGGAAACACCTAGGCCATTCCAACCATCCTTTTTTCTTCATTGCAAGATAGAATAACATTAGCTTCTTTATCACAAATTTAGCACAAGTAGAACATTAATTTATATGGAAGTGTGAATTAGATAGATGATGCATTACTTTTTTTTTTTACATTCATTTTTGAAAAAATCACATAAAAGAAGAATTTTTTCTTTCATGCTTCGTAGGAATAGAGATACTCAAGGAAAATTCTTACCAAAC
This sequence comes from Pinus tabuliformis, assembly GCA_031772625.1. Taxonomy (NCBI): domain Eukaryota; kingdom Viridiplantae; phylum Streptophyta; class Pinopsida; order Pinales; family Pinaceae; genus Pinus; species Pinus tabuliformis. Next base: position 1,670,583,620 of record CM062818.1, read on the forward strand.
ACCCCCACACCCTCAAACAATCAACATTCACTCTTCTTCGGTGACTATTAGCTTCCCTCTCTGACTATATGGGAGTTAGAAGACCCTTTAGGTGAGCAGCCTAAGATATTTGAAGAACCTATTTGGGAAGAAAAAGAACCCATTTCACCTACTAAAACCATGGATGAAAATAGGAACAATGAGGTGTTCCATATCCGAGAGACTAATGGGAAGGCTAAAATGAAGAATATAAGCCCTACTTCCCTTCCACACTTCCATGTATTAACCTCTGAGGATCTTGATACTTTTATGTTTGAATTTTCTATTATCTATAGGACCTATGACTATGCCTTTGATGACCAGAAGATGAAGTTATTCCCATCTACCCTTAATGATGCATACTTGTGTTGGTTTATGGATTTTCTTGGGGATAAGATCACTACTTGGGCTCAAATGAAACAAGACTTTAACAACAAGTACATGGACTAATGTAGGTACAAATAAACCAAGGAGGAAATATTTAGAATGATTCTTGGACTTGATGAATCCCTAGAGGAATATGAGGAGAGATTTCAACTCATTTATAGGAGGGCCAGATGCACCCTTGATCCCGAATCACTCAAGCTAGTTCTTCTCTGAGGGATCAAGGAGGACACGCTAGAAACCCTCAACATGCGGTATGGGGAGACATCTATTAATTATCCTATGATGACATCAAAACAATGTTCAAAAACCACTCTAGGGATGTTAGGAAGAAGGGTAGGGCTATTCAAGCCTTGGTTAGTTCCTCTCCTTCCACAACATCAATAAAAAGGAGAATGGGAACATGTTGGAGGACTTTAAAAGTGAAATGATGCATACCTTTGCCTTGCAAATGGATACCATGTAGGTCAAGAGGAGACAAGAGGAAGCAGAGAGGGCCCTAGCTATTTTCTTCCCTAAATGCACTAGAAGGCACCCCAGAAATGAATGCCCATTAAATGTCATAGAGGTCTTCTCAGTCTGTGAGGAAAAAATTTTGTTCTTTTCTTGGTTTAAAATATGTATACCAAGGGGCAGAAGGTGGGGTTGAGCAACTCTGCTTTATAAATTAAAGGAGGCCTTAAGGATTTCAACCATACCAGTAGGGCATGCAAGGTGCATATTACTCTTATTACCATCCCAAATAGAATGCACCCTTTCCACCTTGGTACTCTTCCACTCATCCATCATGGTCCACACCTCCTTCTTGGCCTTATTCTCCTCAATATCCTCCCCAACATGTCAATGAATCATTTCAACCATATGCTTCTCAACATCTTCAATGGAATAACCCATTACAAGGGTGGAGTCCTCAACCCAACCAACCTCTTTCTTTACTTCCTTCACATCCATCTCAACCAAAACTCACTCATCCTATTCCAACCAAGCAATCTCATATTCCTGCTCAACCTAATCCAAACTTGAATAACAAGCAAGCACAACAGGTCTACAATGGAGTGACATCTTACTCTACCTATGCTGTGGAGATTCAAGAAATCAACCTCAGGTTTGGAAGGGTGCTTCTAGATAACCAACCTCCATCTTCACTTGAAAAAAATGAAGAGGAAAAGGAAGAGAGTATCCCTCAAGAAAATCCACCTCCTTTTCTTGAGAGATTGATCCATGCTAACTAGCACACCCCAAGAGATACTGAACTTCTGTGAGAATTGAAGAATATGTGTGTTAAAATACCCCTCCTCCAAGCTATTAAGGATGTCCCCATATACAATAAGCTTATCAAAGAGAAATGTTTCAAATACCCTGGGAGGAGGAAAAGAGACAACCCCACCATTAATGTTATTGGTCAATTATCTGATTTGATGTTGGGGAGAGTGATTTGTCCAAAATATCTAGACCTTGGAAGTCCAATAGTAGATGTACACATTGATGGAATCATTGTCCCTCATACACTGATTGATATTGGGGCTGCCATCAATATGATGACTAAAGAAACCATGCTAAAACTAAACCTCCAAGGATCCTTAAGAAAGACCACCACAGTTCTATAAATTGCAGATAGATCCACAGTGACTCTTGAGGGAGTTGTTGAGTATGTAGTGGTCTCTATTGACTCCTGGGAGTATCCTACTAACTTCTTGGTTCTCCAACCCAAAAAAAAATTCAATGGTTACCCTATCATCTTGGGAAGGCCATGGTTAGCCACTGCTGATGCTTACATTAGTTGCAGGGCTAGTAACATGACCATTAAGAATGAGAATTTTTCCAAACAATTGGAACTGTACCCTCTTGCTCAACCATCCATTGAGCTTGAATTACCCCTATGGCTAGAAGAGGAGGAGTAAGATGAAGTGTACCCTACAACATCCCATCTAATTTTTACCCTAGATGTTGTCATGGGAGGACATTAACCTAATGAAGATGACCTCATTGACCAAATCCTCCATAACCAACCCCCCATTACCATGCCTCTTGCTGAGCTTGTGAAAGAGTGTGAGAGTGGTCCTTGGACTAAATTATGCTTATTTGACCTAGGTCATGCCCATGTCAAGGTTGTAGAATTTGGTCCATCTAGAACTTTAGATTAACCCCTCTCTCTCAACTAACCAAGAAGAGAAGTTGCTCAAGGTGCCGAGAGAACACTTAGATGCTTTTTCTTGGAACTATAAAGAAATGAAGGGAGTGTATCCTTTGGTTTGTACTCATAACATCTACATAAAGGAGGGATGCAAACATGTGCACCAACCTTAGAGGATAATTAACCCAACCCTCAAGGACATAGTAAAGGAAGAATTGCAAAAGTTCCTGGATGCATGATTCATATACCCCATCTCAAATAGTGAGTGGGTGTCCCCTCTAGTTTTGGTCCCAAATAAGAATGAGAAGTGGAGGATCTATGTGGATTATAGAGAACTGAACAAAGGCACCAAGAAAGAACATTTCCCTTTGCCTTTCATTTATCAAGTTTTATATGGTCTTGCAGGGAAGAAGTTATTATCTTTCTTGGATGGATTCAGTTGTTACAATCAGATCCAGATCAACCTTGAGGATTAGGACAAAAGTATATTCACATTTCCTTGGGGTACATTTTCTTGTAGGGTCCTCCCTTTCGGTCTATGTGATGCCCCTGCCACTTTTCAAAGGGAAGTTCTGAGCATCTTTATTGAGCTAGTTCATGACTTTGTAGAGATCTACATGGAATATTTCACTCCCTATGGGTGTGAATTCCTGGAGGATCTCTCTAACCTAGGAAAATTCCCGAGGAAGTGCACTGAAATGAACCTCTCACTTAGTCCTGAGAAATGTGAATTATTAATGAATTCAGGGACTATCCTTGGCCATTCAATATCTTAGGAGGGAATACAAGTGGACCCAAACAAGATTCCATCATCAAAAGTGTCCTTACTCCTAAAAAATACAGGGATGTTAGGATTTTCTTGGGCATAGATGGATATTACAGGAGGTTTATCGAGGACTTTAGTAAGGTGACTTCACCATTGTTTGGATTGCCAGCTAAGGACTCAAAATTCTGCTGTTGAAATAACTTCTAAGAGGTCCTTGAGAGTTTGAAAGAAACATTAACCAACACACCCATACTTAGGGGCCCAAATTGGGCTCTGCCTTTCCATATCCATGCAGATGCATTCGACAAAGTTGTGGGGGCAACCTTGGACAAATAGATGATAAGTTACCTTATGCCATTTAATTCATTAGTTAAAATATGTCCAAGTCTTAACTGAACTAAACTGTAACTAAGAAAGAACTCCTAGCTGTTGTGTACTCCTTGAAAAAATTCATACACTACATCACTGGATACCAAACATTTGTGCATACTGACCATCTAACTATTAAATATTTTATGAATAAATCTGATGTGAATGATAGAATCATTAGATGGTTTCTGTTGTTACAACAATTTGATTTAACTATCATTGACAAGCCAGGAAAATAAAATGTAGTTGCAAATTTTTTTGTCTCGACTTGCTTTGCCTGCACATGATGAAGGGTTGGTTGATGATAAGCTTCCATATGAGAACCTATTTTCTATTTCAGTGCTCTCTCCATGGTTTGCTGACATAGCCAACTACCTAGTTGGTGCAAAATTTCCCCCAAATCTGTCATCTAGGGAGAAGAGAAGAATTGTAAGGAAAATTTCCCCTTTCACTTGAATTAGGGGTAATCTCTTCAAGTTGGGACCAGATCAGATCTTAAGGAGATGTGTTAGGAAGAGGAAGTCTTTGATATCCTCTTAGCATATCATGATGGGCCCGGTGGAGGTCATTTTTCTACCAAAAGAACATATTTCAAAGCTCTACAAGCTGGCTATTATTGTCCCACTCTCCACCAAGATGCAAGAATATATACCAACATATGTGATCAGTACTAGAGGGTGGGTAAACCCACACCCAGGGATGAAATTCTCCTACAACCTCAAGTGGCCTTGGAGCCATTTGAGATTCAGGACATGGATTTCATTGGGCCAAATGATCCACCATCAGGAAGAAAAAGTACATCATTGTGTGTACTGATTACTTCAAAAAGTGGGTTGAGACAAAGGCTGTTAAGGCAACAACAAAGGAGAAAGTGGAAAATTTCTTAAGGGAAAATGTCTTCTACAAATTTTTGTACCCTAGAGAGATAGTCACCGATAAGGGATCTCAATTCACATCACATCTGATCGAGAATATTTTAAGGCAACATCATATCAAACACACAACATCTATTGCCTATCACCCTCAGGAAAATGGGCAAGTAGAGGTTACAAATAGGACATTGGAGAGAATCCTCACTAAGGTTTTGAGCAACAATAGGAGATATTGGGTAGATAGATTAGTGGAGGCCACTTTGTCCTATAAGACTACTTGGAAGGAAACTACTGGGTTCACCCCATATGATCTAGTTTATGGAAAAAAATCTTTGCTTTCTATTGAGTTTAATTATAATAATTTGAGAATGGCAGCCCAATTGGACTTAGATGTCACCAAAGCACAACAAGAGAGGTTGCTCCAATTGAATGGGTTGGATGAGTTCAAAATGTAGGCCCTCCTACACACTGAAGCTATACAATTGCAAAGGAATGTATGGCATGATAGGCATATCAAGGACAACATTTTTCAAGAAGGGGATTGGGAATTATTATATGACTCTAGGTTTAAGGATTTCAAAGGAAAATTTATGACAAGATGGTTAGGCCCATACCTAACAGAGAAATGTCATGACAATGGAGCTGTTCAAATCAATACCATTGATGAGGAAGATATTCCCTTGCTTGTCAATGACTACATGTTGAAGGTATATAGAAAACCTATGTATAAGGAAGAATTCATCAGCACAATCAAAAAAGAGGTCATTGTGATTGGAAGTGTCATAGCTTCCATTCCAAAACATTTCTAGATACTTTTTTTTTTGAAAAGAAAAGGAAAAAGAAAAAAGAAAATAAAATGCTTGGATGAAAACCTTTATGAGGCATCTGAGGCCAACTCTTGGGTTGAAAACCTCTGTGAGGCATCCCAGGAGGAAAAAATATGAGAAATAATAAATATATCTGGGTGAAAACATCTATTGAGGCACCTAGGGTAGGCATACATGTTGAAAACCTCCTCTGAGGCAACCTTTGTTTCTTAAAAAAAAATGAAAAGAAAAAACACAAGAAATGGATCTACAACATGTATGTTAATTTTTTTGTCATTTTGTAGGATTGAAGACACTGGTAGATTCTATAGCTAGAAGGCCAACATTCTTAATATTCTCTTCACTCCTCCCTCCACCCACTCCATGTCCATCATCCACACTCATGTGATCACCCCTATTCATCATCCAATTAGCTCAAAATTCAAGTTACACCCCCTCTCTGGATTGCTATAGGAAGGAACTATAATTGCTATAGGAAGGTCTTGTAGTGCTACAAGAGGGCTTCGAAAATCTATAGGAAGGAGATACGAAGGAAAGGACAACCCAACATGAACTTGAAAATAATGAATAAGGTTTCCCCACCATGGTCCACCATCCATCCATCACTCATCCATACCAGTTACCCCTGTTAAAAAATTTCTTGAGGAAACCCACACAACACATCTTCTTCATTTCCACAAATGTACACCAATCTCTCAAGTCATAGAATTTTCCTCAAGACATTTTATATCCTCTCTCATCACCCCCATGCAACTTGAATACCCTAGAAGAAAAGAAAAAAACTACTACAGGAAGACAACCTCCTCTTGTAGCAACCTGTGCACATATAACTGTAAACAATAATCTTGTTTTTTCTCATCAGTAGGGGGGTGATGAAAACTTATGAGGCCACTCTACAATATTCATATCACTCTCATAGGACTCTCCACCAGTAGGAGAAGCTTGGACACCAACAAGGTACTTGCACACACAACAACCACAATAGTCAAATATCATGAGGAGCAAAGAAGGAATACATAGGAAATAAACACAAGTAGTCAACTCCCTTGATGACAATAATCATGTCTAGATCAAACATGCACATCCCTGCACTCCCTTGATGACAATAATCATGTCTAGATCAAACATGCACATCCCTGCACCAGTTCGATCATGAGGTAGGCACAGGTATGGAAAAATCTCATCTCCTCCCTATGTGTAAATAAAAAAAGTGTGTAAATGTCGAGAGGAGGTGTTTTAATAAGCTGGAGGTGGCTAGTTAACTTGGCCACCCATGATTAGTAAACAAAAGTGATGGTAAGCACTCATGCAACGTGGATGTATCACATGAGTTGAGTTGGGATCACAGAGAGTGGGTGGTGATTATGAGGAATGAGGCAATAATTTCTCAGAGTGGGGACAACAGTCCAAAAGAGGAAACCTTGTGTGACTGCCAGGTCATCACAATGCTCCAAGCCTAAGCCAAAAATGGCATATTATGTACTGGGGCTCAAATTATTTTGCTCATTTAAAAAAAAAATAAGGAGAGGATGAGCTCGGGGTGCCATCGAGGAGTTTCAAACCCTATTCTACCATTTCTATAGGAGGAATCTATAGGAAAGCTTGCAACTGCTACAGGAAGGTTGAGAGACTGATACAAGAAGCCTAAAAGGGTGAAGGGACACTACAAAGGGTTGAAGTGGTCTCCAATTTATTACCTTCATCCCATACCACGTGATAAAGAATAAGTGTACCATCTCCTTCATCCACCCATAAATTGTATGCAAGGTGCACTTCGAATTCTACAGGAAATAACAATCAAATTGTGAAATTAAAATATCGTTTCGGGTTGTAAATTAGAGGGAATGTAGGAAATTATCATGAACCATGTATTTTAACCCACTATTTCCACTGAAATATACACAAAACCTATTATAGGAAGTATCTCTCCTTCACTTAGCTAAAAACATTGATAAGAGATGGGGGGAATATTTAACAGAAGGGAGCCCTAAGATACCAAAAGAATCCATGTACACCCTCCTGTGGTAGACATTTTTAGAAGACACCGGTGGTTAGGATGATTTGAACTGTTGAAAGGATATTATGATGAGATTTCATTTGAATTTTCCATGGCTCTGAACTCACAAACAAAAGATAGTGCTACCACTGTGGTGATGTGATTAGCTATTTCACTCAGAATTGAGCTAATTAGTAGAGTGAAAACCCTACCCCTAGGGATCAAATGGGGCAGAGAAGACAAGACCACCAGTGCCACTGCTAAAATGAACTTCTTCACTGCCAATGAAAATCCTGTCGACGATAAGAATGGATTTAGGAGGGAAAGCCTACCTTATCCTTTGGATGAGGTGGCATACCATATCCTGAAATACATCTCCTGTGAGGGGAGGCTGAGTGTGGTCTATGCCTACCATTTTATATTACTTCATGAACTCAAATTCTAGGTAGAATTTCCCCTATCTCAAAGACTCAGTGTACCATACTTCCTCCTACAGTCCATTAGGGACACGATTCAAAAAGTGAGAGACGGAAAAAACCAACACCTAGGCCACCATGGCCTCATTAAAATGATAGTGGTGGATGCGTTGAATAAATTGAGAATCCCTTTCCTTTGGTACAAATTCATAGACATGGCTAGAGAGGCCTTCATTGACACATAGAGCCTCACGCCAGGTGAGACCCCAGCCTCTAGTGTTGGAGAAAGAGAGGAGAAAGTAGAAGAAGAAAAAGAGGGGGTAAAGGCAAGAGAGGAAGAAATGGTAGGGTTAGAAGAAGAGGAAAGAGAAACAGATGCAAAGAGGATAGAGGAAGAACCAGAGGTAAAGGTAGAAAAAGAGCAATATTAAGAGGAATAGGGGGATAAATAGGAAAAACCAAGTCCTGAGAAAAATAATGAGCCTAGATAAGTAGAGGTATCCCCATAGAAAGCAAGTTTGTCTCCAGGACCCACTGAAAAAGAGGTAGCTGCAACCTTAGCTACCTTGATCACCCCAGTCGAACCTAAAAAGAAGAGACAAAGGAAAGCCCCCCTATACTTTAAGACCAAGAAAAGCACCAGGATCAAGCAAGGAAGGATTAAAATGCCCACAAAGGCCCCTATCACAATTGAAGAGTCCCCAAGTAAGAAAGAGGAGGTGGGACCCACTGAAAGAAAAATAGAAAAGGTCACCTCTCCAAAATCCATAACAAAGACTCCTATAGCATATGTAAGGAGGCCCACCACTAGATCAACCTCCTTTAAACAACCCAAGACACCTACCACCCTAAAAAAATAAGAAAAGTGGAAGCTATAGGAAGGGGAGAGCATGTTACGGGAAAAACATAGTATGCTACAAGAAAAGCAAAGTATGCTACAAGAGGAACAAAGGAGGCTACAAGACGAGAAAAATGAGAAAAAGGAGGGTCAGAATGTGACACAATGCTACAAGAGGTAGTAGCTTCCCCCAAAACATATGAGAATGACTTCCCAGAGCTCCAGGAGCCTAGTCCACAACCTAGTTTAAGCTCCTATTATAAATTCACTGAATAAGGGAGAGTTATTCCACACAAATTTGCAGTCCCAATTTTTTTTGAGCTAGAAGTAGAAAGAGGAAGAACCCACAGATGGATGAAAATTTCTAAGTCTAAAAAGGTGGAATATGTGGGCCTCATAGAAGAAAAGTAGAAAGAGGAAGAACCCACAGATGGATGAAAATTTCTAAGTCTAACAAGGTGGAATATGTGGGCCTCATAGAAGAAAAGTTCCTTGAAATGGATAAAGAATTAAGTGAGATAAGAGAGAGAGAGAGTCCACAATGAGGGAGCAACTACAAGCAGAAAATAGGTGGTTGAGGGAGAAGCTGTAGGAGAATGAAACTCAACTGGCCACAATGGAAAGCCTCTCCATGGAGGCATTAAAATGTACAAAACCGTACAATTAGTATGCACTCTCTCTCAAAGATCAGTGGATGCAATTCCAAATAAAGACCTTAGCACAACATTTATCTGTTCCTTTTCAAGATTACAAACAATTCATTGATTTTTGAAACCAAGTTGGCATCAAAGACATAGAAAAATTGGTTGAGTTCTACATTTATAACCTCACCATGACTGATATGAATATTTTGGATCCAAATGAAAATTTGAGGGATACACAACTGATGGCCCTAGCATCTTGGATGACTCATGAGGAGGCAAGAGCTGATAAAATAAATAGAGTCACAAAAAATGAAGAAAATAAACCACTATATATTAGGGCATAGCTAATAACCCCAATGGATGTCATTAACAATCACAACATCATCTCCAATAATTCTGACCTAGCACCAAATACCTTTCCACCCAGGAGAGAGCCATCTGATATTTTGAAGACACACTTAGGCTGTTAGGGACAAAAAGCCAACAAGCCTGCTAGAGGAGATGGAATGCCTTACCCCATAGTGTCTAAATCAGGGAGTATCACTCTCCTGAAAGGAGGAGGAATGCATTGGAAAGGAAACCCCTGTACAAAATACTCATGCAAAGATTAAAAGTCAATTGGATTGGATTCATGCTTAGTTGACCCTTGTTGCTAGGCCTACATGAAGGAAGAAATGACACAGAGGAGAGGAAGGAGTGGATAGAAATAGAAAAGAATTAAAAATTCTATCCTCAAGAAGGCACAACATCTGAGGAGCCTTAGGATGTCATAGAGGTCACCAGGTCCATGAAGGACATGGACATAGATGACTGAGTTTCTTAGAGGATGATCAATAGTTTCAGTAGGGAGGTGATGATGAGGCTCATTAGTAGGTACATCATTGTTGAAATATGGCAATAAGAATATTCCAATTTAATTTGTCCTTGAATTAAATTGTGAATTAAAATTGAATTTAGTATTAACAGCTACTTGGAAATAATTAATTAATTAATTTTAAATTAATTAGTTGGAGAAATTCAAGTTAGAAGTATTTCTAAAGTCATGCAAGAGTTATCCCTTAAATTAAGGAGATAAGATTGAGTTATATTTGAGTTGTAATTAGTTAACTCAGTTTACTGAGTTAAGTCCAATTAAATTAGTTCCAAACTATTTGAGGAACTAATAATGAGTTAACAGTCAGTTGATGCATGCATGCACACATGCACTCAACTAATGCTACTTCAGTTAACTAAAGATTCCCTCATCAGAAACTTATGCATGTCTATTCTGAGAAAGAGCCAATTGAGATTAAAGTCAAGGACAGTGTACTATCAATTGCATGTATTTTCTCATGGAGAAAACTCATGAAAGCAGTAAAGGACTTAATCCTTGAGGATTGCATAGTTTTGGAAGGAGATCATGCACTTGGTAACAGGTGAATCATCCACAAAGAACAGCGTAGGGAAATAGGAGCTTGGAGGGCAGAGAGGAAGGCTAGAGAGAAGCCAAGATTTCCTGTGAGCATCTGTGAGGATTGTATTGAGAGCTGGCTAGCTGTGAGAGCTAAGGCTTTGTATAATTCCTATGTATTTCCACCTTGTATGATAATACAAATAGTGGGGTTTTTAGCTTTGGCTTTCCCCAAATTATTTTCATGTGTATTGTGAGATTGATTCTTCTTATTCTGGTTATATTGTTCAACTTGATCTTTAAGCTTCCGCAAATTGATAGTAGAAGTAGGTTATAGTATTTTGCTTTGATTTATATTGCATTATCGAGTTAACCTACCATCAAATTTTCTACATGGTATCAGAGCTAGATTTGTAGAAAATTCTACATGGTATCGGAGCTATGAACAGTGTATTGAGAAGAGAATTCAAAGTTTGAAGTTCGGGGTTGCAAGTGCAAATCGAATTCATATCATACTTCAAGGTTGACCAATGGCGTTCTATTGCTTAAGACTCAAGTATGCCTTGGAAGGTAGCTCGAATTACATAGCATGGAAAGATAGAATGGAGGCTGTATTAGAAGACAATGGCTTGAAGGAATTCATTGATCAAGAAATCCCAAAGCTAACTTCAACTAATGCATAAGAGTTGGCTAAGTGGAAGAAGTGTGTGGCGAAGGCGAGACAAATCATCCTTGAGAGGGTTCGAGACCATAGTGTCTCAAGTCTCCATGGGAAGGATACTCCATTTTCAATGTGGAATACATTGGAGGACCTCTACCAGAATAATAGCGACCAGAGGAAATTGGCACTCAAGGATAAGCTTCAAAGAATCAAGAAGGAGAAGGGCGATACTATTTATTTATCTGAACAAGCTCACCACCTGTAGAGATGAGCTTGGCAGTGTGGAAATAACTACTACCAATGATGATATGGTGAGCCTCGCTCTCCTTGGCCTTCCAAGGAGTTGGAATAGCTGCCAGGACTCTGTGAATGGAAGGGAGAAACTATCGTATTGGGAACGACTTTGGTCGGATCTTATGCAAGAGGAGATTAGGAGGAGCACTTGAGATGGTTCTTCATCCAAGAATGATGATGAAGAAAATCTGGCCTTAGCAAGTAAGGCAAGGAAAGGGAAGGGGAAGGCTTCCCATTTCAAATCGAATTCTTCTCATGGAGGGAAGAAGGGTGACATGTCTAAAGTAAGATGCTTTAACTATGACAATATGGGACATTATGCGACTAATTTCCCATCGAAGAAGTCCAAGAAGGGATCCTAGGAAGGATTGGAAGGTGAGGCATTAGCCTCTCAATTCGACATGGACTTTACCCTTATCGCATGCATGGTGTCATCGATGATGGGTTGTGTCTAGTATCTTGACAGTGGATCCTTATTCCACATGACTGGTGATAAAAATTTATTCAGTGCCTTGGTGGAGAAAGACCTCAAGATGCACATAGAGATGGGCGACGATGGAAGGTATAGTGTTTCAAGAGTGGGCACAGTTTCTTTTCAAAGGAAGCATGGAGCTCCTCTCACCTTGACATATGTGATGTATGTTCCTGGATTGAAGAAGAACTTGGTATCGGTCGCGATGTTGGAGGACAAAGGCTACGATGTTGTCTTTCGTAAAGGAAAGGCGTTCCTAATACACATAGCCACAGGTCAGACTAAGAGGATAGGGATTCGGGTGAATAATCTCTATAAAATAGAGGTAGATGATTGTGCAGCATTGAGTATGAAAGCAGAATTGATGCAAAGCCAAGACATTGGTGAGTTGTGGCATAGGTGGTTGGGCCATTTGCATCATGGGGCTTTGAAAGTAATGCAACAGATATCTACAGGACTTCCCAAAGGTAAACTTGAGCAAGTTGACACATGCAAAGGTTGTACCTTGGGAAGGTACACCAAGTATTCCTTTCATGATAGAGATAGTCGAGTAGAGGTTATCTTAGAGCGAGTTCATACTGATTTGTGTGGACCATTCTCGATGGCATCCATAGTGAAGAAAAGGTATTATGTGATTTTCATTAATGACTATTCTTGTAAATTCTAGATTTATTTCATGCAGAAGAAGGACCAAAATTTCACAAAGTTTATGAGTTCAAAGCATTGGTCGAGAAAGAGTCAGGGAAGAATATCAAGGCCTTGAGAAGTGAAAACAGTGGAGAATACATCTCTCAAGAGTTTAAGGACTTCTGTGTAGTGGAAGGAATTAAACGAGAGTTGACGGCACCTCATAACTACAACAAAATGGGGTAGCTGAGAGGAAGAACATAACTATTGTAGGGGTAGCATGGGCAATGCTGCATGACCAAGGCTTACCACATTACTTGTGGGTTGAGGCATGGAACACAACAGTCTATTTGCAGAATAGAAGCCCACATTGCATACTTGGGATGAAGACACGAGAGGAAGCTTTCTTTGGTAAGAGACCAGATGTGGGTCACTTTAGGATCTTTGGCTCATCGGTATATTTCCATGTGACAAAGGATGCACGGGAGAAGCTTGAGCTGACAATAGAGTTGGGGATATTTGTGGGGTACACTAATACACCTCACAACTATTAGGTGTACTTGCCTACCAGTTGGAGGACAGTGGTTCGCAGAGATCTGAAGTTTGATGAGCAGAAGGCCATGTGAGTGTCCCTTGAGAGGGAGCTCCAACTACCAGCTGTGGAGGAACTGTTGGTTCCTAAGGAGGAGGAACCTCAGATTGATGCAGAGCAGCTACATGCAGAGGTTCCAGGAATGGAGACATCCACTCAAGCAGAGTCTTCTAGAGATGGACAAAAGCGCACAAGAGTAGCTGAAAAATTGTTGGAGGATGCGAGAGTGAATGTGGGAGCACCATATTCTTAGTGTAGATAGAGGAGGTCACCTTAGAGGTACACTGGATACATGGCCCTTGTTGGGAATGTGTTCAGAGCGAGCCATCTTCCGTTGAGGAAGCAGTGCAACAACCGATTTGGGTTGATGCTATGGTGGAGGAGTATGACTCGATAGTTCGTAACAATGTTTGGGACGTGGTTCCGAGAGCAGAGAACAAGTCAGTTGTGAGTTCCCATTGGATTTACATGGTAAAGCAATCTGTTGATGGTAGTGTGGAGAAGAATAAGGCAAGATTTGTTGTCCGTGGCTTTTCATAGGTCGAGAGGATCATGTTGCTGTAGTATATTTCGACAAAGGAACAAGATGCTGACATTTTGACAAAGGCATTGTTAAAGTGTAAATTCAAGTTCCATAGAGACAGGATCGGGGTGGCAGATAATCCCCTTCTTGTTGAGAGGGAGTGTTGAAATATGGCAACAAGAATATTCCAATTTATTTTGTCCTTGAATTAAATTGTGAATTAAAATCGAATTTAGTCTTAACAACTACTTGGAAATAATTAATTAATTTATTTTAAATTAATTAGTTGGAGAAATTCAAGTTAGAAGTCTTTCTGAAGTCATGCAAGAGTTATCCCTTAAATTAAGGAGATAATTTTGAGTTATATTTGAGTTGTAATTATTTAACTCAGTTTACTGAGTTAAGTCCAGTTAAATTAGTTCCAAACTGTTTGAGGAACTAATAATGAGTTAGCATTTAGTTGAGGCATGCATGGACTCAACTAATGCTACTCCAGTTAACTGAAGATTCCCTCATCAGAAACTCAAGCATGTCTATTTTGAGAAAGACCCAGTTAAGATTAAAGTCAAGGACAATGTACTATCAGTTGCATGTGTTTTCTCATGGAGAAAACTCATGTATGCAGTCAAGGATTTAATCCTTGAGGATTGCACAGTTTTGGAAGGAGATCATCCACTTGGTAATAGGTGAATCATCCACAAGGAACAACACAAGGAAATAGGAGCTTGGAGGGCAGAGAGGAAGGATGGAGAGAAGCCAAGATTGCTTGTGAGCATTTGTGAGGATTGTACTGAGAGCTGGCTAGTTGTGGGAGCTAAGGCTTTGTATAATTCCTATGTATTTCCACCTTGTATGATAATACAGATAGTGGGGTTTTTAGCTGAGGCTTTCCCCAAAGTATTTTCATGTGTATTATGCGATTGATTCTTCTTCTTCTGGTTATATTGTTCAACTTGATCTTTAAGCTTCCGCAAATTGATAGTAGAAGTAGGTTATAGTAATCTGCTTTGATCTATATTGCATTATCGGGTTAACCTACCATCATATTTTATACATAGTATCAGAGCTAGATTTGTAGAAAATTCTACAATCATAAGGGTCATAATTCCATCCTCCAACTTTAGAACCATCTCTTTCTCACATTTATTTACAATTTTTGTTATATTATGCTTAGTGAGAGGGGTAAAATATGTTTTTATTTGTCATGTGGCCTAATGAGGTTTAAATGCAGGAAATGGAGAAATTTTGAGATGATTTCAATGCATGAGTTCATAGTAGAAAACAAAGAGAGAATTTAGGAGGTTGTCCACCTCCTTAACTCCCTCAATCAACCAAGATAACGAATTTATCTCTCATCAAATCCAGGTCCTTGGCAGCTAAGGAGGACGAGGTCATTGGTAGCCAAGCATGTGCAATTGAACAAGATCTAGATCCACCCTTCTCGAGTTTTGTGAGACAAACTTTCCTATTTTCTAGGGATATGTTGGTAGCTACTCTCCTGTATAAATAAACATGCTAAAGAGCTCATTAGGATTCGAATTTTGTTTCTAGCTAAGAGGCTATTAAGCTCAAGCACTTGATACTGTTATTTTTGATTGATTATGTGATGTATTTGACATTGATGCAATGATAATGAGAAATTTCTTATTGATCCATCACTGAGTTAGTTTCAGAGGGTTGAGGCTCTTGGGTTTGGGCCCAACCCTAGTGGCTTAGGTCCCTCTTATGTATTGATATCACTTTTAAGCGTATAATGTTTATTAGTTTTCTACATTTCATTAGAACATAACCCCTCAAAAATCTTGTGATTGCTACCTCTATCCCATCTCTCTCGTGGGAGCATGAGTGGAAGAATCTACAATCACAACCCAAAAATTCTATGTTTATGATTTCTTGGAAGAAGGCCTACGTTATTCATTTTGTTATGAATCTACTTGCTATAGTTTGGAATTTGATTTGTTGATTAGATCAGAGTTCTTGTTATAGATTAGATGGTATTTAAATTCAACTCATCTTTTCCAACATTGGTTATTTTATTTTGTCAATGATCAATGATCATGTGCACGTGAAGTTGCAAGGTTGTTTGGATCTGCAGGCAAGGGTCCTTCCACCATCTCCATCCAGGACTTCTTCACCCTCTTTGATGAATCCCAAAATTCTGTTCTTGAGCTCATTCCCTTAGGTCACCATGAGCAATCCTCTTAGTTCAAAAATGCCTTCCTGAAGTGTTGAGTTTGGCTAGGGGCGTTGGCCACCTTTCATCCATCTACCACAACCTCCATCTACCTTACCATCGATTGAAATCACCATTCCTACATTCCAAACCCTCTCGAAAGCCTTCCTGAAGCATTATAGGCCTTCCTGTAGCAATATAGGGCTCTTGTAGCATGCCTGTAGCAGCATGTTTTGCCCCCTATTTTGACCTGTGATGTAATTTTGACTTAGTTTAGGAGTAGGTTGACCCCCAATTTGGGCTCCATGATCAAGGGAAACACCTAGGCCATTCCAATCATCGTTTTTCCTTCACTGCAAGATAGAATAGCATTGGATTCTTTATCATAGATTTAGGACAAGTAGAACATTGATTTATATGCAAGTATTAATTAGATATATGATGCATGAAATCTTGAGTTATGATTTGGTATGATAATTTCCTGTTTAGAAGTGGATTTGATAGCTATATGGTTGATTAAAAAATAGTGTAGTTCCCTTTCTGTTGGTAGTATAGCTCTTATTTACTTTCATGAATTGATTCAGTAGAATTTACAAGTTGATAACATCTACAAGTTGAGGTTTAATTTTTTTTTACCTTTTTGTCATTACAACTAGCTTTTGAATTGCACCTTCAGTAGTTAATTTCATTCTAATTTAGTAGAAAGAATGGTCTTGGAGCACTATTGATCAAATTTACTAGTTGAGGGTGGCATGAGTAGAATCCCATCTACTGTGTATATAGCACTGTCACCTTGAACTTTGTACAAACCCCGAGTTGATAAATAGAGTTGAGGAGCCCTTGAGAGTTGTAACACTTTTTGTGCAACACTAGGCTCACCAGAGGGCTCCTTAGGTTGAGGGATATCTGGAGAATAGGGTCATAAATGTTTCTGCCCTATCTGTTACCCATATGTTTGGAGATGTTTCTCCCTTATCTTGGTCTTTGCAGAGTATACCCCAGTTGGCATCATACCCACAAGTTGGGCTTGTTGGGAATATCACTCCCCGTTTGGCCAATGAGTTGAGAGTGTACTTAGGGTTGTTTAACCCAAGATGATTATGATGCAGGTGTTATACCACATGAATATTGAGTGTAATTTTTGGGAAGACTAGTGGGTAATAGGAAGGGTTGAGATGTGCTCCCCTATATCACCTATTGCTCGATATGGAGTTGAAGATGTTTTTCTCCCCCATGAGATTTTTGGTTGAGATGTGTCACTTAATATAGTTCCAGGTTGAGACTAAGCTCCATGACGTGGTTCCAAGTTGAGCAAAGCTCCTCGAGGATAAGCTCTATGATGTTTCCCGGGTGGTAGCTTTAGGCTCCTCGTAGGTAGTGATTTTGGGTGGTAGTAGTGGATCCCTAATGAATCGAGGGTGGTAGCTTAGTCTCCCCTTCGATATCAAATTCTTCTTCTTTTATTTTCGATAATGTTCAACATATGAGTAGGGAAAGTCAAGAGATAAGAAAGAATAAGCAAGGGATGAGCATTGATGAAATTTGATGACGAGATACTTGAGATTAGATATGATTTGCTGACAAGACTTTTGCAATGATTACATGATGCAATTGGAATTTCTCCCTAGTTGAAAGGGAGTGTTAATTTGGAAGCTTATTGAAAAATTCCAACCATGGGATGAGATTCCTATTTTCAAGAGTAAAAAAATTGACTATTGAAGCGCTCAATTTGGATAAGGGAAAGTGGATTTTTGAATTAAAATCCCACGTGCATATTTGATCAGGTCAGACCTAAAACAAATTGGACACATGTTGACAGGTGATGGAGATCCATCAACCAAGGGGGTATCCCTAATGTGATGTCCCAATTAAACCTCACATTGTTTGTAATAGGAGCCCCATCCACGATATTGGCCCAACTACCATATGTTCTTATAGATTTTCCTTGGCTACAAAGTTCAACATAAGAGAGTAATAAACATGTAATCTTAGATCAACAAGTGAGTAGCCTTGTGAAATGTTCAACTATGGATAATATTAAGGTCCTTACACTAAAGGGAAGAGAAAAGTGGGTCCTTTAAAAACAAGTAATAGTAGTAATCTAGAAAATCCACACGAGCATATACATATGAATGAGTCGTTGATCAACCAATGAAATAGTTCACAAGGAAGTAACGATTGTTAAAGCAAATACAACACACCTTCTACAAGATAAGTACCAAATCCACCGAAATAGTTCAATTTCCTTAGTACAGATTAAAACAATATGCATCGCAAACATTCAAATAATAGTCTTATAATATTCCAAAAATATGCATGAAAGCATGTTGGCTCAACGAGCTTCTGAATTAAGTAAAATTTCCAAGATGCATCAAGAAAATGAACACCACTAGCCCCAATAGTGGACCATTAGAGCAGTCACTTGCTCCTCCAAAACAACTACCTTACTATCCAATGTTTGGTAGAAGGTGCCAAGGTGAAAATTGATTTGCATGAGCTATGAGGGCGTATATATAACAAATGGGGTGACCATTCACCTCCCTTGTGACTCTTGGAATACTATCATGACTGTTTGACTTCTTGATGGCCTTTCAACTCCTATGTGACCTTTCACACTCCATACATATCCCTTGTACTTCCACTTTACATTACATTTCTCCATTATAGAATTTACATAATCCACGAAATGATGTGGCACATGATGAATCATGACAGACATGAAATGAGATTGATGACATGGACTATATGATGACATGGTAATCTCAAGCCACTTTGCGTATACTTTCTTTGTGTCTTCATGAATTGTGGAACATGGTCTTATTTTTCATAAGAGATATGATTTTTTCATTATATCCACCCTCCAATGAGTTGTGAATCAGTATGGAGTCTTCAAGGGGTCATGATATTTGGTGTTCTGTTGTAATTTAGTGTTCCTTTGTTTTATTGTATGATGATCATATTATCTCCTTAGCTCCTTAGGTGTCTTCTAGAATGGTCTCCTTCTCCATATCCTTCATCATTATCCTGTCATGATATAATGGAATAAATGTGGATGCAATCCACTCATAACAAGATGACATCAATCTAATAAATCCCTAGCCTAAGATGTTTCATGAAATCACTTGTTAGGGATGAAACTGGTGACTGGTTTAGTGAATGACTCAGAGATTGTCCAGTTCTAGAGGCCAAGATCTGGGAATAAGGTTTGAGAATGCACAATGTGCAGTTCAAGATGGCTAGGGTCAAAGGATTGTGAAGTTGAGGGAATCAAGGAATCAGGTTGGAGGCTTGAGCCTTGAGGCTGTGCAATGCACAATTCTGGAGGCCCAGGTAGAGGGGTTACATATTTTAGGGACTTAAGAGCTCAAGTTGGAGGTTGGAGGCTTGAGTCTGTGCAATGCAGAGTTCTGAAGGCCTAGATTGAGTGACTGCGTAATTGAGGAACTCAAGAGGCCAAGATTGAGGCTTGAAGTTCCCCAATGCATAGTTCAGACAAGAGAACAAGCTAGGAGATTATGTAGTTGAGGGGTTCAAGGCCTCAAGCTTGAATCTTGAGGCTAGAAGTTTCCCAATACATAGTTCTGGAAGGAGAGAGGACAAGTGATTACGCAATTGTGTAGTTTAAGAGCTCAAGGCTAAGGATTGATGCTTGAGACCGCAGAGTGCGCATAGAAGGTTGACTGAAGGCAAGGATTATGCAGCAATGGATCTCAAGGACTGGGGCTGAGAACTAATACTATGTAGTGCATAGTTCCAAGAGGAAAGTTTAGTGCTTGAGGGTTGAGAGTGAACAAGGTGCAGTTCAGGAAGGCTGAGTGAATTTAAGTTTCTTGGGAATGAAGTGTTCCAGATAAGGTTAAATGTGGGATCAGTGAGGCTTAAGTGAGAAGAGAAAAAACTAGATCATGATCACACACTCTAAACAGTCGATGAAACAACATTGATCACTCAAAAAACAAAAACAACATGATTCCCTCAATGTGAAACCAATGCAACATACCTCTCAAAGTGTGATAAAAAAGATACACTTTGCGACGAAAGTGATGACACTTATGTGACAGTGCATGAAACTTTGGGAATGAGTGTAAAATATGTCTACATGACTAGTAGGACTCATCAACACCAAATTTACCCCTTGAAACAAGCCAATACTCTACTTTACATGATAAGTGGAACTTCCCATGCCAAAAGACGACATTTGCTATATAAAGAGAAAAGTGTTAATGCCACTTGCGATGTGCAAATGATGGTGAAAAATACACATGCCAGAGCTAAGATAACATGAAAATGACACTAATTAAGATGAAATTAAGTGAATGTGACAGTAAAAAAATGTGAAAGCAACACTTGCAAAAGTGAAGGCATGCAAAAGCGATAGTTTGGAAAAATCACCGAAACAAAAGTACAATCACAACCAAAAGTGAGAGATTGCTAATGAATGCGGGCAGTGACTGTCAACATGGATTGATCATCACATAGGCATAGTATTTATGGACTATGATATGCCTATATAAGCTTGCGTAAAAGAATGCGTTCATGAACTTGTTTACAGTTTGAGCATGTGCAAGTAGGTGGCTTCGACACCTATAATCCAAGAGGGAGCTAAAAAACTCAATAATACATCATAGCCAACCAAGAAGAGACTACGGAACGGCCGATCACAAGAGCTCAGTAGGCTCCAAAATTCAAGTGTAGGCAAAATTTTGGAGGGTTTTTTTCACGATGCCAACAACACCCTTGGAAGCCATAAATACAAGTGACATCAACCTCATTTGGACAATCATCTTGGATCATTCTTATATTTTGTTTCTTATTTTTGGCTCACACAGTTCTGAGGCAAGTACACAGAGGAACGGGTTCGCACAAAGGTGAAATTGTAGGGTTCGAAGCTTACATCTATATTTTAGGGTTTTAGGTCTCAACGATGGGCATGTCACAAAGAAATATCAATTGCAGTCACACTCTGGTTGGCTCATCTATGCTAGTGAAGCCTTTCAGGTGCACACACAACACGTCCTTCCTATGGTTAGAAACTAGGGTTTGGTTTTATTAGTTGATCACATATTTCATTCGTTGACCGCAAGGTTCGGTAGTTGATTGCAAACAATGATAGTTGATTGCAGGCTTCTAATGCAGGGTTATGAGTATTAACAATGTTGGTTTTATCTTATGGATATTTCATAGTTGATGTTGTTGGATAGTTGTGTGGATGAAGATATATTTCATTGTACTTTCTTTTGCTGAATCATTCATTGACAATCTAATAAGAAGAAGAATTTGAAAGGGATTTCCCCATATTGGGTTTTTCCCTGATCTCCAACCAATACTGGTGTCTCTATGTGTGAATGAATTTCTTCTATTGTTCCTTTATGTTTCGCTGCATTGATGATGGTATTGTTCTTTCTACATAGTTTCATATGTTGTCGAATAATGAAGTAAATCTGAATAATGTTATGATGTTATGTGGCAAATTTAATATGGAAATAATGAAATGCAATTATCAAAGAAAAGAACAATATAACCCTAAGAAAAATTGACATCCTTGGTGTTCTATAGATCCCAAATTGGCTAGAAATTTTATTTATATAAGAAATATGCATGATGCAGGTATACAAACAATGATTAAAAAGGAAACCCATAAGATGGTTTGAGGAGGAATGGTATTGCTAAGGCATTAGGGGAATTTTAAAGTCTAAAATTGGTATGCTAAAGAAAATAATAAAATAATAGTAAAAATAATAAAATTAGATTCATGTGTAACTTTATAGAGGAGTAGCAATGTTGATTAGGGTTATTCAAATTTCTGCATCTTGTGAGTCCGTTGCCGCCAGGTACTAGAGCTCATTTTCTCACCTCTTGACTATTCATTGGATATGTGCTTCGTTAGATGGTGACACTTTGTATACAACTAAAACTGATCAAAGTTTCATTTCCTCAGGGGATTACTCTATCTTGATTTTTCTTGGGTATTTGTATGTTATAGATGCATATGGACAAATTATATTCTCGCACCATGCCATAATCCTAGTATTTCCCCTTTTCTACTCTCATGTTCAATATTTCTCCATATTCCACATTCCAGTTGCATGGGAACTATGTTTCTATGTTGGGGTGTTCCTGCATAAGGTATTTATGCTAACCTCAACACCTTTACAGTTATCATTTCCCATTCATCGGGTTCTGCACTCAAATGAGTTGAGGGTGAAACAAATCTTTGAGTTTCCATCGATAGTCTGCTGATGCAAGATCCATGATAACAATCTTCGACATTAGAATGTTTCTACATTGACAGTGAAAAACTTGAATTTCCCACTCCAGTTTCTAATTAATGGTTCTCCATTGACAAAGCATAAAATGAACCCCACATTCTAGATCTTTATTAAACGTCTCCATGGGAGATCAATGCTCATATGGGTCAAAACCGCTTCCTCTATATGCTCTATAAAACAGACTATTGAAGTCTTAATTGACATTCCTTATTGTTTCAAAGTCTACACTTTGAAGGGAAGGTATCAGTAGATTCTCACCAGTTACAAGGCTATAATATTTCCAAAAAATCTTCCATCATATTGAATACAAGACTTTATGGGGGAGCTCCTCCTACAAAATCATTTTGTAAATCTCATGTCTCATAGGAGGATGAAAAAACACAAAGGAATGTCACAACATCAATAGATTAGTCTCAAATCATATCAGGCCCATACATATTTGAAGAAATGGAAAAAGGCCCATTTATGGAAGTAAACGTCTCCGAGGTAAACTCTATTTTCTAAGTTCTGCAATCCAAAGTAGTCATCTGCATATTCAAAGGGTTCTAGCCGAAACCAGAGGCACTTATACAACGGTTTGTCTACAATTGGACCTCAAAATTTGAAATTTCCTTGTGCTTAAAATGTTTCCTTCATAATACAATTCGAAACAAAAAAAGTATTTGGATTACTCTTTTCATGCAAAGTCATGGTTTTAGGGTAGATACATGTTATTCATTATGCCTTGGTTCCTTGAGTTTGATGACAACACCATGACAGTCTCTACAATGTCAGTTTGAGTGAGGCTACAAATCTCCCCCTTTCATTTTGTGTAAATTGAAGAAAAAATGGAGAGGGAGGTTATGGTCCAGGATGGGTATGCCACCCCACCTCTGATGGGTCCAAAATTAGAATATCATCAACCTTCGAAGGCTCAAGGTGGCACCAAATGAGAACATTCCTACAAGGGCTCAAAATATGACAAGAAACCCCCTCATTTGAAGGGGGGACAAGAAATAGCTTTGGTTTTGGTTGATCCATATCTAATCAGATGGTGAAATGTGCAAAGAAGGAAGGGTAAAAATGAAAAAATCAGCTCAAATTGTCATCCATAGTTTTTTTTTTTACTTGTTTCTTTTTCTTGGCATATGCTCGTTTTCTCATGTTCATTTTATAACAAGATATGCTCATATTCATAATATTAACTTTTAGATGATGTGAAGACAATATGCATACACACTATTTATGTGTTTATAAAGTGTAATTTTTGTTATACCTAATAAAAATTACAGTTTTTTTTTTTTAAAGATATACTTATGATTGTTTAAAGGAAAAGAAAGAAAATTACTTTCTTTTGTTGTATTTTCAACTTTTCTATTTACATATTAACTCAAATTTCAAGTGTGGGAACTTGTTGAATGCATAATCTAATTATGCATCCAACGAGCATTAACACTTGAAATTTGAGTAAACATGTAAGGAGATAAGTCAAAAATATGATAAAGAAAAAGTTGTTTTCTTATCTTTCTTCCAAAAATATTCGATCATATTGAATCATGTTGGTTCTTTTTGTTGGAGAATTAAGATATTTATAGATTAATTTTGATTCTTATTACTTGATAATTACTTGTAATATTTGTTGGCATTTTATTATTACGTTTTATTTCTTCATCAAGAAATTATCAAAAACATGAAGATCACAAAACACAAAGAACACAAGATATAGGTTCCACGTCAGGGAAAAACCCCACAACATGAGAAAATCAAAATAATCCTCTTCTTATAGAATTAGATCAAAATGAGACCTCCAATATCCAAAGACCAAGACCTTCTCCAACCACCAAGTCATCCCTCCTTTCTCTTTCAAGATTCATCTTTAATAAGATAGCTTGATTTGTCACAAGATCCCTTATCCCACAATGATACTTTGTCCTTCTTGTAGCTTATCATTTACGAATCTTATAACCCTTTAACAACTGGCATATCACAGATACTACAACTTGTATTTCACATGTACTACAATCATTATTTATGGAAGAAGTCTGTCATAGCTCGCACTATTTTTACAAAATTATGATCACAAGATACTAGCATCTAATCCACAAAAAACTCACACTTATTCTTCTGTCTTCATCCACAAAATTGCTACAGAAAAATTGAATGAACTTTCCTTGAAAACTACCACAAGCTTTCCAAAAAAAATTCATATCTTTCCATAGGAGATACCATCAAACTTTCTTCTATTTTGGAAGATGATCCACACCTATAAATAATTTTTCTCACATACAAACATACATGTCCTTTTGAGTGAGCCTAATTGACCATTTGGAGGGCCAAATTGGTCTTATGGAGGTCAATTTGAGTCCTTTTGACTAAAAAAATAAATCTTTTTCCTTTTCTTACTAAGAGTCCTAATGGACTTTGACTCAAATTTAATTCTTTGACTTAATCAAAACCTAGAAGCATGATGAACATGCTTAACCTAGACTTGAGCATGAAACCCATGCTTAAATAAAATTCTTTTTCTTCTTTTATATAAAAATAAAAATTGATACAAGTACAAATATAAATATGAAGATTTAACCTAATTACTTTTCCAACACTTTTAAAGTTCATTTTGTTTGTACATTTTTCATTTTGAAGTCCATTTTTTACCTCAAAATTGCCTTGTGTGGAGTTTTAAATGGAAGTCTGTATAAGTTGCTAGGAAGTACTATTAGTGATGGGTGCAACAATTCCATTGTTCCTGAGGGTGGAGTTGAAGAAGAAAAAACTCCTATATTCTCTAAAGTAAAGACTATGTTGTGGCATCAAAGATTTGGACATATTAGAGAGAATGGAAATCAAATGCTACAAGGTAAAGGTATGGTTGAAGGTATTTCTAATTTCTCTCTAGATTTTGATTTTTGTGAACATTGCTTATATGGGAAGTGAAATCTGGTAAGATTCTTCTCTATTGCTACAAGTCCATAAATAATACTACAATTGGTGCACAATGATGTTTTTGAACCTATTTCAGTTCAATCACTGGGTAAATTTGTGTTTTATGTCTCATTTATACGTGACTTATTGTGAAACACATGTTTTATTTCCTTAATAAGAAACCTGAAGCCTTTGAAAAAAACTAAAGAGTTTAAGGCTCTTGTGGAAAAATCAGACAGAGCATAAAATTAAGGCATTGCAGACAAAAAATGGTGGGGAATTCTACGAGAATGAGTTTGAGGAGTTACGTAAGTAGTGTAATATAAAAATGTAGAAGGATACACCATACACACCTCAACAAAATGGGGTTGTAGAAAGGATAAACATGACACTGATAGAAAAAATGAGGAGCATGTTTAGTGGTGTCGGGTTATGATAGGAATTCAAAGCAAAGGCAGTGGGTACTCAAAGTTACTTGGTAAATAGATCACTCTGATCAACATTGGAAGAAAACAATTTAGACAAGGTATGGATTCAATGGTAGGAAACCCTCTTTTAAGCATTTCAGGGTTTTTGACTATGTTTCTTATGTAAACGTTACAAAGGATAATATGAGTAAATTAGATAATAAAGTTGAAAAGTGTAACTTTACTGTATATAAAGATTATATGAAAGGTTACAAGCTTTGGAATCCAAAAACTAAAAAGGGTTGGGTATAATCAAGATGTGGTATTTTGAGAAACCAAAGATAATGTCAAACATGAATTTATATGAAGGGAGAAAGAACAAGAGGAAATAGAGTTTAGATTGAAGGATGATGAATTAGAGTCTACAAAATAACATGAATAAGAAGAAGAATCGCATAATCTAGTATTGAAGAGATTAGTTCAAAAAGGAGTTTAGAAAACAAGGTATACGGCACCTAATTTACATTTCAATTTTGCTTTGTTTATTACTGACAATGACCCTAGAATTGTTAGGAACATAATCGATTCAGAGGATGGTAAACTATAGTAAAAGTCCATGGTTTAAGTAATAGAACCCATGGACAAGAGTGAGGCATGGGATCTAGTGGACATGTTGGATTTAGGAAATCCTATTGGAAATAGATGGATTTTTAAGAAGAAGTTGAATACATGAGGCAAAGTGAAGCCTAATGCAAATCTCGGTTAATAGAAAAAGGTTACTTCCATGTAGAGGGAATTGACAATGGTGATATTTTTTCTTTTGTTGCCATGTTAAATTCTATTAGATTTATTTTATCTGTTATTGTTTTTTTTTATTTTGAAGTAGAGCAGATGGACATGAAGATAACAATCCTATATGGGGATTTGGAAGAAGAAATATATATGAAGTAACTAGAAGGCTTCGTAGTGAAGGAAAAGAAAGAGCTAGTATGCAAGCTAAAATAATCCCTCTATGGGTTAAAACAGTCACTAAGGATGTTGTATCATATAT
The DNA here is from genome assembly GCA_031772625.1 of Pinus tabuliformis. Lineage (NCBI taxonomy): Eukaryota > Viridiplantae > Streptophyta > Pinopsida > Pinales > Pinaceae > Pinus > Pinus tabuliformis. The sequence continues at coordinate 1,670,610,244 of CM062818.1, forward strand.
TTGATATTGACATATTGGGACTTGGATTCATACAGAGTGAAGAGGATCAATGTGTGTATTTCAAATTAGTTGTTGATCATATTATTTATTTGGTGTTGTATGTGGGTGATATGTTGTTCATTGGAAACAACAACGAAATCATCCAGGATGTGAACACTTAATTGTCCTATAAATTTGACATGAAGGATTTTGGTGTTGTGTAGATGTGTTTTCGTATCACACATTAACTTGAGTCATTTTAATTCATACTTGAACCTATATGCCTCTATATGGAAACCAAATTCTGAAAATTGGAAAGTGCCATATGAACTTCACTTATTAATCATGGAGACCTAGCAATTCCTTATAATTTAGAGTCAAATTCATTTTTGTAGTGCTTCCTCATAAGGTCAACGTGGATGGTTTCTTATTTTAAAATGATACTAAAAATGAAGGAATTTTTTGTACTTATCTTCTCATTGGATAGTCCTATGTGTTAGTTTTATCCAACATTTTACATGAATAGTGATCCCTTCTTCTTTTGATCATGTTTCCCAAGATGGAAATAGTGAGCCATATTATCTGCAACCATATGACATGAATTTCATAATAACCTATGCAAGCATACATACCTCATCTTTCTTTTGGATCATCCAGAGTTTCTACAACAACTTCCTTTGAAAGAGATTTATCCTCTTGACTTGCTTCACTTGTTCTGTAATCATATCATCATCCCTTGAATCCCACGTGTTTGAATTGTTGTTGAAACACTTTCTTTCTTTCTAGATAGGTGAATCATGTTGATAAGGATTCCATCAGAGAAACGTGAGGATCATACATATCCTCATTCAACAGATCTTTCCTTATTGACTAATGTATGATGATGCTAGTTGATGATGGCCTCTACTTCTTTCTATAAGTATCACTTGAGATTTTAATGAGGTTTCCAATATATCTTATTCTTTATAATAAATAGAATTTACTCTAGACATTATTTCCGTTTCCCGTTTCCCGAGATCTTACTTCTAATGATTCTATCATGATGCTATTTTCTAATCTAATGCATCCTATCTTATTTACACTACTTCCTATCTATAAATTACAAGTGATAGGTACCTTTTAGTGAAGGATATCATCTTAGTCATAGTAAAGATCTTTTACTTCTTCATTCTTAAGCTACTTTGTCTGAGGTTCTTTCACTTCCTCAATAATATGGGCTTCTTCCCTATCCCTCTTGCCCTTCTTACGTTTAGGACAATCTCTTATATAGTTCCCAAGTTCCTGATATCCATAACATCTTACCTTATTCATGTTCTTCCCTTTATTTTGAGGACCAATTTTTGCAAATTTCCCTTTTATTCTTGTCATAGTAGCATATGATTGATTTTGCTCATTTGGTCCTACATCAACCTTTGCCTTGAGTCTGGTTTCTTCGATCTTATAGAGTGATCATAGATATTGAAATAGAGTAGTCTATTTCTTCCCATATAAACTTGAAGTGAAGTTACCCCATTCTTCCAATAGTGCATTCAACACCACTGTGATCATCTCTTTATCAGACATTACTTCTCCCAACTCTTGTAGTTGATATCGAATTTCTGATATCCTCATGAAGTATGAGGTTATTCCATCTTCCTTGGACATATTCATTTTGTAGAGTTCCTTCCTTAATGAGATTACTTCTCTTGCAATGCTTACAAAAAACATCTCTACCAATTTGTCATAAATAGCTTTTGCAATCTCCAACTTTAATACATATAGGATTAGAGAGTCTTTTATAGATTCTATAAGAATCCTCTAGGCTCTCACTTCTCCCTTCATGAATCTATCATGTGCTTGAGTATCTTAATTTGGAGGCTGGTTTATTGACCCTTTGATATGACCATGACCTCATTCTCAATAAGATTTAGGTCTCTCCTTTTCTTCCATGCAAGGTAATTTGCTGCCCCAACCAAGTTATTGCTTTCCTTGAAAAAATACATTTTGATATTATCATATATAGTTATAGACTTACTTGAGTGATTGATGCTTGCTTCCTCCTTAATCTTGATGTTGATAGAGGATTTTATTATTTAGTGAATGATGAGAGAGAGCTTGATTCACTATCCTTCTTGAATGTTCTAGTCTACCTTCTTGAAGATGGATTCAAGAATCTTGTTGGTGTAGATTTATTTGATCTAGGGTTTTGAAGATGTTTCCCTTGGTAGCCTTTGAATTTTCTATGATCCTTCTTGGAGGTTTGATTTCTTCTTGATTTAATTCCCCTTCTTGACTTTAGCACCTAAGCTCTGATACCATGTTCATAAATCTAGGGCATGAAGAGTTAAAATATTTCTTTGCTTGATAATTGCTTGTGATATACTTTTACTTCATAGCTTATTGTCTTCTCTTCGTTATATTATTATTGTGTTCTTTTCATGAAGACAATTACCAATATGCCCAATAGAAGACAAGTGACACAATATGTAGGCTTGTTAGCCAGGTTCAAAATCCCTCACCTCTTGAGAGGAAAACCCGATCATAATTATTCTTATAGATATTCAATTGAAAAATACGATGACCACTTAAAATACCCTCGAATCTAGTATCCTCCCAAGAACCTTGTAACTAACCTTGATGTTCTACCTCTTCCCTGCTTCGACATGCTTCTAGATCTCGAACTCCTATCCTCAGCTTCCTCTAGAGAAAATCAATATTTATCCTTCACACTACTTCTTCTCAGCTTCGCTTAAAGAATCTTGGTCTCTAGGCTTTCACCGGTCTCCTCTAGAGAATATATATCTCTATCTTCTATCTTGGTTACCCAGATAATCTTTCTCTCTTAGGTTTACCCTAGAATAGAAACCCTAATAACCTTAAGAGAGACCTATACTTCTTCCCTTTAGTCTTATTGTGATGCCTTCATTCCTTCTTCCTTCGTTGATCCAGAAGAATCCTTTGTTCGCTATTCCCAGAAGAAACCTTTCTTCGCTATACCCAGAAGATTCCTTCCTTCGCTATCCCAGAAGAATCCTTTCTTCGTTATATCCAAAGGAAACCTTCCTTCGCTATACCTTCTTCACACTTCTACTGTTGGAATCTACTTCACACTTCTTCTTGATTGAATGCTTTTTGAGTTGCTTTCTTCTAAGTTAGGCCAAGTGTGGCTACTTATATAATTTTTCTCATGTCCCTTAGGCTGACATGATCTCAAGAAGGAAAGCCGACATGTTATAGAAAGTTCCTCCTTCGTTGTAGGTTGACTTGAAGAGGATAAGTGACAAGGTCTTAGAGGATACTTTACATAGAAAAGTTTGACATTTGACAATGTGTAACATGATTTCATTACTTGACAATGACTCTATCATTTTATGAATAGATGAAAAATAATTCCTAAAGACTCTCAATGGGAGTCTTAACACAAAAATAAAATCTCTTGCTCATGAACCCCATGAAGCAAGAAATACAATAATTTTATTTTTCTTCTTTACATCTCATTACATAAAATCATAATTACAAGTCATTATGAAGACTGAACCTAGTTACACTTTTCAACACCCCCTCTTAACTAGGGAGGTATTCATAATGGTATTTGGTCATTCTCAATCTAGAGAATTTCTCATAAGAAGAATTCAGATTGGTAACTCATTTGTATAGCATCATATCAACCAATGTCGTCACATAACAAGGCCTTGACTAACAACTCTATCTATCCACAAGATCTGAGTTCAATGCTGGAGAGACCAATGATTTATAGACATACTCATCATTGTCTCTCTTGGAACATACCCCACCTAGGTTCTCAGGGTGTGTTCCATAAGGACTATTCTTATTTTGGATTCCCAGTCCTCAAAGAATACTGGTTGTCTGCGATCACTATTCTCTTGGATTCCCTATATCATCCTCAAAGAGCATAAAATGTCAAATTATTACCCAATTCTCCATTCTGTCTTCCCAGGTGAAGACCAAAATGATGTGTCTATCTCTCCCTCTTAAATAGGGAGGACATATTCCAATAAAGGAATCTACTCATTCCTACAAAAGAAATGTACTTAAGCTCCCTCTTAGCTTAGGAATTTCCAAGTTTCTTCCAAGTAAGAAACTTCTTTTAAGGCTCCCACTTAATTAGGGACCTTCAACAACTCCTCAGTTGGGGATGATGAGACAACCAAATTCTTGAACAAATCCTCTTTTCTTCGATGTCATGAATTTATTTTGTTACGGAGTCTTCATCTTTTGGGACTTCTTCATAGGGTAAAAAAAATTCATCACTTTCATCCACGAGTTAGTCATGTCTTCATTCCTTCCATCAGAAAGTGATCCATCAGTTTTTCATATGGATTTGCTTCATGTCATGCTACTTTCTTCATGCCATATTTTTCGGAAGGAAATTACATCCTTATATATGGTCCTCTTGGAATTCATCCACATATTTCCATTTGGCAGTCCAACATAAGCCCATCTAGATATTAGTTTAAAAATAAGAAATGAACAATTAAATCAAAATTACCTTTGTAATGGTCTTTCACCATGACATATTCCTGTAGGTATCAACATCCTGCATGCATGTTTACAAATCTCTTAAAGTTATTGATTTTCAAGGGTATCCATATTTTTCTGACTCCTATGAGAATCTTCATATCTTTTGTGGAGATATTCTAGTAAACTCTTCTTGGTCCCAGATGTTGAATTCCTTCTTACTTTTGTTGCATATTCTATGATCTCTTCCTCCTTTTCCTCACACACTTCATTCTCATGAGGTTCCAACTAGAGTTCCTTAATTGTAGTCATCTCCGTCATGATTCATATGAGAACATATTATGTTGATTTCATCTAGTGTGACATATATCTTTCTGTAATACTTTAGAGGAGGAGATCACTTATTCCTCTGATCATGTTTCCCAAGATGGAAATAGTGGTCCATATTATGTTATGAAACTAGCTCAAGAAAAGATAAAAAAGATAGATCAATGCCTTAGAATTCAGCCTCTTCGAGGGGGAAACCTCCTTTACATTACATAAATGAACAATTCTTGGATGATACAAATGAAAAGACCTCCTTTCTATATATGGGAGTCTAAGGGGTCATAACATAATCAGAGCCGACATAACAATAATAATGTAAGGGCACAATAATAACAATAGTGGGCTTCTATGTGGCACAATAGTAACAATATGGGCACTACATGGGTACATCAATATAATAAGTGGGTTGTACTAATAATAATAAGGGGTTACACTAGTAGTATAGGGGCCTAACATGCCCCTCTCCTTCAAAAAGCGTTGTACTCAACGCTTGAGTAGTTCTTGATGCTTCTGTATAAAATTCTTGTCCTTCCATGTGGAATCTTCAGCGGGTAAGATTTTCCACTTGATGAGATACTTTGAACTTGATCGATTTCGTAGCTGTCGGGTTCTTGTTTCTATCACTGCTCCAGGTTCCAATATGATTTTTCCTTCCTCTTCAATTTCTGACAATATTGTTTGAATTGGGGTCTTTTGCAACTTTTGAATAATTTTCCATACTTCTTCATCCTTCTTCCATTCATCCCTTGCTTCGTTTATCCAATCTGGTTGGATAATAGAAATAGCACAAAACAATGCTTCCACATCCTCATCCCTGAAGAGTCTTCCCATTCGGTAAGGTCGCAATTTTCTAAGTGCATGTAGTATTGCCAACATTTCCTTTTCATAAATAGCTTGCTTGAGATGTAGCTAAAAAATACCCAATCACCTACATCAAAACATTTTTCACTACGATGTTGATCTACCTGTTGTTTCGTTTGATTTGGCACCGAAGTGGCATTATCCTTTAAAATTTGGAGAACTTATTGTTGATGCTCGATGTGATCTTTCACTGCTTGAACCTTTTTATTCTTGATATGTCCTTCTATCTCTAGAGTTTGAGGAGTGGTAATTTCTTCCAATCCTTTACAAGATATGGTCGGATTCATTTTTTGATGCTCGATGTGATCTTTCACTTCTTGAACATTTTTCTTCTTGATATGTCCTTCTATCTTGATAGTTTGAGGAGTGGTAATTTCGACCAATGAATTACAAGATATGGTTGGATTCATTTCTTCTTTCTCGATGTGATCTTTCACTTGCACCTTTTTCTTCTTGATATGTCCTTCTATCTTGAGAGTTTGAGGAGTGGTAATTCTTGCCAATGCTTTACAAGATATGGTTTGATTCATTTCCTCTTTCTTTGGGGTGGGGTCCTGGCGTATATATTCTTCTTTTGATGTTTCTTGATCCTTTTCTTCCTCCTCTTCATATTCTATGTAAAATAATTTCTTCTCAGCACACTTATGACCTTTAGTGCATTTGCTATCACAATTGTAACAAGGCCATTTTTATCTTTTTTCTTCCAATTGTTGTGGTGTAACCCTTGTAGGTTGTGGAAGGCTAGGAGAAACAACACTTCCATCTTTATAGTTGTGAGGGGTATGCTTCCTGGTTTCCATAATTTTGATTTCCACTATGTCACAAAGCCCTTTTACTCTTTCCAATTGTTGTGGTGTTGCTCTTTGTATCCTCATAATGTGCTATCATTTCCTCTGTGAAAATTGACCACATAACAAGTTGTTTAAGAGAACAAAGCCCTTCATACCATAAAAATTGATCCGGTTCTAAATATGAAGATGCAATACATACCTTTCGTAATAGTGGTACACCATGTAGATCAAAATATTGATCCATCTGAAGTATCCAATTTACCAGATCCTTGCCATCAAACTTCCTCATCTTGCTTTTTCTTGATTTTAGGAGCTCGATCTTGAAATGACTGTAACTCTGTACTTTTAGATCTTTAACTTTTGAAATTGTGACCTGTAGTAACCCTCTACGTCCTCTTTCCAATGCCACCATTCTAATCCAAATTGGATTCTCTAAGAAAGAGTTATGCACAATCTCCCAAGATGACCTGATTATAGACCTTTCCAAAAGAGCGAACTTTTATGAAGTGCCACGTGTCACTGTTTCAACCTTTGGCTTTGAAAAATATATACACGAAACTAAAATCCGTCCTCTTTCTTTAACTTCCTATGAAATTTCAATCCGATGCTCAGAGAGAAAGTTATGACGATTTTCCCCAGGTCTCCTGTTTGGAATGTAATTCAGGAGTCTGCAAAAAAGACCAACTTCCTCAGATCATATCTCTGCAAATATAGTGCAAAAAGATCTGAAAATTGGACCCGAGATTCAGCGCGATTTCTTCTCAAATGGTTTTTTTTTAGCTTTTGAAACATCACAGAAAAAAAGTTATAGTGCAAATGCCACGATGAACTGTTTGGAGCAGCGAAACCCTAGAATCCAAAGCTCTGATACCAAATGTTATGAAACTAGCTCAAGAAAATATAGAAAAGATAGATCAACGCCTTAGAATTTAGCCTCTTCGAGGGGGCAACCTCCTTTACATTACATAAATGAACAATTCTTGGATGATACAAATGAAAAGACCTCCTTTCTATATATAGGAGTCTAAGGGGTCATAACATAATCAGAGCCGACATAACAATAATAATGTAAGGGCACAATAATAACAATAGTGGGCTTCTATGTGGCACAATAGTAACAATATGGGCACTACATGGGTACATCAATATAATAAGTGGGTTGTACTAATAACAATAAGGGGTTACACTAGTAGTATAGGGGCCTAACATATTATCTGCAACCATATGAAATTACTTTCTAATAACCTATGTAAGCATACATACCTCATCTTTCCTTTGGATCATCCATACTTTATGCAGCAGCTTCCTTTGAAAAAGATTTATCCTCTTGACTTGCTTCACATGTTATGTCATCATATCATCATTCCATGAATCCCACAAGTTGGAATTCTTGATGAAACAATTGCTTTCTTTCTAGATAGGTGAATCATCTTGATAAGGATTCCATCAGAGAAACTTTAGGATCTTACTTATCCTCAACCAACGGATTTTTCCTTATTGACTAATGTATGATGATCCTAGTTGATGATGACCTATACTTATTTCCATAAGTATCACATGAGATTTTAATGAGGTTTCCAAGAGCTATTATTATTTGTAATGAGTAGAATTTGTTCTAGACATTGTTTCTATTTCCCATGTCATGATCTCTTACTTCTAATGCTTCTATCATGATGCTATTTTCTAATCTGATGCATCCTATATTATTTACACTGCTTCATATCTATAAATTACAAATGAAAGGTACTTTTTAGTGATGAAGATAATCTCAGTCATAGTAGAGATATTTTACTTCTTCATTTTTAAGCTTCTTTGTCTCAGGTTCTTTCACTTCCTTAGTAATATGGGCTTCTTCCCTATCCCTCTTATCCTTCTTACATTTATGACAATATATTCTATAGTGCCCAAGTTCCTGACATCTGTAACATCTTACATTAGCCATGTTCTTACATTTCTTTTGAGGACCAAATTTTGCAAATTTTCCTTTTCTTCTTGTCATAGCAGCGTATGCTTGATTTTGCCATTTGGTCCTACATCAAAATTTGCCTTCTGTCTAGTTTATTCTATCTTATAGGGTGATCATAGATATTGAAACATAGTATTCTCTTTCTTCCCATATAAAATTGAAGTGAAGTTACCCCATTCTTCCAGTAGTGCATTCAACACCACTGTGATCATCTCTTTATCAGACATGACTTCTCCCAGCTCTTGTAGTTGATATGTTATGAAACCAGCTCACGAAAAGATAGAAAAGAGAGATCAATGCCTTATAATTCAGCCTCTTCGAGGGGGAAACCTCCTTTACATTATAAAAATGAACAATTCTTGGATGATTCAAATGACAAAACCTCCTTTCTATATATAGGAGTCTAAGGAGTCACAATATAACCCAGCCGACCTAACAATTATAATATAAAGCCACAAAAATAATAATAGAGGGATTCTATGGGGCACAATAATAAAAATATGGGGACAATAGGGGCACAACAATATTAATAAGGGATACAACTACAATAGTAATGGGGTAATCACTAGTATTATAGGGACCTAACATGCCCAAACCTTCAAAAAAAGTGTTGTCCTCAACACTTGAGTAGTTCTGGATGCTTCTGTATAAAATTCTCATCCTCCGATGTGGAATCTTTAGTGGATAAGTTCTTCCACTTGATGAGATAATCCGAAATTGATCAATTTCGTAGCTATCGAGTTCTTGTCTCTGTGACTGCTTCCGGTTCCAATATAATTTTTCCTTCCTCGTCAAGTTCTGGAAATATTGTTTGAACTGGGAGCTTGTCGCCTATAACCTTCTTTAAACATGAAACATGGAAAACTGGGTGCACTCGAGAAGCTGCTGGAAGCTCCAATTTGTATGCCATAGTACCAATATTTTGCAACACCTTGTATGGACCATAATACTTTGGTGATAATTTATTATCCTTCTTAGCTTGCTTGAGGGACATTTTTTTATATGGTTGTAGCCGTAGGAATACCCAATCACCTACATCAAAACTTCTTTCGCTGCGATGTTGATCTGCTTGTTGTTTCATTCTATTCTGTGCCAACACGAGGTTATCCTTTAAGAGTTGGAGGACTTGTTGTTGATGTTCGATGTGATGTTCCATTGCTTGAACCTTAGAATTTTCTCTTAAATATGATGTGATGGATGGTGGCTGATATCCATAAAGTGCCATAAATGGGGTCATTTTTGTTGCTGTATGGAAGGAAGTGTTATACCACCATTTAGCCAGAGGCAACCATTTGACCCATTGTGTCTATTTATCAGATACAAAGCAACAAATATATCCTTCCAAACATTTGTTTACTATCTCAGTTTTCCCATCAGATTGAGGATGATAAGATGATCTATGAGCTAACTCAGTACCAAGACAAGAAAATAATTATGTCCAAAAATTTCTAGTGAAAATGGGATCTCTGTCACTTACAATAATCTTTGGGTTTCCATGCAGCTTTTGAATTGTTTCCATAAATGTAGTAGAAACTGTACTAGCTTTAAATGGATGTGATAATGCACAAAAGTGTGCATACTTGGTAAGTCTGTCAACTACCACCATGATGACACTCTTTCCCTCAGACTTGGGTAAACCTATGATAAAATCCATTGAAACCTCCTCCTAACGTTGGCTTGGAATGGATAAAGGTTGTAATAGACTCGGTTCTTAATTGTTTCAACTTTATTTTGTTGGCAAACCAAACATTCCGCCACAAACTTTTGAATATCTGATTTAAGGCCATCCCAAAAAAATTCCTTCTTAACCCTGTGGTAAGTTTTTAAAAATCCTGAGTGCCCTCCTAAGGGAGAAGTGTGCAATTCCATAAGAATCTTTTGTTTGAGTTGCGAATTATTACAGAGGTATAAGCGATCTTTGTACCATAACGAATCATTTTTCCAGCTAAATGTATCAGATGTACTGGAATCTTGTTGTAACTTTCGAATAAGTGCCCATACTTCTTCATCATTCTTCCATTCCTCCCTTGCTTCATTTATCCAATCTGGTTGGATAATAGGAATGGCGCACAACAATGCTTCCACATCCTCATCCTTTCTTGAGAGTGCATCTGCCACCACATTTTGCTTCCCTTTTTTGTAGATGATTTCAAAGTCATAACCCAACATCTTTGTGACCCACTTTTGTTGCTCTTCAGAGGATAATCTTTGTTCTAAAAAGTATTTAAGGCTATCATGATCCGTTTTTACCTTGAAGTGTCTTCCCATTAGGTAGGGTCGCCATTTCTTAAGTGCATGTAGTATTGCCAACATTTCCTTCTCATAAATAGCTTTGTGTAAAAACTTTTCCTTGATTGGATGACTTTCAAAAGCAATGGGTCTTTCATCTTGCATTAAAATAGCACCAATTCCATTTCCTGAAGCATCACATTCCACAATAAAGGTTTTTGTGAAGTCCGGTGTAGCTAAGACCGGTGCTTGGCACATTGCCTCTTTAAGATGTTCGAAGGCCTTTGTTGCTTCTGGAGTCCATGAAAATGCATCTTTCTTCAATAATGTTGTTAGAGGTGCCGCTATTCTCCCATAATTCTTAACAAACTTGCGATAATACCCTGTCAACCCGAGAAATCCTCACAGATGCTTTATGGATGTGGGGATTTTCCATTCCTTAATGGCTTTAATTTTGCTAGGGTCTACCTTAACTCCTTCATGAGATACAATATGACCCCGATATTCCACCTCTTGTACTCCAAAGAAACATTTGGATCTTTTTGCATATAATTGTTTCTCCTCCAATAGTTGTAGCACCCTGTCAACATGTTCAACATGATCCTTCCAAGACTTGCTGTAGATTAGTATATCATCAAAAAATACTAACACAAATTTTCTAAGGAAGGGTTTGAAAATGGAATTCATCAAACCTTGAAATGTAGAAGGTGCATTGGTAAGGCCAAAAGGCATGACCAAAAATTCATAATGACCCTCATGAGTTCTAAATGCTGTTTTCGGAATGTCTTCAGTCTTCATTCTGATTTGATGATATCTTGAACGAAGATTCAACTTGGTGAAGTAAATTGATCCATGCAATTCATCCAGTAATTCATCAATGACAGGAATGGGAAACTTATCTTTAATAGTGAGCTTGTTGAGCTCCCTATAATCTGGACACATGCGCCATGATCCATCCTTCTTATGCACCAATACTACTGGAGCAGAGAAAGAACTTTGACTAGGTTGAATTATACCAGCCTCTAGCATTTTTGCAACCATACGTTCAATTTCACTCTTTTGGGCATAGGGATATTTGTATGGCCTGTTGTTTGGAAGAACACTTCCTGGAATCAGATGAATAACATGATCATGATCACGAATAGGTGGGAGACCTTTGGGAGTCTCAAATACCTTGGAATGATTGTCCAAGACTTTTTGGAGATCTGAAGAAATAGATGATTCCGATGTGGAAACATATAGCGAACATAATCGAGCAACTACACCTCTTTGTTCCTTTTTTAGAAGCTTTGTCATACAATTAGAGCTGATTATCTTTCCTGGTTTCCCTACAATACCCCTTAATTCAACTTCCTTTCCTTTCGTAGAAAATTTCATGAAAAGTTCTTGAAAATTAAAAGCTATTGTATCCAATGATTGTAGCCATTGGACTCCTAGTACAACATCAACACCTCCCATTGGAATGGTAAGCATTGGGCTAGTCAATACATATTCTCCCATGGATAGCTTGATATTATGGCACTTTCCAGAGCAATTTATTGTTCCTCCATTTGCAACCATCACTTGACACTCTGGTGCTGGATATAGGAAGCAATTCAATTCTTTTGCTACCTTACAATGAATAAAATTGTGGGTACTTCCTGAATCAATCAACACTATTACCTTTTTCTTCTTGATTTGTCCTTCAATCTTGATGGTTTGAGGAGTGGTAATTCCAGCCAATGCATTACAAGATATGGTCGGATTCATTTTTTCTTTATCTAGGGTTTGTTCCTGTAGTATATCCTCTTCCTTTGACCTTTCTTGCTCATTTTCTTCTTCCTCTTCACAATCTATGTAGAATAATTTCTTCTCAGCACACTTATGACCTTTAGTGTATTTGCTATCACAACTGTAACAAAGCCCTTTTGCTCTTTTTTCTTCCAATTTTTGTGGTGTCAACCTTATAGGTTGTGGAAGGCTATGGGTAACAACACTTCCATCTTTATAGTTGTGTCTGGTATGCTTCCTGGTTGCCATAATTTTGCTTTCCATTTTTCTGGCTAACCTGAATGCCTTCTCTAATGAATCAGGTTCCCAAAGGCGAACATCATGTTGGATATTATCCTTTAAAGTCCCTATGAACACATCAATCCTATGCTCCTCTGGAATATTTTTTACCCTTATGTTCAATTTTTGGAACTCCTCAATGTGCTCCATTATTGAACCCTTTTGTTTGAGACTTATCAATTGGCTAAAAAAAGTGTTGCTTTTTGTATCCTCATAATGTGCTGTCAATTCTTCCGTAAAAATTGCCCAAGTGATAATTTGTTTACGAGAGCAAAGCCATTGATACCATACAAATTGATTTGGTTCCATCTGTAATATCCATGTTGCGGGATCCTTGCCATCAAACTTCCTCATATTGATTTTTGGAATATGGTGGGTCTTCGATCCAACATTAGAGTCTATCGAATCATGATTAACATTTCTTTTGTTCTCATCATGAGTTTCCTTTACTACCCTTTCACCATTAGTGACCATTTCTTGTAGCAACTTATTCATATTTGTCTTCCATCTTATCGTCCATGCCATCCATTTTAGCGTCCATGCCATTCATCTTAGCTTCCATGCCATCCATCTTAGCTTCTACGCCTTTCTTTAAACAATCCATCTTAGCTTCTACACCTTTCTTTAAACCATCCATCTTAGCTTCTACATCTTTCATCTTATATTCTGTTACTTTTTGTGCAAGTGACACTTGTTGCACTTGGTCTCGTAATGTTGATATATCATGTTGCATTTCTTCCTCTTCTTCATGAGTCATGCTAGAGCTTTTAGGTTGCTTACTAGGTGTTTTCATTTTCTTTCCTCGGGGCATCAATTACCGATAATAATGCTTTACTATGCCATTTGAATTTCTTCAAACTAATTTTTCAAACCAGGCTTATGCAAAAATTTAAAATAACTACACACATTTTTTCACTTTGTAGGAGCTTGATATTGAATCTGATGTATCTCTGTAATTTCGGATCATCCAGTTTTGAAATTGTGATTTGTAGTAGCCCTCCGTGTCCTCTTTCCAATGCCACCAGTATGATCCAAATTGGATTCTCCAAGAAAGAGTTATGCACAATCTCCCAAGATGACCTGACTATAGACCTTTCCAGAAGAGTGAACTTTTATGAAGTGCCACGTGTCACTATTTCAACCTTTGGCATTAAAAATTATATACAAGAAACTAAAGTCCATAATCTTTCTGTACCTTCTTACAAAATTTCAATCTGATGCTTAGAGAGAAAGTTATGACGATTTTCCCCAGGCTACCTGTTTGGAATGTAATTTAGGAGTCTGCAAAAATACCAACTTCCTCAGATCATATCTCCGTAAATATAGCACGAAAAGCTCTGAAATTTGGACCCTAGGTTTAGTGCGATTTCAGCTCAAATGGGTTTTTTTTTCACTTCTGAAACGTCGCAGAAAAAAAGCTATAGCGAAAATGACACAATGACCTATTTGGAGCAGCGAAACCCTAGAATCCAAAGCTCTGATACCAAATGTTATGAAACCAGCTCACAAAAAGATAGAATTCAGCCCCTTCGAGGGGGCAACCTCCTTTACATTATAAAAATGAACAATTCTTGGATGATTCAAATGACAAAACATCCTTTCTATATATAGGAGTATAAGGAGTCACAATATAACCTAGCGGACCTAACAATTATAATATAAAGCCACAAAAATAACAATAGAGGGATTCTATGGGGCACAGTAATAAAAATATGGGGACAATAGGGGCACAAAAATATTAATAAGGGATACAACTACAATAGTAATGGGGTAATCACTAGTACTATAGGGACCTAACATGATATCAAATTTCTGATATCCTCATGAAGTATGAGGCTATTCCATCATCCTTGGACATTCATTTTGTAGAGTTCCTTCCTTAATGAGATTACTTCTCTTGCAATGCTTACAGAAAAAACTCTAACAATTTGCAATATATAGCTTTTGTAGTCTCCAACTTTGATACATATAGGATTAGAGAGTCTTTTATAGATTCTATAAGAATCCTCTAGGCTCTCACTTCTCCCTTCATGAATTTATCATGTGCTTGAGTATCTTCCTTTGGAGGCTAGGTTATTGACCCATTTGATATGATCCATGAACTCATTGTCAATAAGATTTAGGTCTCTCCTTTTCTTCCATGCAAGGTAATTTGCTGCCCCCTTGCAAAAATACATTTTGATATTATCAGATATAGTTATAAACTTACTTGAGTTATTTATTCTTGCTTCCTCCTTAATCTTGATGTTGATAGAGGATTTTATTATTTAGTGAATGATGAGAGAGTTCTTGATTCACAATTCTTCTTGAATTTTCTAGTCTTCCTTCTTGAATATGGATTCAAGAATCTTGCTGGTGTAGATTTATTCGATCTAGGGTTTTGAAGATGTTTCCCTTGTTAGCATTTGGATTTTCTATGATCCTTCTTGGAGGTTTGATTTCTTCTTGATTGAATTCCCCTTCTTGACTTTAGCACCTAAGCTCTGATACCATGTTGATAAAACTAGGGCATGAAGAGTTAAAATATTTCTCTGCTTGATAATTGCTTGTGATATACTTTTACTTCTTAGATTATAGTCTTCTCTCCGTTATATTATTATTGTCTTATTTTCATCAAGACAATTACTAAAATTCCCAATAGAAGACAAGTGACACAATATATAGGCTTGTTAGCCAGGGCCAAAGTCTCTCACCTCTTGAGAGGAAAACCCAATCATAATTATTCTTATAGATCTTCAATTGATAAATACCATGACCATTTAAAAGACCCTTGCATCTAGTATCCCTGCCAAGAACCTTGTGACTAACCTTGATGATCCGCCTCTTCCCTGCTTCGACATCCTTATATATCTCAAACTCCTCTCCTCAGCTTCCTCTTGACAAAATCGATCTCTATCCTTCACACTACCTCTTCTCGAACTCTCCTAGAGAATCTTGGTCTCTAGGCTTTCACCGGTTTCCTCTAGAGAATATCTATCTCTATCTTCTCTCTTGGTTACCTAGAGAATCTCACTCTCTTAGTTTTACCCTAGAATAGAAACCCTAATGTCCTTAAGAGAGACCTATACTTCTTCCCTTCAGTCTTCTTGTGATACCTTTGCTCCTTCTTCCTTCGTTGATCCTAGAATAATCCTTTGTTTTCTATTCCCAGAAGAAACCTTTCTTCGCTATACCTAGAAGAATCCTTCCTTTGATTTCCCAAAAGATTCCTTTCTTCGTTATCTCCAAAAGAAACCTTACTTCACTATACCTTCTTCACACTTCTACTGCTGGACTCTACTTCGTACTTCTTCTTGATTGAATGCTTGTCGAGTTGCTTTCTTCTAAGTGATGCCAAGTTGTTATAGACAATTTTGTGCCTTGCAGCATCAGGCATGAATTGTCAATAATCCAAGGGATCCAAAGTCCCTAAACATGATGTTCCTACCCCTAGAGGAACAAGATCAGCAAACCAACAGCTCTCAGATCAGTTCTCCACCTGAAAACACTCAAAAACAAGCAATCCTGAAATCAAAGCAGGTGCTCCACTAGGCTTCTGCGCTGAAACTCAACTCCTCCATGGTGTACCTGCGTTGCAAAGCAGGTAGAACAAAGGCCACCTGCGCTGAGCGAGATGGGACAAGTGGCACACTGAGTCATTGCTCTGGAATCTTCCAAAAATGACACTTGGATCATGGATTTCGCCTTGTGATGAGTCAGAGGCTCTGTTTCTCCAAGTGGAAGCAAGGTTCTCCAAGTGGACTCAAGAACTGAAGATCAACTGAAGAGAGAAAGGACACAAGGCAGCTACACACCAGTTGCAAGCTGACTCATCCTTTCTCAATTCATCTATATATTGAGCTCTCTCCTATGAGCTCAGGAGGCTGGAATTTTGTGCAAAGTAATGATATGCTGTTGGTTTCACTATAGAACTATTGGGTGATTGCTTGAAGGAGGTGAAGAGGAGAAATTCTTTCTGCTGGGAGGTGTTGCTGGATTGGGGCCTTCAATGGTTGTAACACTCTCAGAACTTTACTTCTTCCATTAATAAAAGCTATTGAGGTTCTTCTATATGCACTTGTTTCAATGATGTATTGTGATAATTGTATATTTGATTTATGCTAATCCTTGAATCAGTTATGATTGCATGCTTCTTGTAGTTTTCTTCTTTGTTATTTTGCAGGATCTCATTGTAGCTGGGCCAGCAAAAGAGCAAGGAGCTGGGAGCAAGCATCAAAGAGAAGAGTTTGGATTCGACATTAAGCGCAAGGCAACGGTTAGTGCATTTCTTCATTCTCTCTTGCTTTCGTAACGAAGTAAACCTTAAGTAGTTTTCTTTACAGTTGTTGCTGAGGTACTATCACCCTTAGAGTGGGATAGGGTCATCCGAGTCGGATACTTTTCCCTACAACAAACTGGCGACTCCGCTGGGGATCGTATCTGTTTGATTGTTTGTAGTATTTTTCTATTCATTTCCTGAACAAAAGAGTACCAAATCGAAAAGCTTTTGACTATATCAAAAGCGAAGTAGAGGGCAGCTACTCTAGCTCATTTCTGAGCATGTTCATGATTTGAAGAGCTGATCTACAAGGATCCTTGTAAGCTCTTAGTGATAGCTTTTCATCTTCCTTGTCATCCCTTAGTGTGTGCTTGACTGATAGCTTCTGATTTGAGCAAAAACTGTGAATTTTTGAGAAAATTGTGACCCGGAAACTGAGAAAACGTAACTTTCGTTTTCCAAAGCAGGTAGTACACAGGCTACCTGCTTTGCAACGAAGGTCCCGAAGGGGCTACCTGCGCTGAGAGCCAGACTGGCTGTGCAGCACCTGCGTTGGCCCAATTTTGCCTTGTGCATTTGGGGTTTCCTCCCTTTTTCTTGCCTGTTTTCACTATAGATTTTGCAGCCAGTTACCAGCCTTGTACCTGTTCTGAAACCAACCTTACTTGCCATCATTCCGCCTCTATTATATAACGAAATTGTACTTGTTCTTTTGTATTTCTTACATCATTTACAATTTCCCATAACGAAAGTGAACTAGTCTTGCTTTGGCCTCTTAGATCTGAACCTGTGTTAGGCATTTTGCTGGTCTAAAGAGTTAGCTTGTTTGCTGTCCATAGCTGATTAGTCTTTTTACTTTTGTCATTATGGTTTGATTTCATGCATTTCCAGTGTTTAAACGAGTAAATCTTAAGGTGTCTTTTGATTTTGGACTAGCTTGTTTACTTTCGCTTGAAATCGAAATCAAAGTTATATAACAACTTTCTTTTTGTAATACATCAACATTAAGAAAGGGAAAAGAAAATACATGCATTGTGCATTTTGCATTTGACTGTTTGCATACTGATTTAGGAAAAATTGCATTAGTGTGTGCTCTATGATCTGTGTGAAAAGATTTGTCTTTCTTTTCCCTCAGTAGTTAAGATTTTCAAAGTTGAAAGATTGAAAAGTTTGCTTCTCATCTTAGACTGCATTCAGGAATTTGTTACATACATCTCGTGGTGATCCTTAAAGGCAAACTGCTAAACAAGATCAACATTAAAATAAATTCAATTTACATAACAACGCTTTGTAACATAACGCAAACACATAGAGGTCTAGGTAGAGACGTGTTCTGGCGTCGTTAAACATAGTGACTGTCGATCTCTACGAAGGTGGGTGATTCCTCCTGAGAGTCGGTGGCACTAATACGGACTTGTGCTCCCACGTACCGTCACGTATATATTGGGAGACCCCTATAGGAGCAAAGCCTTTATCCATAGGAAGCCGTGTCGGCCGCCCTACTGATCGCGATGCAGTGAACAGAGCATTCACGAAGATCGACCACCCGTACCGTAAAACGTATTCTGTGGTTTCGCGAAAAGTTTGGCACACCCTCTGCCTAGAACTCCAGAGAAGTTTCTTTTGGCCTTTTTCAAACTCTATAACTGAAAAAGTCCATCCGAGCATTTGTCACTTCGGTCTCGTTAAAACATCGAAGGAGACTAGAGTCATCTTTAGCTTTTTCTCGACTCTTAAAACATGAAAAAGCAAAGTTGTGTCTAAAGCGTCGTTAATAAAATTTATTTTAATCGGAACATAATCACCTGTTATTCCCACGTTGATCTTTCAGTTGAAAAGTATGGAGCCCACCAACCAAGGAAGTCACCTTGGTGGAAGTCCCAATCCCTTCTCCTCTTGGGGAGATGTTGGTGCGCCTCATATGGCCACATTGTCACTTCCAGGATTGACAATTGGCCTACCTGTATGGCTCTTTTCAACTAATGTAGTTCAGATCACCACTAATCCTGAGCAGTCGAATCAACAGTCAGACCAGTCTAGAGCTACCCACCAGCCTTCCACTTCTTACAATTCTTCCTCTGATCCTTCATCTTCGCAAGGTAGAGCCGGCAAAAGTCAGCCTCCCATGGAGAAGAAGGAGAAGAAGAAGAAAGAAAAGAAGCAGAAGGAGCCTAAGGCGAAGGCGACTGGGGGCAAGCAAAAGACATCTGACAAAAATCCACACACTGCACCGACCGGGCCTAAATCGCCATGTGTCATTTGCAAAGGGACCCACTTCCACCGTGACTGTCCTTGTATTCCCTGGATACTAAGGGACTGGTCCCCCAGGTTGCACAATCCGGTAGCATCAACCTCTGATAGACATGTTGATTGCATTCCGTCAACTAGCGAGAGTGAAGGACAAAGAGGGAGACCAAGATCACCCTGCAGACTGTGTGAAGGCGATCACGCCATCCACCGTTGTCCATTCTTAGATGAGGCGAAGAGAGTTTTGGAAGATCGTCCGGTTTCACCGTTACGACTTCCTCCTGGATACCAAAAACTCGTGCCAAGTCCCTCGATAGTTGAAAATCCAGCTGGCCCGATCAAGTGGTCAGCTGAAGTGTCGGTCATTGAGAATGAACCTACTGAATCCAGACCAGACGAAAGTCTAAGGGTCGAAACGGCAGTTGACCCGGTTCTTCCTTCAGAGGTTTCATCCTCAAATGACACCGTCGTTGAAGATTCATCTTCAAATGACACCCTCACTGAAGAGAACAAGGATGACACCATCCAGATTCTTTTCATCAACACAGACTCTGATGAGCATCAGGGCAACGCGCCCATTCCTTTATCGCAGGAAGGAACATCGTCAGGGTCGTATCCGGCCGTGTATTTGGTCCCACCACCAAGCAACCTGGTTGTGTCCTTTGATTGGAATCAACTAGGTAGACCCCGGTTACCAGCCAGTATCCCATTCAGAATCATCGTCCAAATCTACAGAATGGTGATGGCTGGAACTATCATTGATGAAGGGGCATCTGTGAGTATCCTTTCCTCTATTGCTTGGAAAGCACTGGGTTCCCCGGCGCTTTTACCTGAGATGAGAAATCTATCAGGTTTTGATAAAGGAACCAGTCGCTCGTTAGGGATTCTCCCCAATGTTCCCGTTACATTGAAGGGGAAGACAGTTCATATGAATGTCATGGTCGTCCAGGGACCCTTGGTGTATAACTTACTCCTTGGACGAGACTATATATATTGCATGGAGGCGATAGTGTCCTCACTCTTCAGAGTTATGTGTTTTCCGCACGAAGGAAGAATGGTCAAGCTCGTAGACCAACTTTCATTTCCAGAATCACGCATCGCAAATAGTCAAATACCATCCCTTAACGGTTTATTCACTCAAGGAATGCCTCCACCCCCGGTTCTACTTCCCGATGAATGCGAGTGATTCGGAAGAAAGAACTGGGACCCAGGGGGCATGCACCCTGGCCTGCCTTGGGCAGAGAAAACCTTGGGTATAAAGTTAATTTCCGCAGAAGAATATGACTAGTCCGTACACCGTCCGGCATGGAAGAGAGGGTTGTTCTAGGATAAAGTTCTTTTGTCAAAGTTATGTGAGTGAGATAATCAGCTTCTCGCTCCCCTTGTCTAGGTAAGTAGGATGCCGAGGGAGGAGATCCATTTGTGGCGGCAAGTAGCCACCATCTTTGAAGGCAAGCCTCACCCATTAAAACATATGTTTTGAAGGATAAGTAGGGGCAGCCTCCAAAGAAAGAGATGCAATTGCTGCAACAAGTGGTCACCATCTTTAGTAACCTAGTAATAGACATCGCCGGGAAAAAGAGTTTAGTTTGCGGCAGTGAACAAAACCATTTTTCGGATAATAAGTAAGAGGCAAACCTCCCTCTGTAACGCCAATGTTTTATCTGTTGCGATCTTGCAAAAATCAAAAAGTGAACTGATGGGAAGACAAGTACCGTCGGCACCGAAAAATAACGAGAAGACAAGTATCGTTAAAAATATAGCAAGACGACAAGTAGAAAAACAGAGGTGGGACAGAGGAGGGGTAGCCTTGAAATTATACTTTATACCTGGGGGCATGCGAACCTTTTGGAGTGCAAGCATGGGACGACTATTTATTTTTTAAATTTTTAGGTCCTCCCTTTAAACCTGTAGGTCTAACCCGTTAAACTCGTAGGATTAGCCGTTTCCAGCTTGCATAAAGAAAGGATGTGGGGCAAAAGTTAAAACTTGCCAAATTGGAGTAACTAGTGAGGTATAGCTCCTTAAATATGACTACCTCACCTGAGGCGTTCCTTGTATTAAGACTGGTATAATCGAGCAGTTTTAGCAATGTTCATGCTCGTTAAAAAATAAACACAAGATTCGAGCAGTTTTAGCACACAGTTCATGCTCGTTAAAAAATAAACGCAAGATCCGAGCAGTTTTAGCACATAGTTCATGCTCGTTAAAAAATAAACATAATTTGTGAGCAATCTTCCCCTAGAGTTCAAGCTCACCCAGAAAAAATGAACCGGTAAATAGCCTTGGTAAATGTAACCTTTGACAGCCATATTAAAGCCCTTGGTCGTGTTCTTGCAGTCTCACCTCCATCCGTTCATTTGGCCAATCGTTCATCTCCATATGTTTGTTTACCCATTTTGAGGAATAGCTGCGAAGAGTGATTTCACTTAGCCATCCTTGTGACACTGCCGTGATTGGAAAATTCCAACCTGTACCTGGAATCTGTTGCTATCCCTGTTTATCACTCGTTCCTCAAAAGACGAGTCTTCTTTGAGCTCTTTTCTCCTGACTCGTAAAATATGAAAAGTTTGCCGAGTTTTGGCCTTCCAGCTCGTTAAATGACCGGAAGAGCTATCCCTCCTCTAGATTTTAATCTTTTTGGACCCGAGGGATTATTGCACAAAAAGATCGAGCGCTTGTTTTGTTCGGCTCGTTAAAGCAATCGAAAATTCATCCCTTCTGTATTGTTTTATACTTTTTCGGACTTAAGGGATTAGATGACGAAAAAGGAATTCTGGAGTTGACTTTATGTACCTTTTCAGACTCTCTAAAAATGAAAAGGACCGAGTTATCCTTGTCGTTAGACTCGTTAAATTCATTAAATAGCGACAAACTTGTCTTTAGACGAGAACGAGTTTCCCTATCGCTAGGCTCGTTAAAACATAGCGATGGGCTTGCCCGAAGGGCAGGTTATAGAACAAGCATATGTTATCCTCCTCAAGCTTGATAAAAATAAAGAGGTATTGGTCAACAATGACTGGGGAAAAATTGGGAGAACCTCACAGCTTTAATGGTAGCAAGTCGCTCTTGAACATGACACTTTGTCCTCCATATCACATCGGGTTGGGTTGTTTCATTCACCGGTCTCATCACCATGGTCCTCGCCACACCATCCACATTTGGGGTAATGCTACCAATCCATCACATCAGTGTCGTTATATGTTCAAGAGATGTTGTTCTGCAAAGAGTCAACCGTGTCCCATCCACTGCCATACATTGTCCTTCATCCATTTCATGACCGCCACCCTGAATCATACATCACAGTTTGTTTTCACCTCATCAAAATCACTAGCTCCGTTCCGTGTCACTGATGTGGGATTCATTAAGGCCCTCCTTTGACGGATAGCTCCTTGTCGACATCAGCTCATTATCCAAGGAGTTGATCTAGGAACAACCCCTTCAGTACTTTGAAGCTTGCATGCCTCAATAGCAAGTTTCTCACTTCCGGCGACAGGTATACATCAATGACCTTCGACCAAAGGATTTTGCATGGTGGTCAACACCAAGTCCTTTATTCCCACCATGTGAATTGTACTGCTGTACCTTGAGGGTCATCATCCTTATCGGTGATTCCTCTCGCGCTTGTTAATGGTTTACATCATTGACCGGTAATCAAGCGATGTCTTTCCATGTTCGACTTCAAGAAATTCTCACATGGATCGACTTGTACATCGAGTGAAGATCGGAAGAGATTGAAGACCCCAGATCTAGTTTCATCCATCCGGGCTGCGATATATATTCAGGATATAAAGACATTTGATATGTACATCATTGCAGCAGATGATCATCCTTCTCAAAGGATGATAATTTCAGCAGAGAATTATCAGTCTATCATCAGACGATCGTCTGTGCTATGTACCAAAATGAATTTATAAAGCTGAGCATGGGAATGCCCGCCTCAGCTAGATCATGAAAAAGAATGAAAAATAATGTATTGTATTGTATCTTATTACAGGACACTTCTCAGCAGATTGAATGAACTTCGGATCCTCCTAATAAAGCATTTCACTCGATAAACGACCTCATACTTTAGGGGGCATCTGTTATAGACAATTTTGTGCCTTGCAACATCAGGCATGAATTGTCAATAATCCAAGGGATCCAAAGTCCCTAAACATGATGTTCCTACCCCTAGAGGAACAAGATCAACAAACCAACAGCTCTCAGATCAGTTCTCCACCTGAAAACACTAAAAAACAAGCAATCCTGAAATCAAAGCAGGTGCTCCACTAGGCTTCTGCGCTGAAACTCAACTCCTCCATGGTGTACCTGCGTTGCAAAGCAGGTAGAACAAAGACCACCTGCGCTGAGCGAGATGGGACAAGTGGCACACTGAGTCATTGCTCTGGAATCTTCCAAAAATGACACTTGGATCAGGGATTTTGCCTTGTGATGAGTCAGAGGCTCTGTTTCTCCAAGTGGAAGCAAGGTTCTCCAAGTGGACTCAAGAACTGAAGATCAACTGAAGAGAGAAAGGACACAAGGCAGCTACACACCAGTTGCAAGCTGACTCATCCTTTCTCAATTCATCTATATATTGAGCTCTCTCCTATGAGCTCAGGAGGCTGGAATTTTGTGCAAAGTAATGATATGCTGTTGGTTTCACTATAGAACTATTGGGTGATCGCTTGAAGGAGGTGAAGAGGAGAAATTCTTTCTGCTGGGAGGTGTTGCTGGATTGGGGCCTTCAATGGTTGTAACACTCTCAGAACTTTACTTCTTCCATTAATAAAAGCTATTGAGGTTCTTCTATATGCACTTGTTTCAATGATGTATTGTGATAATTGTATATTTGATTTATGCTAATCCTTGAATCAGTTATGATTGCATGCTTCTTGTAGTTTCCTTCTTTGTTATTTTGCAGGATCTCATTGTAGCTGGGCCAGCAAAAGAGCAAGGAGCTGGGAGCAAGCAGCAAAGAGAAGAGTTTGGATTCGACATTAAGCGCAAGGCAACGGTTAGTACATTTCTTCATTCTCCCTTGCTTTCGTAAAGAAGTAAACCTTAAGTAGTTTTCTTTACAGTTGTTGCTGAGGTACTATCACCCTTAGAGTGGGATAGGGTCATCCGAGTCGGATACTTTTCCCTACAACACAAGTGTGCCTACTTATACAATTTTTCTCATGTCCCTTAGACAGACATGATCTCAAGTAGGAAAGCTGACATATTCTAGAAAGTTCCTTCTTCGTTGTAGGTCTACTTGAAGAGGATAAGTGACAAGGCCTTGGAGGATACTTTACATACAAAAGTTTGACATTTTACAATGTGTAACATGATTTCATTACTTGACAATGACTCTATCATTTTATGAATAGATGAAAAATAATTTCTGAAGACTCTCAATGGGAGTATTAACAAAAAAATAAAATCTCTTGCTCATGAAACCATGAAGCAAGCAATACGATAATTTTATTTTTCTTCTTTACATCTCATTACTTAAAATCATAATTACAAGTCATTATGAAGACTGAACCTAGTTACACTTTTTAACACCCCCTCTTAGCTAGGGAGGTATTAATAATGGTACTTGGCCATTCTCAATCTGGAGAATTCCTCATAAGAAGAATTAAAATTGGTAACTCATTTGTATAGCATCATATCAACCAACATCATCACATAACAAGGCCTTGACTAACAACTCTATCTCTCCACAAGATCTGAGCTCAATGCTGGCAAGACCAATGATTTATAGACAAGACATCCTCATCATTGTCTCTCCCAAAACATACCCCACCTGGGTTCTCAGGGTGTGTTCCATCAGGACTATTCTTATTTTGGATTCCCAGTCCTCAAAGAATACTGGTTGTCTGCGATCACTCTTCTCTTGGATTCCCTATATCACCCTCAAAGAGCATCAAATGTCAAATGATTACCCAATTCTCCATTCTGTCTTCCCAGGTGAAGACCAAAATGATGTGTCTATCTCTCCCTCTTAAATATGGAGGACATATTCCAATAAAGGAATCTACTCATTCCTACAAATGGAATGTACTTAAGCTCCCTCTTAGCTTAGGAATTTCCAAGTTTCTTCCAAGTAAGAAACTTCTTTTCATGCTCCCACTTAACTAGGGACCTACAACAACTCCTCATGTGGAGATGATGAGACAACCAACTTCTTGAACAAATCCTCTTTTCTTCGATGTCATGAATTTATTTTGTTATCGAGTCTTCATATTTTTGGGACTTCTTCATAGGGTACAAAAAATCCATCACTTTCATCCATGAGTCAATCATGTCCTCATTCCTTCCATAAGAAAGTGAGCCATCAGTTTTTCATATGGATTTGCTTCATGTAATGATAATTTATTCATGCCATATTTTTTGGAAGGATCTTACGTCCTTATATATGGTCCTCTTGGAATTCATCCACATATTTCCCTTTGGCAGTCCAACATAAGCCCATCCAGAAATTAGTTAAAAAATAAGAAATGATCAGTTAAATAAAAATTATCTTTGTAATGGTCTTTCATCATGACATATTCCTATAGGTATCAACATCCTACATGCATGTTGACACATCTCTTAAAGTTATTTATTGTCAAGGGTATCCATATTTTTCCGACTCCTATCAGAGTCTTCATATCTTTCTTGGAGATATTCTAGTAAACTCTTCTTGGTCTCGGATGTTGAATTCCTTCTTACCTTTGTTACATATTTTATGATCTCTTCCTCCTTTTTCTCACACACTTCATTCTCAGGAGCTTCCAATTAGAGTTCCTTAATTGTAGTCATCTCCTTCATACTTCATATGAGAACATATTATGTTGATTTCATCTAGTGTGACATATATCTTTTTGTAATCTTTTAGAGGAGGAAATCCGTTCTTCTTTTGATCATGTTTCCCATGATCGAAATAGTGATCCATATTATCTGCAACCATATGACATTACTTTCTAATAACCTATGTACGCATACATACCTCATCTTTCCTTTGGATCATCCATACTTTCTGCAACATCTTCCTTTGAAAGAGATTTATCCTCTTGACTTGCTTCACATGTTATGTCATCATATCATCATCCCATGAATCGCACAAGTTGGAAATCTTGATGAAACAATTGCTTTCTTTCTAGATAGGTGAATCCTCTTGATAAGGATTCCATCAGAGAAAATTTAGGATCTTACCTATACTCATCCAACAAATGTTTCCTTATTGAATAATGTATGATGATCCTAGTTGATGATGACCTCTATTTATTTCCATAAGTATCACTTGAGATTTTAATGAGGTTTCCAAGAGCACTTATTATTTGTAATGAGTAGAATTTATTCCATACATTGTTTCTGTTTCCCATGTCACGAGCTCTTACTTCTAATGCTTCTAACATGATGCTATTTTCTAATATGATGCATCCTATCTTATTTACACTACTTCCTATCTACAAATTACAAATGAAAGGTACCTTTTAGGGAAGATGATAATCTCAGTCATAGTAGAGATCTTTTACTTCTTCATCTGAAGCTTCTTTGTCTTAGGTTCTTTCACTTCCTTAGTAATATGGGCTTCTTCCCTATCCCTCTTGTCCTTCTTATGTTTAGGACAATATATTCTATAGTGCCCAAGTTCCTTACATCTATAAGTTCTTACATTAGCCATGTTCTTACTTTTCTTTTGAGGACCAAATTTTGCAAATTTTCCTTTTCTTCTTATCATAACAGCATATGCTTGATTTTGCTCATTTGGTCCTACATAAACCTTCGCCTTCAGTCTGGTTTCTTAGATCTTATAGAGTGATCATAGATATTGAAACTAAATATTCTCTTTCTTCCCATATAAACTTGAAGTGAAGCTACCCCATTCTTCCAGTAGTTCATTCAACACCACTGTGATCACCTCTTTATCAGACATGACTTCTCCCAGCTCTTGTAGTTGATATCGAATTTCTGATATCCTCATGAAGTATGAGGCTATTCCTTATTCCTTGGACATATTCATTTTGTAGAGTTCCTTCCTTAATGAGATTACTTCTCTTGCAATGCTTATAGAAAACAACTCTACCAATTTGTCATATATAGCTTTTGCAATGTCCAACTTTGATACATATAGGATTAGAGAGTATTTTAGAGATTCTATAAGAATCCTCTAGGCTTTCACTTCTCCCTTCATGAAGCTATCATGTGCTTGAGAATATTCCTTCGGAGGCTAGGTTATTGACCCTTTGATATGATCCATGACCTCATTCTCAATAGTATTTAGGTCTCTCATTTTCTTCCATGCAAGGTAATTTGCATCCCCAACAAATTTATTTATTTCCTTGCAAAAAGACACTTTGATATTATCAGATATAGTTATAGACTTACTTGAGTGATTGATGCTTCCTTCCTCCTTAATCTTGATGTTGATAGAGGATTTTATTATTTAGTGAATGATGAGAGAGAGATATCTTGATTCACCATCCTTCTTGAATGTTATAGTCTTCCTTCTTGAAGATGGATTCAAGATTTTTGTTGGTGTAGATTATTCGATCTAGGGTTTTGAAGATCTTTCCCTTGGTAGCTTTTGAATTTTCTACGATCCTTCTTGGAGGCTTGATGTCTTACTGATTAAATTACCCTTCTTGACTTTAGCACCTAAGATCTCATACCATGTTGAGAAATCTAGGGCATGAAGAGTTAAAATATTTCTCTTCTTGATAATTACTTGTGTTATACTTTTTTACTTATTAGCTTATAGTCTTCTCTTCACTATATTATTATTGTGTTCTTTTCATCAATAAAATTACCAATATGCACAATAGAAGACAAGTGACATGGTATGTAGGCTTGTCAACCATGGCCAAAACCTCTCACCTCTTCAGAGGAAAATCCGATCAAAATTGTTCTTATAGATCTTCAATTGATGAACACCATGACCATGACAAATACCCTTGAATCTAGTATCCTTCCAAGAACCTTGTCACTAACCCTGATGTTCTACCTCTTCCCTACTTCTACTTCCTTCTAGATCTTGAACTCCTCTCCTAAGCTTCATCTAAAGAAACTCGGTCTCTATCCTTCACACTGCTTCTTCTCGGATTCCTCTAGAGAATCCCAGTCTCTAGGATTTCATCGGTTTCCTCTAGAGAATCTTGGTCTCTATCCTCTATCTTGGTTACCCAGAGAATCTCGTTCTCTTAGGTTTATCCTAGAATAGAAACCCTAGTATCCTTAAGAGAGACCTATGCTTCTTCCCTTTAGTCTTCTTATGATGCCTTCATTCCTTCTTCCTTCAATGATCCGAGAAGAATCCTTTCTTCACTATTCCTAGAAGAAACCTTTGTTTTCCATACCTAGAGGAATCTTTCCTTTGCTATCCGATAAGAATCCTTTCTTTGTTATCTCTAGAAGAAACCTTCCTTCACCATACCTTCTTCGCACTTCTGCTGCTGGACTCTACTTCACACTTCTTCTTGATTGAATGCTTGTCGAGTTTATTTCCTATAAGTGAGGCCAAGTGTGGCTACTTATACACATTTTCTCATGTCCCTTAGGTCGACATGATCTCAAGTAGGAAATCCAACATGTTCTAGCAAGTTCCTTCTTCGTTGTAGGCCGACTTGAAGAGGATAAGTGACAAGGTCTTGGAGGATACTTTACATAGACAAGTTTGAACTTTTATGGCGTGTAACATGACTTCATTACATGACAATAACTCTATCATTTTATGACTAGAAGACAAATATTTCCTAAAGACTCTCAATGGGAGTCTTGAATAAAAAATGAAATATCTTTCTCATGAAACCCATGAAGCAAGCAATTTAATAATTTTATTTTTCTTCTTTACATCTCATTACATAAAATCATAGTTAGAAGTAATTATGAAGACAAAATTTGGTTACACTTTTAAACAAATAATTTTTATAAATAGGGTGTATCTATAATTCAAAGGCCAAGATTCACATAGAGGAGATCATTGATTACAAATTAGATATTTTCCAGAGGCCATACCTTGAGCTCATAATGTTCAAATTGAGAAAACGGGAACTCGTTGGAAATATAAAGACATGGAAAACAAATTGGAAATGGTTTCCTTAGATACAATGATAGTTATCATGCCCTAAAAATTAAAATAACAATCATGTCTATTTCTAGCTTGGTAACAAATTATTTTCGAAAAATGGTTTAAAAGAATTTTCAAATGTTTGAAGTGATCCTTTGTTTAGGGAATGAATATTAAAGTTCATAAAAGGAAATAAATCCTAAACGTACACCAATTCCAAGAAAATGAGGAGAATATTATAAATGATATGTGAAGTATACTTAAAGGGGGGGGGGGTTCTTTTTTTAGCATCGTAAGGAAAATGTCTATTTTGTTCTTTCTTTCCTTTTATCATTTCCTCTCAATTAATAATCATCCAACCTTCTCATTTCATAGTCTTTTTGAATGTTAATATTGATTCCTGAATATAGTTTCTTTCTCTTTTATGTGTCGTTTTACTATTTAATGGTGTTAGGTTAGGATAAAAATTCAAGGCAAAGGCAATGGGTACTCAATGTTTGGTAAATAGATCACTCTCATTAACATTATATGGAAATAATTTAGATGAGGTATGGATTGGTAGGAAACCCCATTTTAAACATTTTAGGGTATTTGGTTGTGTTGCTTATGTACACATTCCAAAGGAGAATGTGAGTAAATTGGATAATAAAGTTGAAAATTGTAACTTTACTAGATATAAAGATGATTTGAAAGGTTATAACCTTTGGAATATAAAAACTAATAAGGTTGGGTATAATCAATATGTGGAGTTTTGAGAAACCAAATATGATGTCAAACATGAAGTTCTACAAATAGAGAAAGAACCAGAGGAAATAGAGTTTGGACTGAAGGATGATGAATTAGAGTCTGAAAAAGAACGTGAATAAGAAGAGAAATCACATACTCTAGTGTTGAAGAGATTAGTTCAAAAAGGAGTGTAGCGAACAAGGCATACTCCACCTAATTTCCATTTCAATTTTTCTTTATTTATTACTGATGATTTTCCTAGAATTGTTAGGGACATAGTGGATTCAGAGAATGGTAAACTTTGTAAAAAGGCCATGGTTGAAGAAATAGTAGCCATGGACAAGAATGAGGCTTGGGATCTAGAGGAATTATTGGATTTAAGAAATACCATTGGCAACAGATGGATGTTTAAGAAGAAGTTGAATAAATGTGATCCAGGTGGATATTGGTGGCCACCCGCTAATTCCACTTGGATCCCCTCTAGTGCTTCTTACAGTTTTTATCAGTTTCCTTAATTATAGCACAGTTTACTATTTTTAGCAGTTTTTCGGGTCCTAAACTTCCGGAGCCGTTTTGAGGCCCTAAACGACGTTTTTTGGGAAATCCACCGCCAGCGATTTTTCTGATAAAAATCATCTTTTCTGTCGTAGTCCTCGGAGAGATCTTTCCAACAGGCTATCATGCACGTCAAACGGAGATAGTATGACCAATTCGCGACCCCGGGAAGTTGATGTACCAACTTACCCGAAAACGGGGCCCACAAATTGGCGTTTCATCTTCTAGGGTTAGGTTTTGGAATGTGAAGGGTTTTCCATTGTTTCTCAACAATAAATAGGCCCTCGAGCCTCATTGTAACAGAGTTCAAAACAGTTCAGAGGCATGTAGCCGACACATCTCTTCTCAGAGATAAGCTACCATCGCCCTAGTTGGGTTATTTCTATTTGTAAGCATATTTCAGTATTCTCCATTAATGAAATGAAGTATTATTTCCGCGGCATCTCTGTTTTTATGGTTATCGCATATTATTATTTCTGTTGCATCTCTGTTTTTATGGTTATCGCATCTCTGTATTTATGGTTATCTATGTAATCTATTGCATTCCTGCTTAAATCCGGATCAGTGGTATCAAAGCGGTCTGCTTTTTCTCTGTTTTTATTTGCATGTCCCCAACGAGGTTGGGATATAAGGAGTTAGGGCTTGAACTGGTCGAACCTTTGCAAGACCAGCCTCGCAAATCTCGACGTCCTCCCATGGCGAATGAGAAGAAAGACGAGGGGGCAGGAGATCCTATCAAAATCTTGCTCGAAGAAGCGCTTGAGCGGCAAAGGAACGCGATGATGGATAGCTTTGCGCAGATCCTTCAGCGGCTACCCAGAGGCGACGCATCGACTTCCAACAGCTACTCTGGAAACGCCACACCGTTTAAGGTACAAGTTAATTTTGAAATCCCCATGTTCGAGGGTCAAATAGACGCAGATGCCGTAGATAAATGGTTAAATCTGCTAGATGGGTATTTTTCTGTTCACGAATTTTCAAGTCGGGAGAAGATTGTTTTCGCTCTTCTCAAAGCAGCCCCCCACGTCAAGGACTGGTGGGAAACATATTGCGAGCAGAAGGATGAAAGTACAGGCTCACTATTTTCAACCGCACCCACTTGGAATGACTTCCGGGATGCCATCAAGGAGCAGTACTACCCCGTCGGAAGCTATGAGGACAAATACATCAAATGGACCACACTGTGGCAGGGACGAGACCAAGATGTGCCGGAGTTCACAAACATTTTTCATACCCTTCGCACACAGTTGGGTATCAAATATTCTGAGCTGCATCTGGTACTCAAATACCGCGACTGCCTACACAGATACATCCAGGAAGAGATGGAGTTCTTGAACATCTCCTCACTCGGCACAGCATACCGATACGCTGTCAAAATCGAGCAAAAGTTCAAACAGAAGAAGCGAGACTTTGGATCTGCAAATCCAAAGCCCAAAGGACAAAGCCAAGGCGGGGTGACCCAAGACAACTCGTCGAAGCTGCAAGAAAAGAACAACACCACGAAGCCGAAGAAGGACACAGGAAATTGGTGTGAGTTCCACAAGAGTCCCACTCATAACACAAGTGAGTGTCGGACCAAGCAGTCGCTGGTGGCCGAGTTGAAGGCGTCCGAATCAGATGCACGTTCCGACTCTGAGCCAGAACCCGACAAGGGGAATGACAAAGGGAAGCAGATTATTGATGCGGATCCCAGCGCCACTGTTGCTACTGCCAAGATCCAGAAAAATGAGCCCGAAGATCCAAAGGAGGGGGAACGTCTTTTCCACTCACAGATGTGGGTGAAGGGTTTGTCGCTGCAATTCATTGTCGACAGTGGCAGCCAAAAGAATCTCATTTCAGTAGAGGTCGTGAAGCGGTTGGGCCTACCAACTACACCACACCCACAGCCGTACAGTATTGGTTGGCTTCACGAAGGACGAGATCTCAAAGTTCGCCAGCAGTGCCGCCTTCCCTACAGCATCAAGCCCTTCATAGACGAGGTATTGTGTGATGTTACACCTCTGGATGTTTGTGATGTACTATTAGGCCAGCCATACTTGTGGAGGCGACATGCTGTGTATGAGTCAAGGCCTCGTGCTGTCATCATTTCTTTGGATAATTCATTATACAGGATACCAGAGGTAGCACCACCTACCGCCACCTCTTTGATCACTGCTAAGAAAGGTAGCAAGCTCATCTCACAGACTAGGAAATATTTTTCTGTCTGGTTCGTTCCCAAAGTAAGGGGAAGATCGTTGCTACATCCATGACCCCCGCGAAGGGTTCCTCCACACAGCAGTAGCAACAGAGGGATACAGTCATGACAGAACACAGGAACAACTTCTCGTTACCTGTAGGGGTACCACACAAGTTTCAGGTGGGCGACAAAGTTTGGTT
This sequence comes from Pinus tabuliformis, assembly GCA_031772625.1. Classification (NCBI taxonomy): domain Eukaryota; kingdom Viridiplantae; phylum Streptophyta; class Pinopsida; order Pinales; family Pinaceae; genus Pinus; species Pinus tabuliformis. The sequence goes on from CM062818.1 coordinate 1,670,643,087, forward strand.
ACATCTGCAGAGGGAGCGCCTTACCAGAACCCATCAGAAACTCAGACCACTTCGACATGGTACTTACACCATTACCAAAGCTATGGGAGACAATGCATTTGAGCTCAGCATTCCCCCATTCCTTGGCCTGCACCCGGTGTTCAATGTCGACCGCCTTCGGCCATACTTTCCACCATTACTAGACACGTCCGACATTGCAGAACAACTCACACCCACAGAGTTAAATCCATCTTGCATGGAACAAGTTGCAACTGATCGGATCATGGACACACAGATCAAGCACACTCACCAGCAGAATATCCAACTGTATCAAGTTGTCAAAGCAGGACAACTCCTTCACCAGGGCAAGTGGCTCACCAGGGACCAAGTGCAGCAGAAGTTCCCTCATCTCATGGAGGAACTCAACGCAATGGGGACCATTGCTTCCTAAGGGGGGAGGAATGATCCAGGTGGATATTGGTGGCCACCCGCTAATTCCACTTGGATCCCCTCTAGTGCTTCTTACAGTTTTTATCAGTTTCCTTAATTATAGCACAGTTTACTATTTTTAGCAGTTTTTCGGGTCCTAAACTTCCAGAGCCGTTTTGAGGCCCTAAACGACGTTTTTTGGGAAATCCACCGCCAACGATTTTTTTGATAAAAATCATCTTTTCTGTTGTAGTCCTCGGAGAGATCTTTCCAATGGGCTATCATGCACGTCAAACGGAGATAGTATGACCAATTCGCGACCCCGGGAAGTTGATGTACCAACTTACCCGAAAACGGGGCCCACAAATTGGCGTTTCATCTTCTAGGGTTAGGTTTTGGAATGTGAAGGGTTTTCCATTGTTTCTCAACAATAAATAGGCCCTCGAGCCTCATTGTAACAGAGTTCAAAATAGTTCAGAGGCATGTAGCCGACACATCTCTTCTCAGAGATAAGCTACCATCGCCCTAGCTGGGTTATTTCTATTTGTAAGCATATTTCAGTATTCTCCATTAATGAAATGAAGTATTATTTCCGCGGCATCTCTGTTTTTATGGTTATCGCATATTATTATTTCTGTTGCATCTCTGTTTTTATGGTTATCGCATCTCTGTATTTATGGTTATCTATGTAATCTATTGCGTTCCTACTTAAATCCGGATCAAAATGAGGCAAAGTGAAGAAATGCAATGCTGAGTTAATAGAAAAAGGTTATTTTGATGCAGAGGGATTTGACTTTGGTGATATTTTTTCTTTTGTTACAATGTTAACTTATATTAGATTTCCTTCATCTATTGTTGTTTTTATTTTTATTTTGAAGTAGAAGGGATGGACATGAAGACAAAAATCCTATACGGGGATATGAAATAATAAATATATATGAAGTCACTAGAAGGTACTTCACAGTGAAGGAAAATAAAGAGCTAGTATGCAGGCTAAAAATATCCCTCTATGGGTTTGTAGGTTTTAATCCCGTACAAATATTACCTGCATATGAATTATAAAAGAAAAAAATAAACAATGGAAAGAGAATAAAACATAAAACAAATATACACAAATATTTTCCCTTGAATCCCAAAACCTGTACTACCCGATTGATTTTTCATTATGGTCCATTCAATGTTACAATACATATATATATATACATGTCGAAGCATCCATAAACCCCAATCCATTAACCCTGCATTAGAACATAATCACAATTTCCTTGATTGTATCTACAAGATACTAGGGGCAGAAAACCATCATGCCCAAAAACATGTGCAAAACCAATGCACAAAACCATAAGTAGGTTCGCCCACCTAATATAGGGTCCATTTTTTTTCTTTTTCTCCAGGGTGCTGCCTCGGACCCTAGAGAGGGGGACTACCACCCCTCTCAAACCCCACGACAGGGGGGGCTTCAGTCGCCCCCGTCACCGCGCCCCCCCCCCCCACCCCATCACTGCACCTGGCGCAACGAAGGGCACACTTGTCGCACCCCATCTAACCCCCCGACTTCACAATTGGGGTTAGTCGTGGAAAGAATATAATACACACCCAACAAGATTAAAGCAATTATTAAGGATGTTGTATCATATATTTGATATTGACATATTGGGACTTAGCTTCAGAAATAACAAAATGGATCATTGTGTGTATTTCAAATTAGTTGGTGACCATCTTATTTGTTTGGTTTTGTATGTGGGTGATATGTTGTTGATTGGAAATAAGAATGGAATCATTTATGACGTGAAAGCTTAATTTTCCTCCAAATTTGACATGAAAGGTTTTGGTGTTGTTAGATTTGTTTTTGTATCACACATTAAATCAAGGCATTTTAATTAATACTTGAAACTATATTCCTATAGATCGAAACCAAAGTTTGAAATTTGGAAAGTTTCATATGAGATTCACTTATTGATAATGTAGACCTAGCAAGTCTTTAATAATTCATAGTCAATTTCTATTTTGCAGTGGTTCCTCACATAAGGTCAATGTGGATTGTTTCTTCCTTTAAAATGATAATAAAAATGAAGGAAATTTTTCTATTTATCCTCTCAATGGATAGCCCTATGTGCTAGCTTTATCCAACATTTTATAGAATAAAGGAAAAGGTCAATGCCCAAGATATCACCATTTTTCTTGTCATCCAATTTTATCCATTTCTAATTATCATTTATCCATGATTTCCATGATCCTTTATTTTCCATTCATTTTTCATTTTCCCATCATTCTTTTCCACTCATTATCTATTTTCCCACCATTTTTAATTTTTAACTAAGTGATTATTTATATTTTTATGCGGAATTACTATTTCACCTCCTCCATCTTTACTTAACCTTTTTAACTTAGTCATTTTATGAATGACAATTTTAGACCTTTCCTCATTTCACTCCATCACTTTACCTATTCAAAAGTCTGCAAGTTCATCGCCTGCGATTTGCATCTCCATTTTTGTAGCCTGCAAATTGCTCCCTTTTTTAAACTTAGCCATTTTCATGAGTCTTTTAATCCACATTACCATTGTATACTATCCATGATTTCCATTATCCTTTATTTTCAATTCATTTTTCATTTTCCCATCATTATTTTCCACTAATTATCTATTTTCCCACCATTTTTAATTTTTAACTAAGTGATTATTTATATTTTTATGCGGAATTACTATTTCACCTCCTCCATCTTTACTTAACCTTTTTAACTTAGTAATTTTATGAATGACAATTTTAGACCTTTCCTCATTTCACTCCATCACTTTACCTCTTCAGAAGTCTACAAGTTCATCGCCTGCGATTTGCATCTCCATTTTTGTAGCCTGCAAATTGCTCCCTTTTTAAAACTTAGCCATTTTCATGAGTCTTTTAATCCACATTACCATTGTATACCTAGTCATTTTCCATTACTTTTATACTCATCCATTTTTTTCTTATATTTTATAGTTTCACTTCTCAACATTATTTTCTAGAGTTAGATTATTTTCATGCATTCTCATATCCTAAGTTCCCTCCTTGCCCACCCGCACCCCCCATTTTTCTTTGGTACATATCCCAATGACACATGAAAATGAAGCATGCCCAATTCTGGGTGACAACTGTATGGTATTGGTTGGGCATGTATTATTGAGTAGTGACTTAGCATGATAACTGGGCAATGAGATGGCAATCGAAAACTATAATATACATATAGAAATTTCCATGGACCTTTCTACTTCATAAACAAATAATTTGGGAAGCCTATTTCTTTATAAATTGTTATAAATTCCCTTCCATAATGCATGTGGGATAAATAGGGTTGATTTATAAATCAAAGTCCAAGCTTCACATGGAGATCACTGATTATAGAGCCACTAGTTCCTAGAGGCCATATCTTGAGCTCCTAATGTCCAAATTGAGAAAAAGAGAACTTGCTAGAAATATAAAGACAAGAAGAAAAAATTGGATATAACTTCCTTAGCTATAATGATAGTTATCATGCCCTACAAATTAAAATAACAATCATGTCTATTTCTGTCTTGGTAACAAATTATTTTCGAAAAATGATTTGAAGTTTTTCAAATGTTTAAAGTGATCCCTTATTTAGGGAATTAATATTAAACTTCACAAAAGGAAATATAGGCTAGTCATAAACCAATTCCAAGAAAATGAGGAGAATTTTTTAAAAGAGTTGTGATTTAGATTTAAAAGGGGGTCTTTTTTTAGCATCGCCAAGAAAGTGTTTATTTTGGTCTTTCTTTCCTTTCCTTATTTCATCTCAGTTAATAATCATCCAACCTCCTCATTTAATAGTATTTTTTAATGTTAAGATTGATTCCTGACTATAGTTTCTTTCTTTTTTAGGTCTATTTTTACTATTTATATGGTCGATGGGAGCCTCATCCTAGTCCTTTTTGTTTTGTTTTTCAAGTTGTCTGTGTCCTCCAAAGATGAATACAGGGGCTTGAGAAACCGTGACCTAGGGGCATATAAGCTATCAAAATCACCCAAGATCACACCTTCCCTGGGCCACAAACCCTTAAAATGACTGGAATTTTTCCCATAGAGTTTTGAACCAAGGACCTTCATATCACGGAGTGGCTTAGAAATATATCCAATCATTATCTATTTTATGCCATGTGTGCTTTTATTCTTTTTTCTTTCTATGTGGTTCATAGTCCCCCACTAGCTCAAACATGGAGCCTTATGCCAAGAGTGTCGAGAGAATTTGAACCTGTGACTTCTCAATATCAGAGGTGGTTAACTACAACGATTCCATCAATTGAACTAATCCTAAAAACTATTCTCATCCAGTACTTAAATGGATGAACACATTTTAATTTCTCAAATATATTTTTGAAAATTTAAATAGATATTTTTATCCTTTTAATGGTACCACAAAGAACGCGTAGGAGTTCATATCTAGTGAGATATTTGGATTTGAGTTATAATCTTAACATTGCAAGTGCATATCTTATTTCATCTCTAGAAGTTCAAAATGTAATCGTCATTTAAATTTTTGTGCATATGCAATCCATCTTTATTTCATCCATGCAAATGCGTGATGCTCTACTCTATGTAATGCTAAAAATAATGTTTGATGAATATACACCTTTTATTTATTCTTATGTGAATGTTGTATTATATAATTGTTAATACTAATTTGATATAAATCCTATTCCTGTCTCATGAATTTTATATCTAAAATTGTCTTTATTCCCTTTATTTAAAAGAGAAGTGGCACCTATATAAAAAAGAGGGGGGAATCTTTTTCCTTTAAAATTTGTTTTTCTTACTTTGACTAATCCCAATGATCGACATATTGCAAATTTCATTTTGCACATGGAAATTAAAAGATATTGGGTAAGCAAGAAACTATCATTAAATTAGAGGAAATGTGTTGAGATAATATTCAAAGGTTTAATATGTATAAATTTAAATTGGTAAAGGATATCTTGAGGCAATATTATGGAGGTTTAATATGTAGGAATGTAAACTAGTAAAGGTCTCTATTCCTGCAGGTGTAAATTTATTTGCAGATCAATGTTTCAAGACACAGGAAGGGGAAGAATACATCTCCCATGTTTCATATGCTAGTGTGGTTGGTATTTTGATGTATATAATGGTTTGTACTGAACCTTACATTGCACATGAAGTGGGAGTTCTGAGCAGGTATATGTCAAAACATGGGAAGGATCATTGGGTAACTGTAAAAAAGGTTTTCAGTATTTGTGTGCCACTACTGATTATGGATTTTAATCCCAAGGAAGACTAGGATTGGACATATTGAGAAACATACATGACTTTGTTGATACAAATTGGGATGTGTTAATTTGGCAGCTCAAGGATAAATTTCCTCCATTGGAGAATATTCCTCATCTAGTCTAGCCCCAAATTTCCCTTGGAATAATTTAATTTGGTCATGGAAAAAATATTTTTTAATGTAAAAACCCAAAAGTGCACAAAAGTTCAGGCTGGCCTAGAAGTAAAGTTAGCCCTCCTCCAATGCCTATAAATACAGGTAAAGTCACCCTCATTTGAGATGATCATCACACATCATTTCTTCTTTTGGAGGCTTGTTATATCTAAAATTATATTTATGTTCCTATTATATTTTTTTATATGCACATTTACCCCGGAGGTCGTTATAGAGTGGTATCAGAGCATGGTTCAAACACTTGGACAAGATGGGCTCTATCATAGGCAAAAAGAAGAAAAAGGTTAATTTTTAGACCTTTCTGTCATATCTATTATAACTTTTCTTTTGTGGAATATTAGAAGTCGAAAATTTGTCCATACTGAAGGTAAATCCCATTGATAATGTGGTAAAAATTTCATATATTGGTTCACAATACTTTAGGAATTATGATCTAAGGAAGATGACCTTCCTGAATGCACCTTTAAACATTTCACATTGGAATTTCTGTAATAACTTTTCTTTTGTAGGCTTTTAGAACCTGAAAATTTGTCCATATTGAAGGGAAATACCAATGGTTATGTGGTAGAAATTTCAGATATTGGGTCGCAATATTTTAGGAGATATGAGCAGAGGGCGTCGAGCCTTCAGAATGCTCCTAAAATCAGGTCTCAAACAGGTTAGGTTGACATTTTTGTTATAACTTTTGTTATGGAAACTCTCAGGAGCTAAAATTTCTTCCACAATGAGAGGAAATCCCACTTATATTGTGATAAAAATTTCAGACATTTATTCCTATATTTGAGGAGATATGACTAATGTAAATCGAGCTTTCTGGATACTCCTAGAATTGTGCACCAAATAGGATTGTGTTGGTATTTTGTTATAACTTTTCATCTATGGAATATTAGAAGCTGAAACTTGAACTATAGTCAAGAATAATTCCACTAATCATATGGTTCAGTTTCCATAACTTGTACTACTACAGTTTAGGATATATTCATTGAATCATTCATTATATTAGTTTGCATGCAAAGTGTTTGATGAAATGCTTAAATGGTTCAATGATTAATTGCATACAATCTGTTTGATAAATTGCCCCAATGATTATGTTGTTTGTGGTTGGGGATAGTATTGATGTGTAATAGTATCGCTGTAGTTGATATATGCTTACTTGTATGCAAATAGTTTACTATATTAGTTTGCATGTAAAGTGTTTAAAGAAATTCTTACATGCTAATGTAATAATATAGTAGTTGTTTGAAGAAAATGTAAAAGTATGGTAATTGTTTGAAGAAAATATTCCTTTTTTGATGGGATAGTAGTGTAGTATGATAATATGGCTGTAGCTGATATATGCCTATTTTCATTCAAATAATTTGAAGAATTGCATGTAAGGAATTTAAAAGGTTGCATGTAAGGGATTTGAAAAGTTGCATGTAAGGAAATGGAAAAGTGGCATGTTTTTAGTTATTATGTTACAAGTTGAATAAGTGCAATGTTTTGACTTAATCTCATACAAAATGTATGAGAAATGAAAATTGATTTCTTTTCAAGTGTGGTTAAATTTAGTAGAGCTTTGGAGATCCCATTTCCATAATTGGACATTGGAGATCGGGCCATTATAGTAGCTTCCTCCTTCTACCTTAGTGTGGACCATGTATAGTAAGGGTTATGTTTATAGGTTGTTAGTATTTGTGAATGTTGATTTCAAATTAATAGACACGATGTCTTGATTTTTGGAAGATTTGACTGACTGTGTATGGATTATATGTCGCTTACATGTTGATTTCATGATACCTATTTACATCCTTGTATGTTAGGTTATGTTTTTGAATATTTTTGATTACATGTATCAATCTTGTAGGTTGATTACAAGATTTGATCACTTATGTTTGACTACATGCGTTTATGCGCAGGTGTAGTTGATTTAACATTGCTTATGCATATTGTTGGTTGCATGTGGCAATGTGTATAGTGGAGTAATGGTTGTTGTCATGCATAAGGTCATGGTTTGTGTAGTTGATGTGGTCATGCATTGATGACTGGACTCTAGCTAGAATGATGTGTATATGGTTTGGTACTCATGTGTTATATATCTATATGAAGTTGTTATGCATGTATGGTCTTGGTTATAGTTTGAATATTAGGTAAAAAATGCCTTGTGAAGTCATTGTATGAAATTTAGGTCATCATGATGCTATTGGCTGTTATGATGCTAATGCGCTAGTTGAGATAGAGCAAGGGATGCAGATCATCAAGTGAAGTTGCAACATTGGACCTCGAGGCGAGGAAATGTGATCATACAGGTTTGTGTATTTGGCATGTAGGTATGTAGGTTAAGCATTGTTATATGCATTAGGGTTATATATATTAGGTTATGTACACGCCTTTTATGTTATGGTTACATTCATGATAGATGTTAGTTGATCAATGTAGTTATATGCACACGTGTCAGATAGACAAGAATGATAGTCAAGAAGAAAACCATGAAAACCAATAACAACATAACTCTGCAAACAAAGTGGCATAACTATGCACCAGACACAATAAAATTTACAAATCAAGCACAACAATCGCAAAAATCCAAAAGCACAAGACTAACAACAAACATCATGACTCGATCCCCATGGTTCCCAGGGAAATTCAACCAGAGCCTTCTTCAAGATTTCATGGAAACTTGTCTTACCATGCAACTCCCTGCATCATGCTGCCATAAACACATAACTGTCAATGTATAATTAAGCATAATAATACACCAATTACCTCATCTTATTATGCCAAGCAAGCTGCTTGCAACTGAACACATCCACAACATCTCTCAAGGGACTCCAATCCTTTAACAGATCCACCTGTAGCTAAAGACTAACTAATATACATGTCAAGTACATGTTGATGAATATAGCATGTATCCACATAATGTAAAACTAGATTAAGGTTAATAAGAGCTCATGTATGCAAAGAAATTATTCGTTTGGAATTGGAAAATGAAGAAATTAGAGGCCTCATTAATAAAAAGGCTTCTAAGGATTAGTTGGCAAGACTTGGTCAGTTTGGCTTTGGAGCTCTCTCATTATTCTCTCTCTCATACTCTTGGTTACTTAGAGTTTTCTTAGAACACTCTTGGAGGGTGTGGCATACTTGGATTCTTGGAGCAAGAAGGCAAAGGAAGAGTAGGAAAGCACAAGAAGGCATTGACATTAGTAGCTACATCAAATTTTCTTACAGGTACAGAGTTGCATGTATGATTTCTTCACTAGTTTTGGCATGCATGGAACATGCATGTTGTTTCTTGGTTATGATCTGCCATTGGCATGGTGGATGGTCAATATTGAAAGTGGATTGACTAACCTTGCCATTTCCTGGATAGCCATGTGATTGTGGGTTTACTTTCATTGCTTTGTTTTGGTTGGTTCTCATTTTTCCGTAGCTTGGGTTGAGTTACTAGTCCTGGAAGCCCTAGTTGAACTAACACTCTAGAAGCCCTGGTTCGACAAATGCTCTGGAAGCCCTTGGTAAGCTAATTTACTAGTCTTGGAAGCCTTGGTTGGATAAACACTTTGGAAGCCCTGTATAAGTTGTGGGTTGAGTTACTAGTTCTGGAAGCCTTGGTTGGACAAATGCTCTGGAGGCATTGGAAGGCTTGGATGGAGACCAATCTGATGATGGTTTTTGGTGATGTCCGACTATGAGGTGGAATCACTGTTTGGTGGGTTGAGGTGGGTGGCATTTGGAAGTCATGGATGAGTTTTGATTGATGTGTTTTATGAGATCCCACATTTGTGCTTGGAATATGGCACGAAGGTGATTGGCTGAGGAGAGACTTGTCTCAGCCATTCTATGGTTGGGTGGAACGTGGTAGTCCCATCTCCGGTTGGTTCATTGCATTTATTAATGAAAAAAGTTCATTCCCTTGATTTGGTGTAAGTATGCTGATGTATATATGGATTTTTATGGTTGATATGTTTATTGTATTTCTGTTCCTATTATGTTTTTTTTATATGCACATTTACCCTGGAGGTTGTTACAGTTTTTTTTAATGGTCAAATATTTGACTTTAAGATTGTTGTTGATGAATGTAATCATTGTATCTCTCTAGTAAACACTTTATGACAATCTAATAAAATGAAGAATTTGAAAGGGTTTTCCCCGTTGTGGGTTTTTGCCTGGTATTTGACCAAATTTTGTGTTTCTTGTTATTTCTCTTGATTGTATCTTAATTTTCATTGAATTTACTATTTTATGTATAATTTCTATTGATCATTGGAAGTTTAGATTGTTTTGGAAATATTTTTAATTGAATAAAATATTGGGTTAAATTGATTGTAACAACATAGAACACTGGAAATATAATAGGATGGAGATCTATATCACAAAATATATACAAGTGGGTATGTGTTAAATTTAGTTGGAGGATAATCCAATTAGATGAGCAAGAGATAGTCTGTAGAGACACTAATGCAAAAAAGGAAGTAATATAATTACAAATAGTATGCTTAGGTATTGGGTTGGTACAAGTTGTAAGGATAAATTATGGCAGTGAGAGTGAAATCTCCGTAAAAAATAACCCTTTTATGATTCTAAGAGGTTTTTATTAAGTGATTTTTCTTTTCAATGTTTTATCATTTTGATGTATTCATGGCACACAATTTTGTGGTCCACGAAAATTTAATTCTGGTTAAGGAACTACAGTTGTATTCTAATCCACGATTAATGAATTATGGGTTTATATTATATTGTAATATTGTAAAGAAATGATATACGAAAAATATTTTATGGTTTTCTTGATTTGTGATTTATAATGTAAAATATCCATGTTAAGTGTGTGTATGTGTGTCATTTCATCTTTCATATTATTTATTAAGAGTTAGTTTGCAACAATTAACTGTAGAGTTAAAACCAACACATATCAATAATTTTGTATTATATATATTTCTTATACTTGATGATTAAATGGTATTTTTACAAGAATTCCATCCTTTGGAAACAACATAATTTTTGTAAGTTGGTTTGTGATTGGAGATACTGCAAATACTAATGATCCATATGAGTGAGTACCTTTGTACCCTCAAACAATGTTTCCATATCTTTAAACTCTCAATTAGAGCATAAAATTCTTTGTGATAAATAGGTAATTTCTTGCTGAACCAATGAAGGTTCATAATGGTAGCATAATCGTTTCCACTTTTGTATTAACAATCCTTTGATGGTGTAGTCACTTACATCGGTTTCAATCTCAAATTGTTGTTGTGAATTTGGCAGTTCTATAATTGAGGTTGTACTAATCTTTCTTTTCAAGGTGTCAAAGGATTTTTGTTGTTTACTTCATCATTGTAAGACTTGCTTAGTACCTGTCATGTAAAAAAAATGTTAGCAATGAACTTCCTCCAATATCAAACTACAACTAGGAAGCTGCTAGCTTCTATTATATTATTAGGCTTAGGTCACTTCATATTCAAGGTTCAACTTTAGATGGATCAATTTTCAATTCACCACCCTGACTATATAGCCCAAAAAAAGTAAAGATGTTTTCCCAAATTCATATTTTGACATATTTAGGCACAAATTCTAATTTTTTAAAACACCTAATACTTGCTAACATGCTTTACATGATCTTACCAACTTTTACTAAAAATAAATATATCACCTAAGTAGATTATTAAAAAAATCATTTATAAATGGCCTAAACACATCATTCATAATCCACATTAAAGTATCGTGATCATTACAAAGCCCAAAGGGCATAACCAACCATTAGAATAACCCTTGTTTTGTTTTTAAAAGAAATTCTTCACATATCATCTTCAAATATCCTTGTTTGATGATAACGACTTTTTAAGTCTAACTTAGTGAAATAAACTGCATTTTTCAATTAATCCAACAAATCATCAATATAAGGAATATGGTAACAATTTTGGATTGTAATTTTGTTTAATTCTTGATAATCCACACACATTATCCATATACTATATTTCTTCAGTACCAATGCAATGAGTGATCCATAGGGAGAAGTAAATAGTCAAATGACTCATTTCTTGAGAGACTCCTAAACTTGCTTCTTTATTTCTTCATTCTCATTCACATATTAACCTACACATTCCAATGTTAGGAATAGATGCATCTTTCTATAATGGAATCCCATGGTGTATCTTTCTCCTTGGAGGTAAACCTTGTGGTTCCTAAAACACTTTATTATAGTTAGAAATAATCTTAAAAAATTCATCATTATGTTTAGTATCACATACTTAGAGATCTTTATATTTATGATCAGTCTTAGCTTTTACAATCACAAGTACAATTTTTTTTCTTGCATATACAAGCCTTTTCATCTGTCATGTAGTAACAAGAGACAAGTTAATCTTCATATGACAAGTTTTCACAATAGACTCAATACCATATGTTGTGAACCAGGTTATACAAGGAATGAAATGAACTAAAATGTAGGAAATGAAATGGAATACACATAGATAAACATAGCAGAGATTACAATAATATGGTAAAAACCAAACTTCTATTAATAAATCAAATAACAAAATATTGCAAAACACAAATTGGCTAGAATGGTGGTAGAAATCTTTGAAAAGAGATATATGGTGTAAATTCACATTCAAAAAAGTTGTTATAAAAGGCCAAAACAATGGTCTTTTAACATAAATAGAGAAACATAGAGGTCAAAAAATCTCAACCTAGAATATGAAACACCAAAAGCTTTGCGGGCCCCAAAGTGGCTAGTTGGTACATCAACTTCTCAAGGCCACAAATTTTGCATATATTCATTTGGGGTGTACAATAGCTCATTGGAAATAAATATCCAAGGAATACAACTTTTCATTAGGTCCAGGAATGCCATGGAAACCCTTGGCCCAATACATTTCCAAAAAATAATCGTTTAGGGCCTCAAAATGGTCCCATAAGGTTGGGACCAAAAAAGCATTAAAAAACTTCCAAGAAGATAGAGAACCATTGAGACAATGGAATAGGTGGGTGGCAACCTATATCCATCTAGATAATTTTGTAAGATTATACTTTTTCTCCTCCATGTAGAAGATAATTTTATTATCATATAAATAATGAATTCTCAAAACAATTCCACAAACATTAAGTGATATATAATTCTACCTCATCTATGAACTTAGAGGTGATTAAAAATATGAGCTTACATTGTTTATATATTTTCAACTTAGCATCTTCACATACCCATCCTAAAGGATATGGTTTTTAAAGAGGCCTAGTTTCAGGTCCCAATGCCTTAACAATTTCTTCATAAATGAGATTATCTTGTGAATCTCTATTAAAAAGCGTATCAATCTTAGTATTTTTTGAGATAACTCATATGGATTATCTCACCTCCATTCATAATTTCATGTGTTGTTTCATATTTTAAAGAATGAGTATTAATACTATAACTAGTGGAATAAGATGCACTTTCTATTCCCATGGTCAGGATCTTAGTTTGATCACTTGAATCTAAGCCAAGATCCCATTGGGTTATAGTAGTGGTCTTCTTATTATTCATCTTATTCTTGAATATTTTTCATCTTAGTTCTAGATGAAGGTTTCTCATCTTCTTTATTCACCATGGTTGTTCGTTTGATTTTACCTTTTACTTTTCTCTTTCCTACAAGTGGCTAAATTGATTCTTTGAGAAGTTGTCCATGATATTCTTTCCTTTTAACTCAATATGAGTGCCTTGGGCACAAAATTCATCAAGATTAGTTAGATTAAACATACGAATAATATGTATCAAATATCTATGCAACATTAAAATATACTTTAAATGGTTCCTTGTGTATAAAGATGAATGCCCAATATCAATGCTCTCTTTCTAAACTTTTGATTGCAATCGTGCACATTCTATCCTCTAATTTTCCTTAGATTTTTCCAATCCATTATTGCTTGTTGCATATACCATAACCTATTTAATACAACACTAAATTCATACTAGGAAAACATCATTTTACCTTGCTTAAGAGGATCTTCTTGTCTCTTACTCTCCCACTATATTAATGTTGTACCTCCCACTATAAAAGTGACTAGTTATACTTTTTCTTATTCAATTACAAATTTTGAACTCTACAATTTACTTTAATTTTCTTGACCCAATGATCCAATTTCTTTACATTAATATCTCCATCATACATTGATAAATCAAATTTCACATCTCATTTCAAGCAAGGCGTTGGAAAAGTATAATTAAATTTATCTAGTTCTTTTTCCTATGGTGATTGAGATTGGATAATTATATTATTTTTCATATCTATTGATGCTTTAAGAGTGCACAAAGTGGAGGAATTAGTGCACATGACCACTTTTACTAATGGTCCTAGTTTGGGAATTCAAGGTAAAAAACTTTAGGATCCATTTTGAGGCATTAAATGAACACCTTTTTTGGTCCTGACCTTACTAGGGGCCTAAATTTCACAATATGCACTCTAAGATGTTTCCAACGATGCAAGAATCACCTCAATCAGAGTTAGTATGAGAAAGTTATGCCTCTCTGAAGTTGAACTATCAAAATTCACCACCATAATTCAAAAGGATGCCACATTAGCCCCCATTTTTTCAACTTATCTCCCTATGGGTTTACTCAAATTTCGAGTGGAAACACTCGTTGGATGCATAATTTTATTCCTCATCCAAGGAGTATCCATTTTTCATAATTTGATGGGCCCTATTACAGGAAAATTGAGAAATACATGAAAAACGTGATTGCAATCACATTTTGTCATGTATTTCTCATTTTTCGTGTAGCATGGTCCATCAAAAGTATGCAACATGGGTATTCCTTGGATGAAGAATTAAATTTTGCATCCAATGAGTACTCCAGCTAGAAACTTGAGTAAAAACCTTAGGGAGATAAGTTGAAAATACGAGTTGAAAAAGTAGTTTTATTATTTTATTTTTATTTAATCTTTTTTCTTTTTTACTCCAAAAATGGCGAATCATCCCCCATGGTTGACATCATCATATTTAATCCTATTGGTTCTTATAAAGTTTATTTTTGTTGTACATTTTTCTTATGAGGTCTATTTTAGACCTCAAAATTCCCCTAATGTTCTAGAAAATTCAGTTTTGTAACTCTAGTTAGAATTTGAATGAATCAAACCTAATCACTAGTAGGCTATTAGTTTGTGTTATAACCGAATCACTAGGATGAAAAGGGTTCCATTCTATTCAAGTGAATTTTGTTCCATATATGAGCAGAGTAGCCAAAAGTGTATAGTGAAAGAGAAAACATAGAGGGTTTGTGCATTGTAGTAGACTTTGGGCCATAATTCTCACCTTTTTGTACTTGCATCCATTTTCCATTCAGAGAAAGAGAGTACAACAACCTCCCCTTCCAACTGAGTTTTCTGCCAAAGGGGTTCCCACATTATATCATGTGTGAATTGTGCTTTGTAAGTTTTATTTAGTTTTTCTCTATTTTTTTTCCATATTTTATCTATTGCATGCATACGCATAACATAAAAATTAATGAATTTACAAGTCTAAGGAGAAATTAACCCTCATATTATATATTTTTGATTTTAAGTATAATTTATTCAAATTTCTTGTGGCGAACTATCCAATAAAATATCCATGATATTTTATGGATCATATTGGTATCAAAGAAAGTTTCTTTTGGTATATTATGGGGACTTGCAAGTGTTGGAAGTACTGGGGGGGGGTGAATCAATATTTATTTTTACAATTGTTACTTTACTAGTTTAGATCACTTATAAACATAACACAAAATGAACAATATAGAATAAATAATTTTATTAATCATATTGACAAGGACTCCAATCCTCTTTACAATAAATCAAGTATAATAATGCTTTAGGGATCTAACCCTAGATGAAGACTTCAATCTTCAATCTAACAAGCTCTAATATGTACTTTTCCAAGCACCAACCTGGTCTTCTTGAGGACTCCAGTCCTCTAGGGATCCAACCCTCTTAGCTATTTCAGGCTTCAACCTAGTCTTCTTGAGGACTCCAATATTTTGGGGCTTCAATCCTCTACTTCAATTATTCAAGAAAGGTTTAATGGTTCTTCAAGGATTCCTAGTACCTTCTGAAAAAATCCTTGAAAATATCTTCAATAATTCACTTAGTTAATCTTGAATAACACTTCACTTATTAATGACAAATTTATCAACCACAAAAAATGTCTCTTGGAGTCTCCATGATCCCCAAATATTATTTTCCAAATTTACTCCATGAAGGCTTCAATCATGTATCACAATGCTTCAATTTGTCTTCAATAAGTTGCTTCAAGAGGGTATTCAATAGGTCTGTATATCACTCTTATAATATCCTTCAACAAGCTACTTCAATAAGGCTTTAAGGATCTTCTATAATTCTCAATGATGATGTCTTGAAAGGTTTATCAAATCAACTTCAAGTCACATAAATTTTCATCACTGTAATTAGTTCAGAGTGTTGAATATGTTCAAGTACGTTGAGTATGCAAAGTCTTGCAATGGGATTAGAAACAAATTATATCTATATCTCAATATGAAAATGTTATTGAATAGTGAAACTCTTTAGAGCACTTATTACTTCTTTGACTAAGCCCTTTCTTCCTCGACTTGCTTAATCTTGCACCCAATCTTGTTGTTGCTACCACTTGTGGGTATGTCTTGTCTTATATCTAACCACAAAAGTCACTCCTTGTTAAGATCGGGGATAATTCACAATATTCTTTGATCTTAGATCACTTGTTCACAAATTTTGATAATTCCTTGACTGTGAATCCTTAATACTGTCTACAAGAATAACCAATATGTAACTATGTATTCAATCATGATTTGCAAATAAGTTTCTCCTCCAAATGTCTCTTCAAGTCTAAGTATCTCCTTTGGTTTGAAAAAAGGCTTTCATAGGTTTCCAACGAATCACCACAGATCTGAGCATGAAAATCCACTTCAGGTCTAAAAACACTATGCAATTTCCAACCTAAACTTCCACAGGGCTTGAGGTTGGTGGGAGTCTGTAGTTCCACAGGGCCAAATTGATGGGTCTGTTACATACCTTCCATAGGGTCGAATTCAAAGGTCTGTTATAGACCCTCCACACGAATGAATTCACAGGTCCATTATAGACCTTCCATAGGGCCGAGTTTACAAAAACTTTACCACAAAAATTTACAAGTCTTGAACCAAATGAACCACATAAGTATATATAAAAGTATGCTCCTTCGTCCAAATTACTTTGCCTATGCTTCATTGAATTATTGAATTGTTTCTTAATCGAGTTTCTTTTTCGAAATGGGAGTCCCACTTGGTATTTAGTTTGTGTGTGGAGGGACACATCCCTTTGAGGAGATCCAACCTGTACTATTGAACAGAGCTGCTAAAAAAATGTAGATCCTCCACATCCTTTTTTTTGGCTTCTTGTGTAGCAATACATTGTTAAACTAATTTACAAGTTCTATGCTCCTCCTCTTTACTATATTTGCCTTTTGATGTCCCAAAACAACTATCCAAAGGAACTTTATAATGCTGATATGACTAGGTCATTCATCATAATAGTTTACAAGTTATCTGGTCACATTATTGTGGCCCAAGAAATGATATATATCCTAGAAATGATTGTACACTGCTATAATTTTTTTATCTCTAGGCTGAGATCATCATTTCTTGTAGCTATCACTTTCTATTTATATGGAAAAATAGGCTATAAATCTGTCCTAAATATTTTCCTATGAAGATAACCCAACTTGCAATCATTTCTGGTCTAGAAACATGCTGGAAAAGTGTCTTGACAACTGGAAGTGGTATCTGTTATGAGGAAATTTGTCATCAACTCTCTAAAAATACCACATATTTGACCCACTCATGCATTTTGATAACTTAAACCAATGTAAATCACCCAGCTTTGCACCTAATATATTGTTCAAAAATTTATTCTATGTTTATTTCAAAACATATTGGTAACTGTAAGTCAAATATGCTTATAGAAGAAATGATTTGATCCTTTTCCCTCTAGTTATTCTTCCATTGCAACCTTGTTTGAGGGTTTCTTCCATGTAGCTAGGGTTCCATCGCTAGAGATTGTTATTCATAGATGTAAGGCTCCTTCCATAAATGTTCATCCATCATTCTTCAACACTTCTAAGGCTTGTCAACCTTCTAGGGCTAGGGATTCAAGCAATTAGGGTTAGGGAATTATTAGGATCTATCCATATTCAACAATGTCATATTGACATCAATGACCACTTTGAACAACAATCTCCCCCTTTTTCATTGATGGAAATATTCTTGCCCTTTCAAAATTCTCTCCCCCTTTGACATCAATGGAAAATGGGGTGCTTTTCTTATCAACATCTTCCCAACAAGTGCTACCCCTATCATGCTTCCACGCTACTCCTTTTTTTCATTTCATGCAACTCCCCTTGTCATCATTCTTTCCTTATTTTGACAATGTGGCACAAGAGAGATGCCCATAGTCTACATCAACCAACTCCCCCTGCCTATAAAATATTCTCTTGCTCTCCTTTTTTCTTATGGAACCCAAGAATGCTTACTATGTTGTGATCAAGTGGAAGGCATGTTAAACAATGGTCCATCAGATGTGTAGTGGGGACAAAGGATCATGTTCATAAAGGGACTTGCTCCCCCTAATAATTTGCATGCTTCCATGGAAAGAAATGGAGTAGATGATGTCTTTATCCAAAATTT
This sequence comes from Pinus tabuliformis, assembly GCA_031772625.1. Lineage (NCBI taxonomy): Eukaryota > Viridiplantae > Streptophyta > Pinopsida > Pinales > Pinaceae > Pinus > Pinus tabuliformis. Next base: position 1,670,661,586 of record CM062818.1, read on the forward strand.
TCAAATAATATCTTCTCCAAAATTTCTGAGAGATGATCCATCAAGAGATATATTTATGTGTCTCATAACATGATTTTTCATGTGTGACTCGTCAAGGGTTTCCCAAGGATCATCAAGGAAGTATCTTGTAAGAATAGTAAAATTATCATAAGCTCCCCCTAACAATACGTATGGTCTTCTTCTTAATTGGAAGAATCTCATCATCAAAACTTCAAATATCTTATTTTCCAACTACGTACTCACTAGATTAATAACACGAGTTGATGCCTTGAGTGTCTAAGACACTTTTTGATTCAATTTTCTTCCTTCTCCAAACGTGTGTAAACTTCTTTTCTTACTTGGTAGTCATGCTTTTATCTTGTTTAGGAACCCAAATCAAGTTACAATCATGAGCCATATGTCCAATGTTATGGCATTTGAAGCATTCCATCTTGTTCATCAATGAGGAGGGATGAATTCTTCTTGCAAAGTTGCTTCTAGGAGGTTGATGAGGATTGTTATTTTTTTCTTGTTGTATGCCCTACGATCCTTGTCCATGTGTCCAATTTTTTTACAATAATAGCAATAACAAAAAAATATACTTTCGTACATGGAGGATGGAGCTTGCCTTAATGAACTTTTGAAGTCTTTTTTACTTGAGATCCTTTGATGATATCCATTTCTTCTTGCATTCTTGACACCTTCTTGACACCTTGTTGGAGTATGTTTTATTTTAAGGTTATCTTTATTAATATCCTTGATTTTGCTGGAACTGGGGGCATCAAAATTTCTTCCAAGCTTCTACACATCCTTGTTGTTTCATGCACTAGGGTTTGCATAATTTTTGCTTGAGGGTTCACTTGCACAACCAAGACCTGATTTATTAAGGGGGGATCTTTGATGACTTAGGATGTCATATAGGTTTGTAGAAATTCTGACTGTAGATTGACTTGATAATACAATATAACTAAAGAAAAATAATTTAACCTACTTCTACAATCAAAATTGTCGAAGCTTAAAAGATTTGAGCAAGATCAAGCTAAACACATATAACCAGAAGAAGAATCAATGCACAAAAAACATAGAAGAATACCTAGGGGAAAGTCTCAACTAAAAACCCCACTATCTATATGTTATGAAACCAGCTCAAGAAAAGATAGAAAAGATAGATCAACGCCTTAGAATTCAGCCTCTTCGAGGGGGCAACCTCCTTTACATTACATAAATGAACAATTCTTGGATGATACAAATGACAAAACCTCCTTTCTATATATAGGAGTCTAAGGAGTCACAATATAATCCAGCCGACCTAACAATAATAATATAAAGCCACAAAAATAACAATAGAGGGATTCTATGGGGCACAGAAATAACAATATGGGGGTAATAGGGGCACAACAATATAAATAAGGGGTATAACTACAATAGTAATGGGGTAATCACTAGTATTATAGGGACCCAACATGCCCCTCTCCTTCAAAAAAGTGTTGTCCTCAACGCTTGAGTAGTTCTGGATACTTCTGCATAAAATTCTCATCCTCCCATGTGGAATCTTCAGCGGATAAGTTCTTCCACTTGATAAGATACTCTGAAATTGATCGATTTCGTAGCTGTCGAGTTCTTGTTTCTGTGACTGCTTCCGGTTCCAATATAATTTTTCCTTCCTCGTCAAGTTCTGGCAATATTGTTTGAATTGGGAGCTTGTCACCTATAACCTTCTTTAAACATGAAACATGGAAAACTGGGTGCAATCGAGAAGCTGCAGGAAGCTCCAATTTGTATGCCATAGTACCAATCTTTTGCAACACCTTGTACGGACCATAATACTTTGGTGATAATTTATTATCCTTCTTAGCTTGCTTTAGGGACATTTGCTTATATGGTTGTAGCCGTAGGAATACCCAATCACCTACATCAAAACTTCTTTCACTGCGATGTTGATCTGCCTGTTGTTTCATTCTATTTTGTGCCAACACGAGGTTATCCTTTAAGAGTTGGAGGACTTGTTGTTGATGTTCGATGTGATGTTCCACTGCCTGAACCTTAGAATTTTCTCTTAAATATGATGTGATGGATGGTGGTTGATACCCATAAAGTGCCATAAATGGGGTCATTTTTGTTGCTGTATGGAAGGAAGTGTTATACCACCATTCAGCCAGAGGCAACCATTTGACCCATTGTGTCTGTTTATCAGATACAAAGCAACGAAGATATCCTTCCAAACATTTGTTTACTATCTCAGTTTGCCCATCAGATTGAGGATGATAAGATGAGCTATGAGCTAACTGAGTACCAAGACAAGAAAATAATTCTGTCCAAAAATTTCCAGTGAAAATGGGATCTCTGTCACTTACAATAATCTTTGGGTTTCCATGTAGCTTTTGAACTGTTTCCATAAATGCAGTAGAAACTGTACTGGCTTTAAATGGATGTGATAATGCACAAAAGTGTGCATACTTGGTAAGTCTGTCAACTACCACCATGATGACACTCTTTCCCTCAGACTTGGGTAAACCTGTGATAAAATCCATTGAAACCTCCTCCCAACGTTGGCTTGGAATGGATAAAGGTTGTAATAGACCCGGTGTCTTAATTGTTTCAACTTTATTTTGCTGGCAAACCAAACATTCCGCCACAAACTTTTGAATATCTGATTTAAGGCCATCCCAAAAAAATTCCTTCTTAACCCTGTGGTAAGTTTTTAAAAATCCTGAGTGCCCTCCTAAGGGAGAAGTGTGCAATTCCATAAGAATCTTTTGTTTTAGCTGGGAATTCTTACAGAGGTATAAGCGATCTTTGTACCATAACGAATCATTTTGCCAGCTAAATGTATCAGAAGTACTGGAATCTTGTTGTAGCTTTCGAATAAGTGCCCACACTTCTTCGTCATTCTTCCATTCCTCCCTTGCTTCATTTATCCAATCTGGTTGGATAATAGAAATGGCACACAACAATGCTTCCACATCCTCATCCTTTCTTGAGAGTGCATCTGCCACCACATTTTGCTTCCCTTTTTTGTAGATGATTTCAAAGTCATAACCCAACATCTTTGTGACCCACTTTTGTTGCTCTTCAGAGGATAATCTTTGTTCTAAAAAGTATTTAAGGCTATCATGATCCGTTTTTACCTTGAAGTGTCTTCCCATTAGGTAGGGTCGCCATTTCTTAAGTGCATGGAGTATTGCCAACATTTCCTTCTCATAAATAGCTTTTCTTAAAAACTTTCCCTTGATTGGACGACTTTCAAAAGCAATGGGTCTTTCATCTTGCATTAGAACAGCACCAATTCCATTTCCTGAAGCATCACATTCCACAATAAAGGTTTTTGTGAAGTCCGGTGTAGCTAAGACCGGTGCTTGGCACATTGCCTCTTTAAGATGTTCAAAGGCCTTTGTTGCTTCCGGAGTCCATGAAAATGAATCTTTCTTCAATAATGTTGTTAGAGGTGCTGCTATTCTCCCATAATTCTTAACAAACTTGCGATAATACCCTGTCAACCCAAGAAATCCTCGCAGATGCTTTATGGATGTGGGGATTTTCCATTCCTTAATGGCTTTAATTTTGCTAGGGTCTACCTTAACTCCTTCATGAGATACAATATGACCCAAATATTCCACCTCCTGGACTCCAAAGAAACACTTGGATCTTTTTGCATATAATTGTTTCTTACTAACACAAATTTTCTAAGGAATGGTTTGAAAATTGAATTCATCAAACCTTGAAATGTTGAAGGTGCATTGGTAAGGCCAAAAGGCATGACCAAAAATTCATAATGACCCTCATGAGTTCTAAATGCCGTTTTCGGAATGTCTTCAATCTTCATTCTGATTTGATGATATCCCGAACGAAGATCCAACTTGGTGAAGTAAATTGATCCATGCAATTCATCCAGTAATTCATCAATAACAGGAATGGGGAACTTATCTTTAATAGTGAGCTTGTTGAGCTCCCTATAATCCGGACACATGCGCCATGATCCATCCTTCTTGTGCACCAATACTACTGGAGCTGAGAAAGAACTTTGACTTGGTTGAATTATACCAGCCTCTAGCATTTCTGCAACCATACGTTCAATTTCACTTTTTTGGACATAGGGATATCTGTACGGCCTGATGTTTGGAGGAACACTTCCTGGAATCAGATGAATAGCATGATCATGATCACGCATAGGTGGGAGACCTTTGGGAGTCTCAAATACCTTGGAATGATTGTCCAGGACTTTTTGGAGATCTGGAGAAATAGATGATTCCAATGTGGAAACATCTAGCGAACATAATTGTGCAATTACACCTCTTTGCTCTTTTTTAGAAGCTTTGTCATGCCATTAGAGCTGATTATCTTTCCTGGTTTCCCTGCAATACCCCTTAATTCAACTTCCTTTCCTTCCGTAGAAAATTTGATGAAAAGTTCTTGAAAATTAAAAGCTATTGTACCCAAGGATTGTAGCCATTGGACTCCTAGTACAACATCAGCACCTCCCATTGGAATGGAAAGCATTGGGCTAGTCAATACATATTCTCCCATGGATAGCTTGATATTATGGCACTTTCCGAGCAATTTATTGTTCCTCCATTTGCAATCATCACTTGACACTCTGGTGCTGGATATAGGAAGCAATTCAATTCTTTTGCTACCCTACAATGAATAAAATTGTGGGTGCTTCCTGAATCAATCAACACTATTACCTTTTTCTTCTTGATTTGTCCTTCTATCTTGATGGTTTGAGGAGTGGTAATTCCCGCCAATGCATTACAAGATATGGTTGGATTTATTTGTTCTTCATCTAGGCTTTGTTCCTGGAGTATATCTTCTTCTTTTGACCTTTCTTGCTCCTTTTCTTCTTCCTCTTCACAATCTATGTAGAATAATTTCTTCTCAGCACACTTATGACCTTTAGTGTATTTGCTATCACAACTGTAACAAAGCCCTTTTGCTCTTTTTTCTTCCAATTGTTGTGGTGTCAACCTTATAGGTGTGGAAGACTAGGGGCAACAACACTTCCGTCTTTATAGTTGTGAGTGGTATGCTTCCTGGTTGCCATAATTTTGCTTTCCATTTTTCTTGCTAACCTGAATGCCTTCTCTAATGAATCAGGTTCCCAAAGGCGAACATCATGTTGGATATTATCCTTTAAAGACCCTATGAACACATCAATCCTATGCTCCTCTGGAATATCTTTTACCCTTATGTTCAATTTTTGGAACTCCTCAATGTGCTCCATTACTGAACCCTTTTGTTTGAGACTTATCAATTGGCTAAAAAAAGTGTTGCTTTTTGTATCTTCATAATGTGCTATCAATTCTTCCGTAAAAATTGCCCAAGTGATAAATTGTTTACGAGAGCAAAGCCATTGATACCATACAAACTGATTTGGTTCCAAATATACAGTTGCCATACGTACCTTTTGTGCGTTTTGCACATTATTGAGATCAGAATTGCTCCATCTGTAATATCCATGTGGCGGGATCCTTGCCATCAAACTTCCTCATATCGATTTTTGGAATATGGTGATTCTTCGATCCAACATTAGCATATATGGAATCATGATTAACATTTCTTTTGTTCTCATCATGAGTTTCCTTTACTACCTTTTCACCATTAGTGACCCTTTCTTGTAGCAACTTCTTCAATTCTTCCATGTCTGTCTTCAAGTCCATCTTCAAATCTACCATCGAATCCTCCATCTTAGCTTCCATGCCCTTTATCTTAGATTCCACGCCATTTATCTTAGATTCCACGCCACTTATCTTAGCTTCTGTTAGCTTTTGTGAGCGTGACATTTGTTGCACTTGTTCTTGTAATTTTGATATATCATGTAGCATTTCTTCCTCTTCTTCATGAGTCATGCTAGAGCTTTCAGGTTCCTTACTAGGTGTTTCCATTTTCTTTCCTCGGGGCATCATTTACCGATAATAATGCTTTACTATTCCCTTTGAATTCCATTAAACCAAGCTTACACAAAAATTAAAAAGAACACTACACACCGTTTTTCACTTTAAAGAAGCCTGATATTGAATCTGATGTATCTTTGTAATTTCGGATCATCCAGTTCTGAAATTTCTACCTGTAGTAGCCTTCTACGTCCTCTTTCCAATGCCACAAGTCTGAGCCAAATTGGATTCTCCAAGGAAGATTTATGTGAAATCTCCCACAGTGACTTGCTTTTAGACTGGTTCAGTAGAGCGAACTTGTACGACGTGCCACGAGTCACTGTTTCAACCTTTGAATCTAAAAAACACACCCAAGAAACTATATTCTGTCCTCTTTCTGTACCTTCTTACGAAATTTCAATCCGATCCCCAGAGAGAAAGTTATGACGATTTTCCCCAGGTCACCTGTTTTGAATGTAATTCAGGAGTCTGCAAAAAGATCAACTTCCTCAGATCATATCTCTGCAAATATTGTACAAAAAGCTTTGAAATTCGGACCCAAGGTTTAGAGTGATTTCTTCTCAAATGGGTTTTTTTTCGACTTCTGAAATGTCACAGAAAACAAGTTATAGCGAAAATTCCACGATGACCTGTTTGGAGCAACGAAACCCTAGAATCCAAAGCTCTGATACCAAATGTTATGAAACCAGCTCAAGAAAAGATAGAAAAGATAGATCAACGCCTTAGAATTCAGCCTATTCGAGGGGGCAACCTCCTTTACATTACATAAATGAACAATTCTTGGATGATACAAATGACAAAACCTCCTTTCTATATATGGGAGTCTAAGGAGTCACAATATAATCCAGCCGACCTAACAATGATAATATAAAGCCACAAAAATGACAATAGATGGATTCTATGGGGCACAAAAATAACAATATGGGGGTAATAGGGGCACAAAAATATAAATAAGGGGTATAAATACAATAGTAATGGGGTAATCACTAGTATTATAGGACCCAACACTATATTATCATACAAGGTGGGAATACATCAGAATTATACAAAACCTTAGCTCTCACAGCTAACCATCTCTTAGTACAATCCTCTTGGATGCTCATAAGAAAACAAGGCTTCCCACAAACCTTCTCCTTTGCCTTCCAAGCCTCTTATTTCCTTGTGTAGTTTCTTTGGGTGATACTCCTATTACCAAGTGTAACACTGATCACTCACACTAATCTCACACCCTGTAAAACTGTGTAATCCTCAAGGAACCTTGTTCCTTCTGCATGCATGAGTTTCCTTTATAGGAGAAAACATGCAACTGATAGTACACTATCCTATATATAAACATGCATAAGTTACTGATGAGAGAATATTCAATTATCTGGAGTACACTAGTTGGATGCATGCATGCATCAAGTGATTGATATCTCAAAATTAGTTGCTCAAACAGTTTGGAACTAATTTAACTAGACTTAACTCAGTAAACTGAGCTAATTAATTACAACTCAAATATAACTCAATATTATCTCCTTAATTTAAGGGATAACTGTTGCATGACTGCATAAAGACTTCTAACTTGAATTTCTCCAACTAATTAATCCATAATGAGTTAATTAATTATTTCCAAGAAGCTGGTGAGACTAAATTCGAATTTAATTCACAATTTTAATTCAAGGACAAATTAAAATTGGAATATTTTGGATTCTATTTTTATCATTTCTTGTTGCTGTTTTCAACACTTCCTCTCAACAAGAAAGGAATTCAACACGATCTTGATCTTGAACCTTTGGAATGTTCTTCTTGCAACACTTCTCTCTAGTGCTGTTGCTCCAACAACTTCAGAAACAAAAAAAACATCCAACCTGAATCAGTATGATGCATCTGTTATCAAAGTCTCTGATTGCTATTGCCTCCGTTGAATTAAAACTTTGCGCTTCGGCTGACTCTACCTTTCTGCACTGTTGTCAATCCTTCTTTGTGATCTTCAGTATCTGACTGCTCTAGCCTCTGTCACTTTGATCTCTGACTGCATCAATCCCACTGATTCCTCCCGCTACTATGTACTTTGGGCTCCCGTAGCAAGGTATGATCCACGAGATAAAACCTCTCAATGGACCCTGTGCAATTTCAACCTTATTGAGACTATCACTTCACATCGCTCCACCTCACACCTAGAGGTATGGCTGCATGTGATCCCTCTACCCACTTCTCCAATTGTGGCTTCTCCACAATTGTCTGAGACTTCTTCTGAGGCTGCATGTTGAGAGGTAATTTACTCTCCCTCTCAACCACCAAGTCTCTAACATTTTCCTTGCTCCTCAAGGCTTTGCATGCATCTTGAATCTCAAGAGAATACAGGTTCTTAACTTGTGAACAGATCTGTTTCACCTGTCCCATGGTGATGTGTCTAAGGAAAATATTTCCCTTATTAAAGACAACATCGTAGACTTTTTCCTCCAACATCGCAATCGATACCAAATTCTTCTTCAGTCCAGGTACATACTTCACATCTGTCAAGGTGATAAAAGCTCCATGATCCCTCTGAAAATAAATTATGCCCACTCCTAAAACACTATACCTTTCATCGTCACCCATATCTATGTGCATCTTGAGGTCTTTCTCTTCCAAGGTACTAAATAAAATTTTGTCGCTGGTCATGTGGAATGAGGCTAAACTATTAAGATACCAACCACAACCCATCATTGATGACACCATGCATGTGATGAGAGTGAAGTCAATCTCGATCTGAGAGGCTAATGCCTCACCTTTCGATCCTTTTGAGGATCCCTTCTTGGAATTCTTCAATGGGCAATTAGTTGCATAATGTCCCATCTCGTGAAAATTAAAGCATATCACGTTAGAGTTGTCAACCTTCTTCGCTCCAAGAGAAGAATTCGATTCTGGATGGGATGCCTTCCCCTTCCCTTTCCTTGCCTTACTTGCTAAGGCAAAATTTTCTTCATCATCATCCTTGGATGAAGAACCATCTTGAATTCTCCTCCTGATCTACTCCTGCATGAGATCTGACCATAGTCATTCCCAATCCAATAGTTTCTCCCTTCCATTCACAGAGTCCTGGTAGCTATTCTAGCTCTTTGGAAGGCCAAGGAGAGTGAGGCTCACCATATCATCATCAACAGTAGTTATTACCACACTGCTAAGCTTATCTCTGCCGGTGGTGAGCTTGTTCAGATATGTGGAAATAGTATCGCCGTTCTCCATATTGATTATTTGAAGCTTGTCCTTGAGTGCAAATTTCCTCTAGTCGCTACTATTTTGGTAGAGGTCCTTTAATGTCTTGCACATTAAATATGGAGTATCCTTCCCATGGAGACTCGAGACAATATGGTCTCGAAATCCCTCAAGGATGATCCGTCTCGCCCTCACCACACACTTCTTACACTCAGCCAACTCTTGTGCATTAGTTGAAACTGGCTTTGGGATTTCTAGATCAATGAAATCCTTCAAGCCATTGTCTTCTAATACAACCTCCATGTGATCTTTGCATGCTATGTAATTCGAGATGTCATCCAAGGCATACTCAAGTCTCAAGCCATAGAATGCCATTGACCAACCTGAAGTATGATATGAATTCGATTTGCACCTGCAACCTCGAACTTCAAACTTCGAATTCTCTTCTCAGTATACTGTTCATAGCTCTGATAACCTTTGCTCCGATACCATGTAGAAATTCTGACTATAGATTAACTTGATAATTCAATATAACTAAAGCAAAATACTTAAATCTACTTCTACAATCAATTTTGCGGAAGCTTAAAAGATTTGAGCAAGATCAAGCTGAACACATATAACCAGAAGAAGAATAAATGCACATGAAACATAGAAGAATACTCACGGAAAGCCTCAACTAAAAACCCCACTATCTATATTATCATACAAGGTGGAAATACATCAGAATTATACAAAGCCTTAGTTCTCACAGCTAACTAGCTCTTAGTACAATCCTCCTGGATGCTCATAAGAAAACAAGGCTTCTCAAAAACCTTCTCCTCTACCCTCCAAGCCTCCTATTTCCTTGTGCAGTTTCTATGGGTGATCCTTCTGTTACCAAGTGTAATATTGATCACTCACATTGATCTCACACCCTGTAAAACTGTGCAATCCTCAAGGAACCTTGTTCCTTCTGCATGCATGAGTTTCATTTATAGGAGAAAACATGCAACTGATAGTACAATTTCCTTGACATTTAGCTCAACTGGGTCTTTCTCTGAATAGACATGCATAAGTTACTGATGAGAGAATCTTTAGTTATCTAGCATACACTAGTTGGATGCATGCATGCATCAAGTGACTGATATCTCACAATTAGTTCCTCAAACAATTTGGAACTAATTTAACTAGACTTAACTCAATAAACTAAGCTAACTAATTACAACTCAAATATAACTCAATCTTATCTCCTTAATTAAGGGATAAACTCATTAATTTAAGGGTTAACTGTTGCATGATTGTAGAAAGACTTCTAACTTGAATTTATCCAACTAATTAATCCATAATGAATTAATTATTTATTTCCAAGAAGCTGGTGAGACTAAATTCGAATTTAATTCACAATTTTAATTCAAGGACAAATTAAAATTGGAATATTCTAGATTCTATTTTTAAAATTTCTTGTTTCTATTTTCAACAAGGTTTTGAGATCTATTTAAACTCTTGTTTAGCTGATCAATTTATTTCCTTAGAATATCAATTTCTTCTTTCATTCTTCACCCTTCTTTCCTAAATGGTTCTCCATTTCTTCCTTCATCTTTGTTGCTTCACATGATTGGGCCTTGAGAGAGGTGACATCTGATTTTAATTTGGAGATCTCTTCATCCTTTTCTTCAAGTTGGTATGCCATGGAATTCCTTTCCTTTTCTGCTTCACCAATTTTTCCTTTGAGGAGGACCAATTGTTCCTTCAAATTCTTGTCTTCAACTTTTTGAATTTATTTCTTTTCTTCCAATTGAGTTGCCAAGGTAGTGACTTCTTCATTATGTGTTTTATGAAATTTATGCAATTCTTCCTTAAGATGAGTGAGATCCTAATTATTTTCTTGTAATTGGTACTTTGAAAGGGAAACTTCATCATTTTTCTTGTCAAGGTTATGATCACCATTTTGTATCTTCTTCTTGAGTTCCTATGATTATCCTTGTTCAACCTGCTAATTATTTTTAGAGCAACTACAAGTTTTTACTTGATATTTTTTTGAGGTCTTCTTAATTTTCTAGGTCTTCCTTGCTCTTGGTGTCTTCAACTTTTCTTTTGACTATATTCTCTAGTTCTAGATCATCCTTGTTCTCTTGGATTTCATCATTTGAGGTTATGAGAAAATGTCCTTTTGAATGAAGATCTTGAAGATTTTCCCATATCTCTTTTGCTGATGAAAATTTCTCTACTTTGGCCTTTATAGGATTTTTAAGGCTACTCATGAGTGCTTTAATTTATATTGCATTAAATTCCTTGGACTCATATTCCATTCCGGTAACCAAAAATTCCCATACTTAAAAACCTTGAGCCATCAAAAATAATTTCATTCTACCTTTCCACACTTCCAAATTTGTTCCATTCAACACGGGAGCTTTGTCACCTTGACTTTCATATAAATTCTTGACTGAGGAAGAGACATGTTCAAAAGGTTTAGATTCTTTCTTCCTTGACCTTGCCATTTGTGTTCTAAGGATCTACCTTCTAGCTGTAAGGTTAAGATTGAAGTTATTGGATCTCATACCAATTGCTGGAAATACTAGGGGTAGAGTGAATCGATATTTATTTTATAATTGTTACTTTAATAGTTTAGATCACTTATAAACAAAACACAAAATGAACAATATAGAATAAATAATTTTATTAATTAGATTGACAAGAACTCCAATATTCTTTATAACAAATCAAGTAAAATAATGCTTCAAGGCTCCAACCTAGATGAATAACTCAATATTAAATCTAAGAAGCTCCAATCTGTACTTTTCCAAGCACCAACTTGGTATTCTTGAGGACTCCAATCCTCTAGGGATCCAACTCTCTCAGCTAGTTAAGGTTCCAATCTTGTCTTCTTGAGGACTTTAATCCTCTAGGGCTTCAAACCTCTGCTTCAATTCTTCAATATAGGTTCAATTGTTCTTCAAGGCTTCCAAATATATTATGCAACAAGCCTTAACAATATCTTCAACAACGCTCTCAATTAATCTTCAGTAACACTTCACTTATTGATGACATAAATATCAACCATAGAAAGTGTCTCCAAGAGTCTTCATGATCCCCAAACAAACTTTTCCAAAGTTACTCCATGAAGGCTTCAAAGATGTATCACAATGCTTCAAGATGTATTCAATAAAATGCTTCAAGAGGGTCTTCAATAGGTATGTAAACCACTCTTAATAATATCCTTCAACAAACTGCTTCAATAAGGTTTTAAGGATCTTCTATAATTCTGAATTATGATGTCTTCAAAGGTTCATCAAATCAGCTCTAAGTCACGTAAATTTTCACCACTGTAATTAATGCAGAGTGTGGAACATGTTCAACTATGTGGATTATGTAAATTATTGCAATGGGCTTAGGAGCACATTATATTTGTATCTCAATATACAAATGTTACTGAATACTGAAACTCTTTAGAGAACTTATTACATCTTTGAGTAAGCCCTTACTTCCTCGATTAGCTTAGTCTTGCACCAAATCTTATTGTTGCAACCACTGTTGGCATTATGATACAGGTATGACACAAGTGTTGTCCTTTATGGCAACTCTCTTAGATGAAAGATCACAGTATAGCAGGTAAACAACAAGAATGAAGAAAGAAAGGTATACGTAGGTTCACCATTGACCAAGCTACGTATACATGCAGGTTCACTATATACAAAGGCGCGTATACGGAAAGGTATACGTAGGTTCACTATATACCAAGTTGCGTATACACACAGGTTCACTATATACAAAGGCACGTATATCATACACACACACTTTCAGAGAAGGAAAGGCGTGTACATGTTGGAAAAATAAGTTTTGGTCCATGTATTTTGGTATTGGTCCATGGTATTTGGTCTGAGGTATTGACCTTAGGTATTGGGTCCAAGTTATTGGTCCTACGTGGTTTTGGACCATGGTATTGAGAGAGGTATAAACCTATATAAGGAGAAGAAGATCATTAGGCCAATGTGCAAGTGATGAATATTTGATGAAATGTGAGATCTAGTATGCAGGTTACGGGTATGTGATGCTTTGCTAAAGATGAACCTATGTGGCAAATGAAGGTTGATGGACCAGGATCATGAAGACTAAAATGCATTATCATTATATGGTATGATCATGAATAGTTCAGATCTGAATATTGACGCGTGCCTTATCCTTTATATATGATGATCTGGGTATATCTGAAGTAATAAATTGCAGCGAAGGTAAAAGTAATTATTTTCAGATCTGTATGCTACTTCCCTTTGGTGAGAGGGCGTATACATGCTAGTTTGACACAACCAAGTAGCATATACATTATGAGATTTGATATTTGAGTTTGCTGTTGGTTCAAAGTGGTTGTTGCAGAGTTCTGGGTTCTAATCTGTGTTTTGGTGACTATGTTTTGATAATAGGGTTTCAGTGATTCAGTTTTGGGTGATTCAGAGATTGATGATGTGGATATAGTTGATGGTTGTATTGCAATGGTGACTAATTTTTTGCTTTGATGTTATTGATGGATCCAGTCTAAAAATTTATGAAACGTGGTCCTTGGAAGAAAAGAGAAGGTCATAGCCTTCTGTAGGCTGACACCTATGTACTAGTAAATATATCGACTAGTACAAGAGCTAGGGGGTTGTAGCTCCCTTCCAGTTAATCTGGAGAATGAGAAAAGGTTGTAGCCTTCCGTAGGTGGGTGCCTATGTACTGGTGTGAGTCTGTGCCAATACAAGATTGTAAACAGGTTTTTCTTATCTTAAAGAAAACAACAGCAGGTGGTTTTTGTCTCGCCTTGGGTTTCCACCTTATATCATGGTGTTCATGTGTGTCTCTTATGTGTGATGATATGTTCTGTTTTTACTGCAGCTGGTTACTATTTATATGGTTAATGATGTTCTGATGCACTGATTAAAGATCAACATATGATGAATTAACTGAATCATAAGTTTGTTGGATATACGCTAGTTGCATTAAAGACAGTTGCGTGTACATGCGAGTTCCCTTAACTAAAGCAGTGTGTATGAATCTGATTATGGAAATGAAAAGGTTATTGATTTGCTAATACTGATTCACCTCCCCTGCCCCTCTTAGTATTATTTCCAACAACCACTTGTGGGTAGGTCTTGTCTTAGATCTGACCTAATAATTCACTCCTTGTTGAGACTAGGGATAATTCACAATATACTTTGACTGCAGATCACTTGTTCATAAAGTTTGATAATACCTTGATTGCAGATCCTTGATATTGTCTAAAAGAATAACTAGGATGCAATTATGTCTTAAATCATGATCTGAAAATAAGTTTCTCCTCCAAATGTATCTTCAATTATAAGTATCTCCTTAGGTTTGAAAAAATACTTTCATAGGTTTTAAACGAATCAACACATGATTGAGCATGCAAATCCACTTTAGGTCTAAAAACTGTTAAAATATCAAACTAAGGTAAAATTACAATTTGTACATCTTACTTGATGGAGATGATGATTTCATTGAATTCCTATTTTTGAGAGGAACAAAATTGACCTAAAGATCATCAAATTTGGACAAGGGGAAAGTGTACTATTGAATTATAACCCCACATGTGCATATTTGATTAGGTTGGCCCTAAAGAAAACTTAGCACCCTTGGAAGAATATAAATACAATAGAGCTCAAAATCATTTGGATATCATCATGACCCATTCTTCTATTTTCTTTCTTGATTTTGGCTCGCATAGGCCTGAGGCACGTCCATGGAAAATGGGTTTTCACGAAGGAGAAATTGCATGGTCCAAAGCTCACATTTCTCTTTTAGGGTTTTGGGCTTAGTTGCAGGCATAACACCATTAGGGGAATTTTGACGTCTAAAATGGGCCTCCTAAGAAAAATGTACAACCAAAATAAACTTTATAAGAACCAATAGGATTCAAGATGATGATGTCAACCATGGGGGATGATTCACCATTTTTGAGTAAAAAATTAAAAAGCTTAAAAATTAATAAAATAATAAAGCAACTTTTTCAACTTGTATTTTCAACTTATCTTCCTAAGGTTTTTCTCAAATTTCGAGCAGGAGTACTCATTGGATGAAAAATTTGATTCATCATCCAAGGAGCACCCATGTTGCATACTTACAATGGACTACAAGAAAAATGAGAAATACATGAAAAAACGTGGTTGCAATCACGTTTTTCACGTATTTCACATTTTTCATGTAGCAAGATTCATCAAAAGTATGAAACATGGGTACTCCTTGGATTAGGAATCAAATTCTATATCGAATAAGTGTTTCTTCTTAAAATCTGAGTAAACCCATATGGAGATAAGTTAAAAATACGAGTTGAAAAAATAGTTTTTTCTTCTTTCCCTCTAAAATTAATGATGTAATCTAATCTTATTTTATTATTTCCACTATTATTTAATAATTTCCTTAGGAGGTCCATTTTAGACCTCAAAATTCCCCTAACGAGAGAGATCTCGATTACAGTTGCTCACTGACCGACTCATCTATGCGACGAAATATTTTCAGTCGCATGCACAACATGTTCTCCATGCGATTGGCATCTAGGGTTTACAAGTCACAGTCACTTGCTTTCCAAAGGTGTATTTTGACTGTAGTTGCTAGATTATACGCTCAAGGAAGTGACTGGAACCTCCCATCCGTGCGTATGAATCCTCCTGCATGTGTCTAGGACCTAAATGTTGAAATTTCAGTTAGCTGAAGTTTTTACTCATTAACCATAGTGTTTGACAATTAAAAGCAAATAGTGATAGTTCATTACACGCTTTAGAATCAAGGTTTTGAGTATAAGCATTGATGGGTTCATTTCATAAAAAATGTTTAGTTGATTATTACTGGATAGGTTTATGTTTGAAGGTATGGATTATTGTACTCCCATTTACTGGATCATTCAATGAAGATCTAATAAGAAGAAGAATTTGAAAGGGTTTTCCCCATAGCGGGTTTTTCCTAGGTCTCCGATTGATCTTGGTGTCTCTATGTGTGAATGATTTTCTTCTATTGTTCCTTTATGTTATGTTGCATTGATGATGATATTGTTATTTCTACAAAGTTTCATACGTTGTTGAATAATGATCCAAATCTGAATAATTTTATGATTTTATGGGGTGAATTTAATGTGTAAATGAAGAAATGAAATTATCATAGTAAAGAATAATATATCCATATGAAAAATTAACATGGTATCAAAGTTGGGCTAAAGAAAGTCATGGAGATAACCCCAATGAAGACACCTTTTATGGAAGCATGAGATAATGGAGAAGACCTAAAATAATTCTAGGGTTTGAAGAAAAACTTACACAATTTGTGTATTAGGTTTTGATGGATATTATGAGTTTAGGGTTTCAGAGAAACCCTGGTTTATGACAAAGATTTGAGATATGAAATCTAGAAATCCTAGCATGGTCAATACGAATATGCTCAAGCAATTGTGATAGATTTGATGAAGCTCTAGATGGGATAGTTTCTATGAGGCTTGGTTGATGATCATTTTTTTTTTATATTGAAGTGACCATTGTTATATGACAATGGATAGTGATGGCTCTTTAAGTCTGGTTCAAGAGGGAGATAATCACCTCTCATTAAAGATAAGTATTTTTAAATTTATGATGCTCCTTTATGTCTTTATTTTTTTTTAGACTTATTCATCTGATTATTGCTCATATTATTACTTCCTACATGTATACTTGAGTATTTGGATGATTCTAACCTCCTAATGAGTTGTGATAAGTGAATCCTTCTTGAGGATCATATGAGATGCATAAAAGATAGGCTAGTGCAGGAAGAAAATAAATAGCATCGGAAAAGGTAAAAAATCACTTGATGAAAAGGTGACAAAGTGCTACAACCTGCCTATGTAAAATAAGGAAGTGCACACGTATTTGAATACATATGAAATATTGATGGCAAGGTAAGCCCTAAGAAATGATGAGTATATCACCTTCACAAATGGCTCATGCATGCATATGAAAGTGATTTCGATTCATGGTACTTTTTTAGTCAATTTAGTGTCCTAAATTTCTTACATAAATTATCAACTGAGGTTTGTAATCTAATGAAGTGTGGTGCACTATATGTGCTTAGTTAACCTTTCTATTACTTCGTTGTTTTGTATTTTATGTTGTTTTTGGGGGGTTTCTATTCTTTGATGTCTAAGAATGTACAACCTGAAACTATGAGAAAATTTAAGTGAATCTAATGAATTTTAAAGGAAAGGAAATGTTCCTAAGTTAATCTAATTTCCTAAAAATGGACCAAGAACCGTTGGCTAGTTAGAACCTAATAAAAAAACATAGCATATTGTTAAAATTGGAAACCAGGGAAAAAATTCATGTGGGTCATCTTATTCATGGCTGATAATATTTTTATTAGATTCCTCTCGTCGAGAGGTGTAGGATTGATATAAATATCATCCGATTCTGATAAGTATTCATGGAGATATGAATTTATATTGATTATGGAATTATTATCAAGCCGACCTACAACTCATGTAGCCTCAGAAGCCCAACAGTGGCATCTATTCAAACACCAACGTTGTGTATAAGTATAAGAGGACTTTTCCTCATTTTCACTCACTCATCTCATCACATCTCTCTCTCTCTCTACTGCGCAGAAATGAGTCTCTTCTCTACTGCGCTGAAATGGGTCTCTCTCTCACACATGTGAAGCCGGAAGCTGTTGAATTTGAAGCTGCAACTGCAGAAGTAAAGATTGATTTGCATGGCCTAGAAGATCTCCTCTTTGGAACTACACTATAGTTTCATCTGAAACTCCTATGGAAGCTGAAACTTTTGGTGGTGGAATAAAGTCAATTCGACGAACGGTTTGCAAGATATTGACTGCCCTAGTTCGAAGCCGGAAACTGCTGAAACTGAAGCTGCAACTGTAGAAGTAAAGATTGACTTGCGTGGCCTAGAAGATCTCCTCATCTGAACTACACTGTAGGTTCATCTGAACCTCCTCTGGAAGCCAAAACTTTTGGTGGTGGAATGAAGTCAATCCGACGGTCGGTTTGTGAGATATCGTCTGCCCTGGTTTGATAATGAAGCCGCTAATGCTGATGCTACTGATCTAGGGTTTGCTACTGCTGATATGAATAAGATTTATTGTACTATTTCTCTCTGCTAAATTATTGAAGATAAAAGAAGATTTGATCAAAGGGTTTCCCCACACATTGTGGTGTTTGTCCTTGGCTAGCCGCCACATCTTGTGTCTCTTGTCTTGGCTTGTTTTCTGTTGATCGTTTAATGTTCTATCTGCACTTTACTTTATGTACATGTGATTGCTAATCTGTGGAATATAATAAGAAAAAGAAAGTAAACTATTATAAGCATAGAACATACCATAACTTAACATGGTATCAGAGCTGAGGTGAAGACAAAGCCCGAGCAAGAGCAAGAGCAATCACCGAAGAGAATATTGGCAAGGCTATCCTAAAAGAACTATGGGGTCCTCAACACTCTTTCCTACTGAAGACAAGCTCCGTGAGAAAGCTGACTATCACGGATGGAAGATGTCTATCAATCTAACCCTTGAGAATCAAGGAGTGTTAGATCATGTGAGAGGCAATATTGTTGAGCCTCCATCAAATGCATCCGTTGCTGCCTGGAAAAAATGAAAAAATATCGAGAATCAAATCGAATTGAAGATCAAGATCTTAAGAAATGACAGTGGGACTGAATATGAATCTAATGAGTTCCATGATTTTTGTAAAGAGGCTGGCATCAAGAGGGAGACTACTACCCCATATACTCTTGAACAGAGTGGTGTGGCAGAAAGGAAGAAACGCACAATTATGGAAGCTGTCCGGGCCATGCTACATGATCAAAGACTTTCGAAGTTTCTATGGGCTGAAACTACAATCACTGATGTATATGTACAAAATCGATGCCCTCATCAAGCATTGGGTTCCAAGACTCCTGAAGAAAAGTTCACCGCAAGGTGAGCAACCTTTCGACTTTGAGGAGCTCTCAAGAAGCCGACACTAAGGAACCGAAAGAAAAGGATGATGAATCAATGCCTGATGTAGAGGAACCCATGGATATGATTGATTCTCATCCACATGAGCCTTCCTCTTCTAGGAAGAGGCCTTCATGGCTTAGGGGGATACTTGATGATGCTGAAGGACATGGTGCACCCTGAGAAACCTTCCGTCAAAGTAAGAAACTTAACAGGTATCAGGGATACCTGACCATCATGAGCACGATCATACAAAAGGAGCCTTCATCATTCCCAAATTTCGTCAAGCATTAACTATGGAAGGGTGCTATTACCATAGAATATGAGTCTATTATGGAGAATGATGTCTGGGAAGTAGTTCCCAGACCCCAGGACAAGACAGTTGTTACTTCCAAATGACTTTACAAGAGAAATCATGCAGTAGATGGAAGTATGGAAAAGTATAAGGCTTGTTTTTTTGCTCGAGGTTTCTCCCAAAAGGAAGGTATAGAATATGATGAGATATTTGCACCTGTTTCCAGATATACGACCATCTGCTCGATCATAGCCCTTGCCGCTTCACAAGGATGGAACCTACATTAGATGGATGTCAAGACTACGTTCTTGCACGACTCGATCAAAAAAGAGGTCTACGTGAAGCAACCTGAAGGATTTGAGATTTATGATTGAAAATATCATGTATGCGGGTTGAAGAAGGCTCTCTATGGGCTGAAGCAAGCACCCCAAGCATGGTATGAGAGAATCGATAGCTACTTGATGAAGCTGGGATTCACTAGGAGTGAAGTCGATCCTAACCTTTACTTTAAGGTTGAAGATGACAAGACTCTCATACTGGTGTTGTATGTGGATGACCTCTTTCTAACAGGTGCAGACCCTCTCATTCACAAATGTAAGAGGGAGTTGGCTTCTGAATTTGAAATGAAGGACCTAGGACTGATGCACTAATTCCTAGGACTTGAAGTGTGGCAAAAGCCAGGAGAAACTTTCCTATCTCAAGGAAAATATGTGGTAAAGATATTGGAAAGATTTGGTATGATGGACTGCAAGCCTGTGACTACCTCAAGGATCTTAACTTTTAGAAGTTATATGGTAGTGATGTCGAACCAGACTTGGGAAGTGCCTCTGAGTTTCAAAAACTCATTCACATTGATGTTCTTGGTGAACCTCCGTCTGAGCATATGCTTTGTAGTTAGCAATATGTGCTCATATTTGGTTGAGCCTCACTGCATTGATGCCAGGAATATTCTAAGATGTCTTTAGGACACAATATCTCATGGATTGAGATACACTGTCCGAGATGTGAGACTACTTGGATATACTAATGTTGATTGGGCAAGCAGTGTGGTGGACCGTAAGAGCACTTCCGGGTGCTGTTTAACCTTGGGATTTGCTTCGTATCCTGGATGAGCAGGAAGCAGAAGTCGGTGGCTTTGAGCACCGCCGAAGCAGGATATATTGTTGCTAGCATGACCTCGTGTGAGGCAGTCTGGTTGCAAAAGCTCTTCAGTGAGCTGTTTGGATTTACATTGGATACCACTGTGATTCTCTATAACAACCAGAGGTGGGATTCGATTATTGAGGAATCCCGTATTCGTCGATTGCTCCAATGGATAGACATCATCTGGGATATGGTAAGTCGATGAGCAAGGAAGCTCCATCACATTAAGATGATGTACAGGTTGATACACCTTGTCAAAGCCCCGAGGAAAGATCTAATCTGTGATTTTCCAAAACGACTTGGAGTCGGCAAGAAACCCTTGTACAAGGGTCCTGCATGTTGGCATACATTGAGCTCTGGGAGCTCTGAGGGCTTGCGGTTATTACTGGAGCAACATACGACCACAGGGTGACTTACCCTCCCCTGGTGGTGCACACTGGAACAAGATGATTCACTCTCTTGTGGGACAAGATGATTCGCTCTCTTGTGGAACAGGATGATTTTCTCTCCTGTGTAGCAGGATTATTAGTTCTCCTGTGAGGCCTGGATTGATGTGTTCTCCATGGCGGCCTGGATTGATGTGTTCTCCATGGCGATTGTAGCAGGATTGATGTGTTCTCCTGTGAGGATAGGATTGATTAGTTCTCCTGTCGAGGCATCCTACCCATGCAGTTTGGGACTCATGGGAAGTACCTCTCATCTGATCAATGAGCAGGGAAATGAAGTTAGGGACCATAGTAGTACCGATGGATGCATCGTTGTATCTACCATACTCCCTACACTAGGATGACCTCCATTGATCTGGGATCAATGATACTAGTCTAGGATCAGTGGTAGGAGTTGTACCATACCATGACCCTGACTTCGGGTCTGTTGAGACTGGTTTGGGACCAGTGGTACATACTCCGAGATTGACTTCGTGTCAGTGCAGTACTGGTCTAGGACCAGTGAGAGTGGTACATACTATGACGCTGACTTTGGGTTGGTTGAGACTGGTTTGGCACCAATGGTACACTCTCTGAGACTGCAATACTGGTCTGGGACCAGTGGTAGGAGTGGTACTTACTATGAAGCTGACTTCGGGTCGGCTGAGACTAGTCTGGGACCAGTGGTGCACACTCTGAGACTGACTTTGAGTCAGTGGAGGATGATACTGGTCTAGGACCAGTGGAGTTGTACTCACTATGACGCTGACTTCGGGTTGGTTGAGACTGGTCTGGGACCAGTGGTACATACTCTGAGACTGACTTTGATTCAGTATGATACATCCTCGATCATTTCTTCTTCTTCATAATTCAGACAAAAGCAGAGCAGAACAGAACAAAGCAAGAGTAGAGCAGAACGGAGAAAAATAGTACCGATTAGTATAGGGCAGAACAAGACAAAGCAGAATAGGTAGAATAGAGCAGAGTAGGGCAAGGGTCAGGCTGTACAGGGCAATGCATTTGATTGATGAATAGTAACGACCGATAGACAGATTGCAGATGAAGTTCTCCCTGGTTGAGAGGGAGTGTTAAAATTGGAAACCAGGGAAAAACTTCATGTGGGTCATCTTATTCATGGCTGATAATATTTTTATTAGATTCCTCTCATCGAGAGGTGTCGGATTGATATAAATATCATCCGATTCCGATAAGTATTCATGGAGATATGAATTTATTTTGATTATGGAATTATTATCAAGCCAACCTACAACTCATGTAGGCTCAGAAGCCCAACAGTGGCATCTATTCAAACACCAACGTTGTGTATAAATATAAGAGGACTTTTCCTCATTTGCACTCACTCATCTCATCACATCTCTCTCTCTCTCTCTACTGCACAGAAATGAGTCTCTTCTCTACTGCGCTGAAATGGGTCTCCCTCTCACACATGTGAAGCCGGAAGCTATTGAATTTGAAGCTGCAATTGCAGAAGTAAAGATTGATTTGTGTGGCCTAGAAGATCTCCTCTTTGGAACTGCGCTGTAGGTTCATCTGAACCTCCTCTGGAAGATGAAACTTTTGGTGGTGGAATAAAGTCAATTCGACAAATGGTTTGCAAGATATCGACTGCCCTAGTTTGAAGCTGGAAACTGCTGAAACTGAAGCTGCAACTGCAGAAGTAAATATTGACTTGCGTGGCCTAGAAGATCTCCTCATCTGAACTGCATTGTAGGTTCATCTGAACCTCCTCTGGAAGCCGAAACTTTTTGTGGTGGAATGAAGTCAATCTGACGGTCGGTTTGTGAGATATCGTCTTCCCTAGTTTGATAATAAAGCCGCTAATGCTGATGCTGCTGATCTAGGGTTTGCTGCTGCTGATATGAATCAGATTTATTGTACTATTTCTCTGTGCTGAATTATTGAAGATAAAAGAAGATTTGATCAAAGGGTTTCCCCACACATTGTGGGGTTTGTCCCTGGCTAGCCGCCACATCTTGTGTCTCTTGTATTGGCTTGTTTTCTGTCGATCGTTTAATGTTCTATCTGCACTTTACTTTATGTACATGTGATTGTTAATCTGTGGAACATAGTAAGAAAAAGAAAGTAAACTGTTATAAGCATAGAACATACCATAACTTAACACATATATATTATCTTACCATTAGTCCTAATCCATGGATCTAATTCTTAAAACCAAGAATGAAATTAATGCAGAAGGTAACTCAGTAATTGCATTCATTAAACATTTAACCATTCAATTTTGGAATATGATTAAATCAATCTCCTTGAAATGATTATTGGGAATATTAGTGATGCAAATAAGTGAGGATCTGAAAGAAAAAAGGTAAAAGCATGTAAAACTAACTGTAAACAACTAATGTATTTTTGACTTTCTCCAATATTTAAATGTGAAGCATTACTCTCTTGAAGTGCTGCGCAAGAAATCAATTATACCTTAGTTCCTAAGTTCCTAGGGAAATAACAATGTACTGAGTAAATTCAATCACTGTATGAATTAGACATTTAACCATTTAGTTTAGGATCATCATCATCTTGAAATGGCTTTTGAAAACATCCATTAACACAGTTAATTGACAATTCTGTTCTAAGAAAATGAATGACAAAATAGTAAGAAAACTAAGCAACTGTGTATTCTTATTACTTCAATCTTAATTCAATTTGGAAACAGAGCCATTTTTCTCCACAAGATATCTTAGAAGAACAAGGCTGCATAGTTGTGATTTATAATTATGTTATTGATTAAAAACTAAAATGAAATATCATCCTAATTTAGAAAATAGATTTGCTGAAAACAGAGTAATGGAAATTAAATTAAAAACAACAAATGAAAAACCTCCTTCAGTGCAGGGACCCTCTACAAATGACCTGGCTAGATTGCTAGCTAGTTAAGGATGCACTTTAAACGATCATTGGCAACATGAAGTTTGTATTATGAAAAAAATGAAGTCTGAATACAGAGTATCAACAAAAATCCTGAACTTAATGTAATTCCTTCTAATTCCAACTCAGTTCCATGCAACCGATATTTAAAGGAAAATAAGATAACTGTTTATGAGATAAACTTGCTACAAGTGGATAATTCAAATTAAATTTAACATGAATGTTTATGAGATAAACTTGCTACAGGTGGGTAATTTGAATTTCAATAGGACTGTTTAAAATTTTGATCAGCTACAGGTGGCTAATTCGAATTAGATTTGCAACAGAACTATTAGACTCTTGATTAACTATGAAAGAGAAAATCAAGGGTCCTATTGCTTCTAGATAACATACTTTGACTCCATCTTTGACAATGACCTTAGGCTTGCTTTTCTTTCGATCTGGACCAAGTGAATGGGATAGAATCCATGTGGAGATGATTCTAGAAATGCCCATGCGGCCTAATTCTTTATTTGACACCTAGAACCTTCCAAACCATGAGAGTAGCTATGGAATCCACAACTAGTTGTAGAATAGGCTACATTCTGTAGCTAATTTGAAAAAATATATTCAAATAGCAAGAACATGAAAATATAATATGGCGATCATTTTTATTCTTTCCTTAATACAAAAACTAGAGTTTATCATTGATTGGGTCTATAATATTATGAGAAAGTGAGGGAAAAGGGTGAGAAAAAATTTCAAGGAGAGGGTAATTTTGAGGTTCAACATACCCCCACTACAAAATTATTGCATGTCCTGATGCAATTTTCCAAAAATGTGAGTTCTTCCTCCCTAATGTATTTGATCAGACACCTCTGCTAGTACATCCAATTTCCTTCATTTGCTCTTCTTTGAAGTGACTGTCATTATAGGCTTTCTCATAAGAAGGTTGTACTTAAGGTTAATGACTGCTCTGTTCAAAATATTATACTTTGTTTTCAATTTCCTATTTTTCTTATACCATAGTCCTAGATGCAAAATGGTATTATCGTGAATTTCCTTGTCCAATTTATTTTGTTCCTTCAAAGTCTCATTCTCCTGTTTGATATGTTTGTTCAATATCTCTAATTCATAAATTCCTTGTTTGAGATAATCAATTAGAGGTTCTTGCGGATTGACAGAAGGTTCTGGGTTCATTGAGGCACTTCTCTTCTCCAGTGATTCTATATAGTCATATATTTGTTGCTGCATTGGGTCTATAACTGGAGATCTTCTACTTGGGCTACCTTCAAAATGATGAACATGAGAATTTTGAGGACTGTGTGTAGAAGATATGTTAACAAGAGATGGTTATGGGGTTTCCTCATCTACATTTATAAACTCTGTCCCTTTTGATGATGTTTTCTTTACCAAACCTTGGAGTCTAGAGCTTCTTCTAAGGTGTGGAGGACTTACATTCTCCTCATTTGTGACGTTTTTCTCCTTTCTTATCTTCCCTCTTGCCTTGGTTTTTTTATTGATTTCTATCAGTTCTTCAAAGATTGACTTTTCATCATCTTTCTACAATGAAGACTCAGGTCTGTTTTCAATAGCTATACCAGTCTTGTTTCTTCTATTTTTTATGAAATTATCTTCTTTAGATGACTTTGGTGCTTCTTGGAAATGGTTTATGATAAGGAAATTCTCCCAGGTATCTCCTATGCTTTTTAAATAAAACCCAATCAATATATTTATCATTCCATGATGATACATGGTTGTTTCTATGAACTGTATTATCTTTTGCACATTTGAGGCCATCCTGCTTAATCTATTTAGCAGGAAGAAAGGAACATTGATTTCTCCATTTTCTAAGAAGTTCATCAATAAACGGATATGGTAGACATACATGCAAGCAAACCTCCCCTCACAAGTGATAAATTTTTGTAAAACCAAGAGCATGTTCCTCCACTTACTTTTAAGAGATGAAATGGGAATACCTTTTCTAAAAACATAGACATCCATACCTGGGTTTTTGAGTATTAATTTCCATGAATCATTGTGGAACTCCCTATTCTTGAAACATCTTTCACCATGCCTTGGAAGTTTTGTAGCCTCAGTCATGAATGACTCAGTTACTGCAAACTTGATATCTCCAATTTCTATCTCTGTGCCATCAAAAGATCGAGAAAAGGATTTTGTAACGTCCTTATGAAAACCCTCAAATTTCTCGATGAATTCAACCCATCCAACTTTCTGCAACATTTCTTTGAGCTGTGGGCAGCTTTCCATGTACTTTTCTCCTACCGGTTCTGATCTAACAATTAGCCCCATGCCTTATACTACGCAGAGTTCTCAACCTTCATAATTACCCTTCTCTATTTTATGAAATGAATTGGCTGTGAATATGGTGAAAGGAACTGCGAGTTTGTATGAAATGAACAGATGGTAGGGGTTATGGAGACATGTAGACAAGTATGTCATGTCGTAGTCATGACCGTTAATAATCAACGTGGGAGTTAATTATGGACCGTTATGTGACAAAATATGGAGGATGTGGCAGATATGTAGTATGATGGAGATTGCAATCAAATCAAATGATGATTCATCAAGGAAACATATGAAAATCCATATTATATATACTTTATGTTTTAACCTTGCTATTTTAAATACTTTTTTTCACTTTACCTTTTCGAACTTAACCTTTTCGTTTGATGTTTTCTTTGGTGTTGATCTGTAGGTACCCTTTTAGCATATTGGTCTTCAAACAAGATTCTTCAATTTCTTGCAATCATCATTTGTTTGTAAGTTGTATAATTATGCCAGAGACGTTGAATGAGATATGGCTACAGAATCAAATTAGCTGCAGAAAATGATAAAAAATGAAGTATGGCTATGGAACATGAATGTGAAATGAAATGGAAATGGAATATGACAATGAAATGGAATGAAAGTGGAGTGAGATGGAATGAAACTGAAAAATAAAATGAAAATGGGGTGAGATGGAATGAGGCTATAAAATGAAATTAATTTGTAGATTATGAACTGCAAATAAATGTAGCTTTATGTCACTACTTATTACAGAAAGGAAATGGAAAATATAGAATGTCAGAAATCTCTGATTTTCACCCTGTATTTTCTGTATAAGTATGCCAATTAATGATTGGTTTTCATACTTATACATTTTATTATTATTTTTTTATGTTGTTTTATATATATATATATATATATATATATATATATACAAGAAAAATAAAAGCTAAGTTAGTGGAGAAGAAGAATTCTTCTTCACCAACTTCATTTTAGTGTTATCTTGGAAAATCTTGATAAAATCCTCTCTTGAAATTGGCTTATGATATATCTTCAACCGATGACCATTCACAAGAAGAGGTACCTTTCTTTCATCTATTGTCCTTATTCTCATTGCTCCATTATTAAAGACTTCTTCAATCTCATATGGCCCAAGCCAATGAGTCTGAAACTTTCCTTGAAAATCTTTGAATTTTGAATCGAACAAAAGTGCCCAATCCCCTGCTTGAAACTTCTTCTCCTTGATATACTTATCATGCCATTTAGCCCTTTGCTGCTAGACTATACTGGTTCTTTGAACTGCATCTTGCCTAATTTCATCAAGCTCATTGAGTTGAGCCAATCTATGTTTCTGTGCTTCTGATAAATCCAGTCCCAATTGGATTGCCATCTTGAAGGTTCTAATTTGAAACTCTATAGGGAACAAGACTTGCTTCCCACAAACAAGCTCATAGGGAGTATGTCCTGTTGTGCTCCTCCATGTAGTTTTGTAGGCCCATAAGGCTTCAGGAAGCCTTTTTTCCCAATCTATTCTGTGTAGATGTACAATCTTAGTGAGAATTACTTCAATCACCTTATTGGTAGATTCAACTTGACCATTTTTCTTGTGCATGATAAGAAGTAGACTTTCTGTTTTTGATCTTGTAATCTTCCATAAGACTTTCCACCATTTTAGATGCAAATTGAGATCCTTGATCTGTCACAATTTCTCTTGGAACACCAAAATGAGTGAAGATGTCCTCAAAAAGAAAATTAACTACAGATTTTTCATTAGAAAAAGGTAATGATTTAGCCTGTAACCATTTAGTGACATAATTAGTGCATACCGAAATATACTTCTTTTGTTTAGATGGAGGATTAATTGGTCCAACAAAATACAAGGCCCATTTTTCAAAAGGTTCAATGAGTATGTGAGTTTGTAGTGGCATTTCATCTGAAGGAGAAGGTTTTCCTACCCTCTAGAAACTATCACACCTTTTGACATATTCTTTGGCATCTCTGAAGATGGAGGGCCAATAATATCCTAAATGAGGGATTTTATAGGCTGTCCTCTTGTCAGCAAAGTGTCCACCACAAGCTTCATCATGACATGCCTTAAGAATTTCAGGCATTTGATCTTCTCAAACACATCTTCTGATTATGAGACTTGAACATGTTTTATACAATTCATTAGTAATCCATGAGTAACTTGCACTTGTTTGAATTATTTTTATTTTCTCCTTAGGAAACAATTGTGAAGGTAATTTTCCTATGACTAAGTAATTGGAAATATCTGCAAACCAAGGGGTCTGAGTAGCTACTGCAAAAAGATATTCATCAGGAAATTTATCTTCAACTGGAGTGTCATCTTTGATATTTTGAATTCTAGACAAGAAATCAACAACTGTGTTTTGTTTTCCAAGTCTATCTAGAACAATGATGTTGAATTCTTGTAGGAGTAATAACCATCTTGTAACTCTACCATTAGTAATAGGTTTATTCATGAAGTACCTAATTGCAGAGTGGTCTGTATGAACAAAGGTTTCATAGCCTGTTATGTAATGTTTGAACTTGTTGATAGCATGAACAACAACTAAGAATTCCTTTTTAGTTACAGTGTAATTTAACTCAATGGGAGTCAAATTCTTGCTTGTGTAATAGATGGCATAGGGGATAAAATATTTTTGTCCTAATATAGCTCCCAAAGCTGTATCTGAAGCATCTGTTGAAATGTGAAAAGGTAGTTTCCAATTTAGACCTCTTAAGATGGGTGCTTCAGAAATTTTTGCTTTTAAAGTCTCAAATGCCAACTGGCAATTAGGATTCCAATTGAATTCAAAATCTTTGGTGAGTAATTTGAAGAGTGGGGATGCTAGTTTAGTGAAATTTTCTATAAACCTTCTATAGTATCTTGTGAATCCTAGAAAACTTCTAACATCCTTTTGACAACTTGGAATTGATAGTTTAGAGATGAATTCAACTTTAGATTTATCAACTTTAATTCCATCTCCTGAAATGTGATGTCCTAAAACAATCCCTTCTGTAAACATCATAAAACATTTTTCATGGCTTAGTGAAAGGTTTTCTTACCTACATAATTTAAGAACTTTTTCCAAATTTCCTAAAGCATCTTCAAATGTATTCCCATAAACTGTAAAGTCATCCATATACACCTCTACACAATCATGTATTAGATCAGAAAAATTCCTAGTACTGCTCTTTGGAATGTTGCAGGTGCATTGCACAATCCAAAAGGAAGTACTTGGTAGGCATAAGTTCCCCATGGACAGGTGAATGTGGTTTTATCTTGATCTTTAGGTGCTACCTGAATTTGATTGTAACCACTAAAACCATCCAAAAATGAGAAATACTTCTTACCTGCTAATGTATCTAACACTTGATCTATAAAGGGCAAAGGAAAATGATCTTTTAGGGTAGCTTTATTCAATTCTCGATAATCAATAAATATGATCCATTTACCATTATTTTTAGGCACAATCACTAGAGGAGAAACCCACTCGTTGTCTGAAATTGGGTAAATGAAGTTTACATTCAACAATTTTTGCAACTCCTCTTTCACAATTTCCCTAAGATTTGGATTCATCCTTCTTTGAGGTTGTCTGATAGGTTTACAATTTTCCTCAATGTAGATGTGATGTATACAATTCTTAGAACTAATTCCTTTCATGTCAGTGTATTCCCATGCATATGCAGAAGAATGTTGTTGTAATGTTTTGATTATCTTTTCTTGTTGTAATTTTCCAAGTCATTGTTTATGTTCAATGTTTTCCCAGGAAAGATTTCAATTATAGAGCTACAAAATTCTTCCATAGAATAAAGATACATCTACCTAGATGAAAAATATTCAATATTGGATTTTTCTTGAAATTGATCATGTTCATATTCTAGAGATGATTCAAAATTTTCCATTATATTTAAGATTTGACTATCTTCACTAATGGTTGAAATAGTAAAGAGAGGCTGAATATCATTATCATCATCAATCCATTCTTTGTCATCTGTCTTTGTGATTGTTCTTGCTGGAGGATATAGAGTGAATTTATTAGTTGAGTTACCATCAGAGATATACATATCACCAGATCTACGGCTAATGAAAGCATCAACTATAGCCAACCAAGGTCTTCCTAATATAAGTGGATGTATTCCTAGATTGTTCTTAGGGATTAAGATCATAAAATAAACATGGTACTCCCAAGAGTCTAAGGACACTGAAATATCTTCCAACACACCATCTGGTTTGATTGCAGATCTATCTGTCAATTCCAGTAATGTAGGTGTAAAAAGAAGATTAGGAAGCTCGAGCTGTTCCATGGTTTGTTTGCTCATGATGTTTATTGCTGCTCCTAAATCAATCAATGTATTTAGAATTTCAACTCCATTGATATGCATTTTTACAACTGGACTTCCTAGATCTACATATTTTTGTATGGTAATTTTCCCCATCATTATGTCTACTATTTTTCTTGCCAGCTAAATTCTTTTTATTTCTTTTGTTTTTCTTCCTTGTTTCTTCATGCTCAACTCCTTTATTGTTTTAGCAAGAATTGGAATCTCCTTAATGGCTTGTAACAAAGGTATTTTGATACAGACATTTTTCACTTCATCTAGAAAATCATAATTAGGCAACATAACATGCTTTTCTACCCCTTTATCAACTTGTAATATTTTAGGAAAAGGAGGTGTAAAAGTAGATATTGGTGGTTGCTCTATGATAGGAGTTGAGTTTATTCGTTCTTTCTGTTTTTCATTTTCAGTATTATGGTTTTGAATATATGTTCCTTCAAAAATTTTATTTGGCTGTAGAGAATCTTCCTCAGAATTGTCTTGTTCTTGAATAACTACAAAAGGCTTTTTCTTTTCTAATATCCTACCAGATCTTAGTTGGACATCATTGAGATCTAGAGGAGTGATCATATAAGTTGGAAATTGCTGTCCTTCCACCATATAGGTATTCTTAGGATTTTTATTGTTGGGGTTTGGTAATGGTTGGGCAGGTAACTGATTTGGTCTCTGTGGGAATGACAGTGAAAGTTGAGGATTTTGGTTTTGAAGTTGGGGCTATTGATTTTGTAGAGGAATTTATTGGGGAGGATACTTTGGATATGATGGAGGATATTGATAGAATTGAGAGAATATTCCATAGGGATTTTGCATTCCTTGAGCCCAAGGTTGAGATTGAGATTGAGATTGAGGCCAAGGTTACTGCCAAGAATTCCAATTTGGTGGGGGCTAAATATAAATTTGGGTGTTAAAACCCTAGTTTTGTGGCCCCTACCAAAGTATTCTAGAGACAAAGAAAAGAGATTCTGTTCGATTTGAAATTGTTTCCTCTTGAGAAACAACCTGAAGACCAGGAATTGAAGGAAAACTCTTGGTCTCATGGTTTTCTGAACAAATCACACAAGTCTCTATGATTTTTGCATCCAAAGGGCATTCTCTTAAAGAATTCTTCTTTTTGCACTTGGGACAGAAAGTAGCTAAAAAACCAGTCTTGACTTTCTACTTGTTTTTTTAACTTAAGTGTGTCTATGTATTCACTAAGTCTACATAGATTATCTGTTTTAAATCCATCAAGCATGTTTCCAATTTCTGCCCTACTCACATATCCAGTTGCAGATTTATTCACTCTAGCAAGAGAAGGATCTCTTGGACCTTTCCCAGTTTTGGATTTTCCTCTTGAGAGATGAACACATAATTCTCTAATGTCATTTAATGAGAGTTGAGAGATATCTCCCCTCCCCATCATGTTAAGGATGTCCATCCACTCATCTCTAATGGATTTTAATAAAAGAGCTTTTAAAGTATCTTGATCTAAGTTTTCCATTTTTGCTCTTTTTAAGTTATAGTTGAATCTTTCAATTAAATCCTCCAAATTTTCATCCTCTCTTTGCATCATTTTAAACACTTCATATTTGTGATTGATAGGCATGCAATAATCCAAATACCCATCCAAAAATGCTTTCTTCATGTCATTCCATGTTCTAATAGACTGAGTGACCAATCCCATGAACCATTTTAAAGCAACTCCTTTCAATGTTGAAGGAAACAATTTGAGTTTTTTAGAGTCTTGTAAATAATCATAAGCTCTGTACAAGACTTCAAATTCAAATAAAAAGGTTTCAGGATCTTCACTTTTTAATCCATGAAAATTTGGGAAGATAGAAGGTGAGATATTTTTCATTGTGGCATTTGTTTCTTCATCAACTATAGGGAATCCAAAAGAATTATCAACTTCCCTATTTCCTCTACCTTCTCCATCATTTCCTCTACCTTCTACATTATTTCCTCTACCTCTTCCTCCTCCAAATAATGCAAATTCTCCATTCAGAACTCCCTCTCCTTCTTCTTCTCTTCCTGCCATTATAGATTCTTCAAGGTTAATATAATATTCAACTTGCAAGGTTAATTTCTCTTCCTCTGGTTCCTCTATCAATGGTATGTGGAAGAAAGGTTCTCCTTCTCCCTCTCCTCTAGGAATTTCTAATTCTTCAGCTAAACTATGTTCCCCTATAGAGGTGAAAAAGGCTACTCCTTCTGTTGGAGATCCAAGATTTTCTTCCTCTAGGACTGCCTCAGTAGATGAAGTAGGAGATCCTCTTAATCAGATTTCTAACCTTATAACTTCAGGAAGTATATGGCTAGTGAAATGTGGAATACGAGTTTGAGATGGAGGTGTATATCTTCTTAGCCTTGGTGGAGTAAGTGGTGTTGTAGGAATTAAAATTCTTCCTCTTTCTATGAACCTACCCCTAGAGTCTCTTTCTCTAAGCATATCATTTTTTAGATGTAAGAGATGAGGTTACCGAATTACACTTCCCCGACAACTGTGCAAAAATGTTTCCTCAATTTAGTGTCCTAAATTGCTTGCATAAATTATCAACTGAGGTTTTTAAGCTAATGAAGTGTGGTGCACTATATGTGCTTAGTTAACCTTTTTCTTACTTCGTTGTTTTGTATTTTATTTTGTTTTTGGGGGGTTTTTGTTCTTCGATGTCTAAGAATGTACAACCTGAAACTATGAGAAAATTTTAGTGAATCTAATGAAGTTTAAAGGAAAGTAAATGTTCCTAAGTTAATCTAATTTCCTAAAAATGGACCAAGAACTATTGGCTAGTTAGAACCTAATAAAAAAATAGAGCATTTATCTTATCTTATCATTAGTCCTAATCCATGGATCTAATTCTTAAAACCAAGAATGAAATTAATGCAGAAGGTGACTCAGTAATTGCATTCATTAAACATTCAACCATTCAATTTTGGAATATGATTAAATCAATCTCCTTGAAATGATTATTGGGAATATCAATGATGCAACTAAGTGAGGATCTGAAAGAAAAAAGGTAAAAGCATGTAAAACTAACTGTAAACAACTAATGTATTTTTGACTTTCTCCAACATTCAAATGTGAAGCATTTCCCTCTTGAAGTGTTGTGTAAGAAATCAATTATACCTAGTTCCTAAGTTCCTAGGGAAATAACAATGTACTGAGTAAATTCAATCACTGTATGAATTAGACATTTAACCATTTAGTTTAGGATCATCATCATCTTGAAATGTCTTTTGAAAACATCCATTAACAAAATTAATTGACAATTTCATTATAAGAAAATGAATGACAAAACAGTAAGAAAACTAAGAAATTGTGTATTCTTATTACTTCAATCTTAATTTAGTTTGGAAATAGAGTCATTTTTCTCCACAAGATATATTAGAAGAACAAGGCTGCACAGTTGTGATTTATCATTATGTTATTGATTAAAATCTGAAATGAAATATCATCCTAATTTAGAAAATAGATTTGCTGAAAACAGAGAAATGGAAATTGAACTAAAAATAACAAATGAAAAACCTCCTTCAGTGTAGGGGCCCTTTGCAACTGACGTGGCTGGAATGCTAGCTAGTTAAGGATGCACTTTAAACGATCATTGGCAACATGAAGTTTGTATTATGAAAAAAATGAAGTCTATATATAGAGTATCAGCAAAAAGCCTGAAA
Organism: Pinus tabuliformis; assembly: GCA_031772625.1. Taxonomy (NCBI): domain Eukaryota; kingdom Viridiplantae; phylum Streptophyta; class Pinopsida; order Pinales; family Pinaceae; genus Pinus; species Pinus tabuliformis. The sequence goes on from CM062818.1 coordinate 1,670,695,602, forward strand.
TTAACATAATTCCTTCTAACTTCCAACTCGGTTCCATGCAACTGATATTTAAAGGAAAATAACATAACTGTTTATGAGATAAACTTGCTACAGGTGGCTAATTCGAATTGCAATAGGACTGTTTAAAGTTTTGATCAGCTACAGGTGGCTAATTCGAATTAGATTTGAAATAGAACTGTTAGACTCTTGATTAGCTACAAAAGAGAAAATCAAGAGTCCTATTGCTTTCAGAGAACATACTTTAGGATAGAATCTATGTGGAGATGATTCTAGAAATGCCCATGTGGCCCAATTCTTCATTTGACATCTGGAACCTGCCAAACCATGAGAGTAGCTATGGAATCCATAGTTGCCTGCAGAATAGGCTGCATTCTGTAGCTAATTTGCAAAAATATATTCAAATAGCAAGAACATGAAAAATAATATGGCAATCATTTTAATGCTTTCCTTAAGAAAAAACCTAGCATTTATCATTGATTGGGTTTGTAATATTATGAGAAAGTGAAGGAAAAAGGTGAGAAAAAATGTCAAGGAGAGGGTAATTATGAGGTTCAACAGTACTTATGATGAAATTTACATTTCTTGATTCTATAAAGCTACTTAATATTGATATTTGATATATTGGTATACTTGATGATTGACTATAATCTATCATTTTGGATATCTTGATCCCATAAATAAGGTTAGCACCTTGATTCTAATATTTGATATATTGGTATACTTGATGATTGACTATAATCTATCATTTTGGATATCTTGATCCCATAAAGAAGGTTAGCACCTCGATTCTAATACATGATAACTTGATGTTATTGATAATCTTTGTGAAAATCATGATAGCCATGATGATAAAAGTGTAACAATGAGATTGATATTTAGGATCTTTTGTTGACTGTGATTATATTTTTGATGTGTTTAGTAATTATGGGATATGATAAAATTGAATGCCTTGACTTGATCAAAGTACTATTGTGTTCATGATTCTTGAAGTATGATGTTACACCTGCATGCTACCCTAATTCTAAAACTCTAACTTTTGAAGAAAGTTTGATGCCATGTTCATATATGATGATGAAGTAGCTGATGCTGACCATGATGGATATCTATTTTAGAACATGATATAGCTTGACTTTATGATCTAACAACTATGCCGATGCATGATAGTATTATAGACATGTTAATGAATTATGGTTGAAAGGGTCACTCATTTAGAGGGAGAATCTCTCCATAAGATCCTTACTCCTATTATCATTTTCATTATATGTATATTCTTTATTGTTGAAGTATGTTTAATTTACATGAATAGAAAAATATTTGATATTGTTGATTTGTAGCAAAGTTCTGATCTAAGAGAGAAAGTTTTCCATTACTCCAAGCCTCAGTCGCATGAAAGAAAGCTTACATGTGAAATTGTAGCCTCTCAATGACACATAAGTAAGCTCAAGGGTGTTATCGGGAAATCTAGTGTCCACTCGGAGCTGCTAGTCCCACTAAGACTGGTAGCTGTCTTAGAAACAAATAAACTAAAACCACTTTCGTTTTCCTTTATGAGAAGTAGATAAGAGGGGAATGAAGGACACCAACCTCAGTCTTGCGCTTGGTTCCTTGCTCGGTTCCTCTCCCTTCTGACAGATCCTTGCTGCTTCTCCTTTGTCTACCCAGCTTCAAGGAGCACCCGTGGAGTCAAAGCAGCATAATACTATCAAAGAATAGAGATCTACAATCATAAACAATATAGGACCAGATTTATATTGACCACACAATTGCACATATCATCAAACATACAAGAATGTGGAGGAAAACTTGAATGGCTTTATTAACATCAAGAATAAACAAAGAGGATTACAACCAATTGTTCTGACCCAACGTCACCCTCCAGCATGAAAGCCCTTCTTTCACCTCATGAAAAGCTTAGATCACCCAACACTATGATATTCCAACAAGAAACCAACAACACTTCCTTACACAATACAAAATTCCAGCCTCTGGATCTCTAGGATGAGGGATCCATATATAGATGATTGTAGGGGGGTGAGTCAGCTTCTGGGATTCTGATTAGTGTCCTCTCTCAGATAGTTCTTGATTCGACTTGGAGTTTGATGATCTCTTACTCATCCTTGGGCGAATTCAGAGAGGCAAGTGTCACAGGAGAAGTTTCTGGAAGATTCCATTATCATCCACCTCGCAAACTGTCTCTGCCATTTGTCCACTCTTTCCCATCGCACCCCATAGAAGGGATTTGCAGTATGCATCGCACTTTGACCATGGAGTAGGTGAGATGGTCCAGTTTTGACCAGTTCTAAGCAGTTTTTCATGGAGAACTTCTGGGAGATGATGTAATCAGCTGACCTTCTTCTTTTAGGGTATGGAACAACACTTTTAGGGACTTAGGAGCCCTTGGTTTATGGACATGTTTGATTGGGGTTGCAGTGCCCAAAAATGTCTATAACAAAGGGTGCGACTGTACTCTCCAACCACACATAAGAAGGCCTATGGGTGTGTTATGCCTGTAGGACACAAAAATGAAGTTTGGTGCATGAAATCAGACGTTCACCTAAAGGATGACTGTTATAGACATATGTGGGCACTGCAACCCCAATCTTATATGTCGATAAACCAAGGGCTCTTTAATCCCTAAAAGTGTTGTTTCATACCATAAAGGATCATAGTCAATTGATTACATCATTCCCTAGAAGTTCCGCCAGAAAAACCACTCAAAACTGGCCAAAACTAGACCATACTGACTGCTCCACTATCAGGGTGCGATGCATACTGACTCCTACACTAGCTAGGTGCGATGCATACTAAAGAGGCCTTCTGTGGGGTGCGATGAGCGAGAATGGACAAATGGCTGAGATAGTTTTCTAAGTGGATGCTCATGGAATCTTCTAGAAACTTCTCCGATGACACTTGCCTCTCTGAATTCGCCCGGGGATGAGTAAGAGATCAATGAAATCTCCAAGTGGGACCAAGAAATATGAGTGGAATGACACTAATAAAAAACCCATAGATGACTCACACCCTTGCAGACATCTATAAATGGATCCCTCATTTGAGAGATCTAGAGGTTGGAATTTTGTAATTTGTAAGGAAGTGTTGTTGGTTTATCTTTGAGAAGAGACATTGTATTGTTGGGTGATCTTGCTTTTCATGAGGTGGAGAGGGCTTTGATGCTGGGAGGATGATGCTAGATCAAACTGCTGGGTTGTAATTCTCCCTTCTATTTTAATAAAGTTCTTTGAGTTTTCCTCCATACAATCATGTATTTGTGAATTTTGTTATTTGTGAATGCAATTGTATGTTCAATGTATTTCTGATTCTGCATTGTTTATGATATTATAGATCGAGATGCTTTGATGGTGTTTTGTTACTTTGTTTCTATAGGTATTCTCTAAATGGTACAAGTAGGAGAGGAGTTGAAAGCTCTATCAAGGGAGAGAGAAATCAGTCAAGGAGTCAAGCAGAAGATCCAGGTTGTCCCCTTTATTTCTCTCTTATCTATCATACATAAAGGAAATCACAAATTGCTTTGATTGTTTGTTTCTAAGATAGCTACCAATCTTAGTGGGACTAGTAGATCGAAAAGACACTAGTTTTCCTGGAAACAAAATGGCGACTCCATTGGGGAACAAACAGTTTGCTTGTTTGTTGTTAACTGTTCTTTTTATAAACTATAGATGGATCCAAAATTTAGCCAGATAGCCTTCGAACTGCTCTTGCTCTACAATTGCAAAGTAGATGAATGCTGCTTCAGTCAATCTCCAGTTTAGTTTATGATTTGAAGATCTGACTTACAAGCACTCTAGATGTCTTGTTGGTAGCTCATTAACCTCCTAAGATCATACCCCTATACTTTGTTCTTTACTGTTCATAGTAGCTCAACTTAACTCACTAAAATTAGCTGCAAATTTGAGCCAAAACCCACCTCAGTTGTGCTCCATGGCCCATCGCACTGTCTGTAATTGGAAGCCAGTATGCATCGCACCTCCTGTGTGTAGCAAGTGAGACGCATCCCTATTTTTGTGAAGCACAGGTGCGATGATTGAGTGATATCATTTATCTCTTTGAAATTTAGGTTTTTAGTCCTTGTTTTCAGCTCTATTAAGTTGTTTTTCTGCTTATGATCAGTATCTCATTGCTGAATCCTCCTTATTTTACATATTTCAGCCTCCATTGATTAGGATTAGTAAATGTTTTATGTAGTTTTCCATTTACGATCCTTTGTCAAAAAGTAGCTTAAATTGAACTATCATTTTGGTGCAAAAAAGTGTCGTAACTATCATTTTGTGTCAAAAAGAGAAGTGTCTTTGAGTCTTCTTTCTCTAGATAGTAGATTGAACTTTTTGTCGTGTATTTTATTTGATTTATTGATATTTGAAGTGTCGAAAGCATATTCTATTCAAAATTGAAGAGTGTAATTTAAGTCTTTGTTGGGTCCCTATAATACTAGTGATTACCCCATTACTATTGTAGTTATACCCCTTATTTATATTTTTGTGCCCCTATTACCCCCATATTGTTATTTCTGTGCCCCATAGAATCCCTCTATTGTTATTTTTGTGGCTTTATATTATTATTGTTAGGTCGGCTGGATTATATTGTGACTCCTTAGACTCCTATATATAGAAAGGAGGTTTTGTCATTTGTATCATCCAAGAATTGTTCATTTATGTAATGTAAAGGAGGTTGTCCCCTCGAAGAGGCTGAATTCTAAGGCGTTGATCTATCTTTTCTATCTTTTCTTGAGCTGGTTTCATAACATTTGGTATCAGAGCTTTGGATTCTAGGGTTTCGCTGCTCCAAACAGGTCATCGTGGAATTTTCGCTATAACTTTTTTTCTGTGATGTTTCAGAAGTCGCAAAAAAAACCCATTTGAGAAGAATTGGCTGAACCTTGGGTCTGAATTTCAGAGCTTTTTGTGCGATATTTGCGGAGATATGATCTGAGGAAGTTGGTCTTTTTGCAGACTCCTGAATTACATTCAAAACAGGTGACCTGGGGAAAATCGTCATAACTCTCTCTCTGAGGATCGGATTGAAATTTCGTAAAAAGGTACAGAAAGAGGACGGACTGTAGTTTCTTGTATGTGTGTTTCAGATTCAAAGGTTGAAACAGTGACTCGTGGCACGTCGTACAAGTTCGCTCTACTGAACCAGTCTAAAAGCAAGTCACTGTGGGAGATTTCACATAACTCTTCCTTGGAGAATCCAATTTGGCTCAGACTTGTGGCATTGGAAAGAGGACGCAGAAGGCTACTACAGGTTAACTTCAGAATTGGATGATCTGAAATTACAGAGATACATCAGATTCAATATCAGGCTTCTATAAAGTGAAAAAAGGTGTGTAGTTTTTTTTAAATTTTTGTGTAAGCTTGGTTTAACGGAATTCAAAGGGCATAGTAAAGCATTATTATCGGTAACTGATGCCCCGAGGAAAGAAAATGCAAACACCTAGTAAGGAACCTGAAAGCTCTAGCATGACTCATGAAGAAGAGGAAGAAATGCTACATGATATATCAAAATTACAAGAACAAGTGCAACAAATGTCACGCTCACAAAAGCTAACAGAAGCTAAGATAAATGGCGTGGAATCTAAGATAAATGGCGTGGAATCTAAGATAAAGGGCATGGAAGCTAAGATGGATGATTTGAAGACAGATTTGAAGACAGACATGGCAGATTTGAAGACAGATTTGAAGACAGACATGGCAGATTTGAAGACAGATTTGACAAATTTTCTACAAGAAATACTTACTAATGGTGAAAAGGTAGTAAAGGAAACTCATGATGAGAACAAAAGAAATGTTAATCATGATTCCATAGACTCTAATGTTGGATCGAAGACCCACCATATTCCAAAAATCGATATGAGGAAGTTTGATGGCAAGGATCCCGCCACATGGATATTACAGATGGAGCAATTCTTCGATCTCAATAATGTGCAAAACACACAAAAGGTACGTATGGCAACTTTATATTTGGAACCAAATCAGTTTGTATGGTATCAATGGCTTTGCTCTCGTAAACAATTTATCACTTGGGCAATTTTTACGGAAGAATTGATAGCACATTATGAGGATACAAAAAGCAACACTTTTTTTAGCCAATTGATAAGTCTCAAACAAAAGGGTTCAATAATGGAGCACATTGAGGAGTTCCAAAAATTGAACATAAGGGTAAAAGATATTCCAGAGGAGCATAGGATTGATGTGTTCATAGGGTCTTTAAAGGATAATATCCAACATGATGTGCGCCTTTGGGAACCTGATTCATTAGAGAAGGCATTCAGGTTAGCAAGAAAAATGGAAAGCAAAATTATGGCAACTAGGAAGCATACCATTCACAACTATAAAGACGGAAGTGTTGTTGCCCATAGTCTTCCACAACCTACAAGGTTGACACCACAACAATTGGAAGAAAAAAGAGCAAAAGGGCTTTGTTACAATTGTGATAGCAAATACACAAAAGGTCATAAGTGTGCTGAGAAGAAATTATTCTACATAGATTGTGAAGAGGAAGAAGAAAAGGAGCAAGAAAGGTCAAAAGAAGAGGATATATTCCAGGAACAAAGCCTAGATGAAGAACAAATAAATCCGACCATATCTTGTAATGCATTGGCGGGAATTACCACTCCTCAAACCATCAAGATAGAAGGACAAATCAAGAAGAAAAAGGTAATAGTGTTGATTGATTCAGGAAGCACCCACAATTTTATTCATTGTAGGGTAGCAAAAGAATTGAATTGCTTCCTATATCCAGCACCAGAGTGTCAAGTGATGATTGCAAATGGAGGAACAATAAATTGTTCTGGAAAGTGCCATAATATCAAGCTATCCATGGGAGAATATGTATTGACTAGCCCAATGCTTTCCATTCCAATGGGAGGTGCTGATGTTGTACTAGGAGTCCAATGGCTACAATCCTTGGGTACAATAGCTTTTAATTTTCAAGAACTTTTCATGAAATTTTCTGTGGAAGGAAAGGAAGTTGAATTAAGGGGTATTGCAGGGAAACCAGGAAAGATAATCAGCTCTAATGGCATGACAAAGCTTCTAAAAAAGGAGCAAAGAGGTGTAATTGCACAATTATGTTCGCTAGATGTTTCCACATTGGAATCATCTATTTCTCCAGATCTCCAAAAAGTCCTGGACAATCATTCCAAGGTATTTGAGACTCCCAAAGGTCTCCCACCTATGCGTGATCATGATCATGCTATTCATCTGATTCCAGGAAGTGTTCCTCCAAACATCAGGCCGTACAGATATCCCTATGTCCAAAAAAGTGAAATTGAACGTATGGTTGCAGAAATGCTAGAGGCTGGTATAATTCAACCGAGTCAAAGTTCTTTCTCAGCTCCAGTAGTATTGGTGCACAAGAAGGATGGATCATGGCGCATGTGTCCAGATTATAGGGAGCTCAACAAGCTCACTATTAAAGATAAGTTCCCCATTCCTGTCATTGATGAATTACTGGATGAATTGCATGGATCAATTTACTTCACCAAGTTGGATCTTCGTTCGGGATATCATCAAATCAGAATGAAGATTGAAGACATTCCGAAAACGGCATTTAGAACTCATGAGGGTCATTATGAATTTTTGGTCATGCCTTTTGGCCTTACCAATGCACCTTCAACATTTCAAGGTTTGATGAATTCAATTTTCAAACCATTCCTTAGAAAATTTGTGTTAGTATTTTTTGATGATATACTAATCTACAGCAAGTCTTGGAAGGATCATGTTGAACATGTTGACAAGGTGCTACAACTATTGGAGGAGAAACAATTATATGCAAAAAGATCCAAATGTTTCTTTGGAGTCCAGGAGGTGGAATATTTGGGTCATATTGTATCTCATGAAGGAGTTAAGGTAGACCCTAGCAAAATTAAAGCCATTAAGGAATGGAAAATCCCCACATCCATAAAGCATCTGCGAGGATTTCTTGGGTTGACAGGGTATTATCGCAAGTTTGTTAAGAATTATGGGAGAATAGCAGCACCTCTAACAACATTATTGAAGAAAGATTCATTTTCATGGACTCCGGAAGCAACAAAGGCCTTTGAACATCTTAAAGAGGCAATGTGCCAAGCACCGGTCTTAGCTACACCGGACTTCACAAAAACCTTTATTGTGGAATGTGATGCTTCAGGAAATGGAATTGGTGCTGTTCTAATGCAAGATGAAAGACCCATTGCTTTTGAAAGTCGTCCAATCAAGGGAAAGTTTTTAAGCAAAGCTATTTATGAGAAGGAAATGTTGGCAATACTCCATGCACTTAAGAAATGGCGACCCTACCTAATGGGAAGACACTTCAAGGTAAAAACGGATCATGATAGCCTTAAATACTTTTTAGAACAAAGATTATCCTCTGAAGAGCAACAAAAGTGGGTCACAAAGATGTTGGGTTATGACTTTGAAATCATCTACAAAAAAGGGAAGCAAAATGTGGTGGCAGATGCACTCTCAAGAAAGGATGAGGATGTGGAAGCATTGTTGTGTGCCATTTCTATTATCCAACCAGATTGGATAAACGAAGCAAGGGAGGAATGGAAGAATGACGAAGAAGTGTGGGCACTTATTCGAAAGCTACAACAAGATTCCAGTACTTCTGATACATTTAGCTGGCAAAATGATTCGTTATGGTACAAAGATCGCTTATACCTCTGTAAGAATTCCCAGCTAAAACAAAAGATTCTTATGGAATTGCACACTTCTCCCTTAGGAGGGCACTCAGGATTTTTAAAAACTTACCACAGGGTTAAGAAGGAATTTTTTTGGGATGGCCTTAAATCAGATATTCAAAAGTTTGTGGCGGAATGTTTGGTTTGCCAACAAAATAAAGTTGAAACAATTAAGACACCGGGTCTATTACAACCTTTATCCATTCCAAGCCAACGTTGGGAGGAGGTTTCAATGGATTTTATCACAGGTTTACCCAAGTCTGAGGGAAAGAGTGTCATCATGGTGGTAGTTGACAGACTTACCAAGTATGCACACTTTTGTGCATTATCACATCCATTTAAAGCCAGTACAGTTTCTACTGCATTTATGGAAACAATTCAAAAGCTACATGGAAACCCAAAGATTATTGTAAGTGACAGAGATCCCATTTTCACTGGAAATTTTTGGACAGAATTATTTTCTTGTCTTGGTACTCAGTTAGCTCATAGCTCATCTTATCATCCTCAATCTGATGGGCAAACTGAGATAGTAAACAAATGTTTGGAAGGATATCTTCGTTGCTTTGTATCTGATAAACAGACACAATGGGTCAAATGGTTGCCTCTGGCTGAATGGTGGTATAACACTTCCTTCCATACAGCAACAAAAATGACCCCATTTATGGCACTTTATGGGTATCAACCACCATCCATCACATCATATTTAAGAGAAAATTCTAAGGTTCAGGCAGTGGAACATCACATCGAACATCAACAACAAGTCCTCCAACTCTTAAAGGATAACCTCGTGTTGGCACAAAATAGAATGAAACAACAGGCAGATCAACATCGCAGTGAAAGAAGTTTTGATGTAGGTGATTGGGTATTCCTACGGCTACAACCATATAAGCAAATGTCCCTAAAGCAAGCTAAGAAGGATAATAAATTATCACCAAAGTATTATGGTCCGTACAAGGTGTTGCAAAAGATTGGTACTATGGCATACAAATTGGAGCTTCCTGCAGCTTCTCGATTGCACCCAGTTTTCCATGTTTCATGTTTAAAGAAGGTTATAGGCGACAAGCTCCCAGTTCAAACAATATTGCCAGAACTTGACGAGGAAGGAAAAATTATATTGGAACCGGAAGCAGTCACAGAAACAAGAACTCGACAGCTACGAAATCGATCAATTTCAGAGTATCTTATCAAGTGGAAGAACTTATCCGCTGAAGATTCCACATGGGAGGATGAGAATTTTATGCAGAAGTATCCAGAACTACTCAAGCGTTGAGGACAACACTTTTTTGAAGGAGAGGGGCATGTTGGGTCCCTATAATACTAGTGATTACCCCATTACTATTGTAGTTATACCCCTATTACCCCCATATTGTTATTTCTGTGCCCCATAGAATCCCTCTATTGTTATTTTTGTGGCTTTATATTATTATTGTTAGGTCGGCTGGATTATATTGTGACTCCTTAGACTCCTATATATAGAAAGGAGGTTTTTTCATTTGTATCATCCAAGAATTGTTCATTTATGTAATGTAAAGGAGGTTGCCCCCTCGAAGAGGCTGAATTCTAAGGCGTTGATCTATCTTTTCTTGAGCTGGTTTCATAACAGTCTTCCTTTCATTTTGAAAAAGAAATTGTCGAAATGTCGCTTTGAATAAAATATTTCAGATCTATACTTAGTTTTCCTTTTTTCTTTTCTCACATTAAGGGAAACGAAAAACAAATACATGCATTTGCTTTTGCATTTGGATTGTGTGCGGAAATGATTTAGGAAAAGTTCATTTAGTGTGTGCTCTTTGCTCTTTGTTGAAAGAATCATAATCTTCTTTCCTTAGTACCTAGGATTTTCATTGCTAAAAACAAACAAATGATTGTTTATCATTTTAGATTGCATATTTAGGAATTTTACATCTACATCACGAGGTGAACCTTGAAAGGCAAACTTCTAATCATGATCAACTCTAAAATAAATTTCAATGAACTTAACAATGCTTTGGAACCTAACGCAACACATCTAGAAGTCTAGGCTAGAGATGTGTTCCAACGTTGTAAAACCTAGTAACTATCGTTTTCATTGAAGGTTGGGTGATTCCTCCTCTTTGATACGACAAGTGCTAGTATGGACTTGTGCTCCTCGTACTGTCGAGCATATATTGGGAGACCACAATAGGCTGATATCCTTTATCCATAGGAAGCCGTGTCTGCCACCCTATCGATTGCAATGCACTGAACACAACATTCGAGAAGATTGACTGTCGTACATAAGTCCTTGGTAATTTCTCTTTAATTTACCACCAAGGTGTATATTGCAGTTTTGCAATTGGTTTGGTAATCCCTCTGTCTAGATTTATAGAGTAGTCACTTTCGTTCCTTTTCGACTCCTTAAAAGAAAAGGTCCATCTGAGCACTTCTCACTTTAGGCTCATTAAAAATCGAAGGCGACTAGAGTCATCTTTAGTTTTTTCTCGACTCTTAAAAATTTAAAAAGCAAAGTTGTGTCAAAGCATCATTAAAATTTATTTAATTCGAAATAACATCCCTCTTGCTTCGTTGATCTTAGGTTCAGATATATGGAGACAAATCCGGGATCTACCAATCAAGGAATCCCTTTTGATGGGAATCCTAGTCCTTTTCCTTCTTTCAGAAATATTGGTGCTCCTCATATGGCTACATTATCCCTTCCGGGAATTACAATTGGCTTGCCAATATGGCTATTCGCAACCTCTTTCATTCAAAATACCATGATTCCTCCACAATCAAATAAACCTCCAATTGATCCTAAAGTTGACCCTTTGCCTTCTTCCTCATTTGTTTCTCCCTCCCCCTCTTCCTCTTCGCTTGGTGAAAGTATTGGTGCTAGTAACCAAGTGGCTAAGAAGAAGAAGAAAGTGAAGAAGAAGAAAGTGAATAAGACGAAGAAGAAGCCAATTCAGCAAGAGGGCAAACAAGCAACCATTGCTTCGAATGCAACATCTAATGAAAATCCGTCCGTTAAGCCACACAAAATCAAATATCCATGCATAATCTGTGTGGAAGACCATTTTCATTGAAATTGTCCTTATTTTCCTTGGATCTTGAAAGAATGGTCTTCCAGTTCGCACCGTCTGATGTCATCAACCTCTGGTGATCATGTTGGTAACACTCCATCAACTAGTAATAGTGGAGTTCACGGACAGAAAATAAAGGTCAAAGTTCCATGTAGGTTATGTGAAGGTATACACCCCTTTCACCTTTGTCCATATCTAGATGAAGCCAAAAGAGTGTTTGATAACTGTCCTGCTTCATCGCAGCGACTTCCATCTGGATACAAGAAACTCTCCCCAAGACCTTTACTAGTTGAAAATCTAACTGACCAAAATCAACTGTCGGTCGAAACCACTCTCTCTGAAATTGAATCCTATGTGTCTATACCCGACCAAAATCAACAGGTCAAGGTAACATTAGACCCTATTTCATCTTCAGTTGATCAGACCTTTCCCGAAGAGAGTGAAAATGATACCACACAAGTTCTTTTTGTTACCTTAGATTCAAATGAGCTTGGGGGTAGTCCACCTGTTCCAGCAAGACAAGAGGAAAATCCTCCAGTTCTCGTAACTCAAGGGGTTAATTCTCCTGTTTCTACGGTGCCCCCTCCAAGTAGTCTAGTTACTTCCTTTGATTGGAATCAATTGGTAGAATCCCGCCTTCCTTCTAATGTGCCTTTCCAGATCATAGTACAAGTTTGTAATATGATTGTATCTGGCACTATTATATATGAAGGTGCATCAGTGAGTATCCTTTCCTCAACTGCTTGGCAAGCACTCGGTTCACCATCACTTGTGCTAGTTACACAGAATCTGTTGGGCTTTAACAAAGGAACCCGTCGACCATTAGGGATCCTTCCTCAGTTACCCATCACTTTCTGAGGAAAAACTGTTTACCTGAGCATGATGGTAGTCCCAGGACCTTTAGATTACAATTTACTTCTTGGGCATGACTATGTTTATCGCATGGGAGCTATTGCTTCAACACTCTTTTGAGTGATTTGTTTCCCACATGAAAGAAAAATTCTCACCGTTGACCAAATTTCATTCCCCAGTCCAAATATGGCTCCTAGTCAACCATCCTCCTTAAAGGGTCCTTTTGCACCAATGGTATCATCCCCACCACGAATTAATTATGTGGCAACCAGTTCCATACCTACATCAACTGATGATCAATTCAACGATGTCGTACACCATGTACTGGGGGCATTAAAACCAGAGTTTTCCTTCATGACCTCTTACGGGTTGTTATCAGGGAGCCGGAGGATAGTTCGTAGTCTTGTGTCAACCTTGTTAAAAAATGAAACCAAGGATATGAGCATAGTTCCTTGTCTTGTTTCAAGCTCGTTAAAAAATGAAACAAGGACCCCTATAACAAGTTCCAAGTCGAGTCTCTAATTAGACCTCGTAAATCAACCTTCATTCCATCCACCTAATTGCGGCAAGTAGTCCGGTGAATGTAATGAAGCTTAGGGGGCATGCACCCTAGTCTGCTTCAACAGATGAGCCCAACTGAAAAAATAGGTTTCCTTGTAGGTTATGTGATTGGAAGTGCCGACCCACACCATTCACTTTTGTCCACTCTATGGATAAAGCCAAGGAAGTGTTTTGTTTAACCGCTGACGAAACCATCCTACCATATGAATTTCCCTATAAGTTAAATGATTGGTCTGGCACACCATTCACCTTTGTTTGCGTTGCGAACAAAGCCTAGGAAATGTTTTATCTGCTCTGCGAACAAAACAATCCTACTTAACCGCAGTGACTTCTATATGGTTACCTGGAGACTCTCCTTTTCTTGATGCCTGGGGGCATGCAAACCTTTTTATGCAAGCGAAAAATGACCAATTTCATTTCTTAGCTTTTTAGATTTTTTAGCTTTTTAGTTTCAACTTCTTAGGTTAGGTGATTGGTCTGAACCACCATTCACCTTTGTTTGCAGTGCACGGACGAAGCAAAGGAAGTGTTTTGTCTAGACGGAAGAAAAAACTATCCTACCTAACCTTAGTAGTTCCTTAGCTTTTAGTGTTTTTAGCTTTGTAGTTTGGTCGTTTCTAGCCTACATAAAAAGGCAATGAGCATATGTTATTGTAGAGTTCAAGCTCACTAAAAAATGAACCTACCAATGAGAGACATCTTTAACTATTGGTATGAGCAATGTTTCCGCAAGGTTCAAGCTCGTTAAAAAATAAACCCGCCACTGAGCGTAATTTCTCCTAGTTCAAGCTCATTAAAAAAATGAATACACCCTCGGTAAATAACCTTTGTGATTGCCCTGCTAACAGCCTTTTGAGCCTTGGTTGTGTTCTTGCCATCACCTCCATTCTTTTGGCTGATCATATGCTTCCACTTGATTATTTACCTTTTTGAGGAGCAGTTGTGATGAGTGGTCCTGATAGCCACCCTCTTCACATCACCATGTTTTGAGAAGTTCCAAGCTTACCTGGAACCGGTTGCTACCCTAAAAAACACCACTCGTCCCTAAAAAATGAGTCTCTTTTAAACTCTTTTTACACTCGTTAAATATGAAAAGATTGTCGAGCTATTGGCCTTTCCAACTCGTTAAAGTAAGGGGAAGTGCCATCCCTCTGGTACATTTTAATCTTTTTGGACTTGAGGGATCATCCCACAAAAAGATCGAGCGCTTTTCTTTTTTGGCTCGCTAAAGTGATTGGAAAAGTCATCCCTTTTGTATTATTTTAATCTTTTTTCAGAATCAAGGGATTATGCTATGAAAAAGAACTGCTAGAGTTTCCTTTTCATCCCTTTTCAAACTCTCTAAACATGAAAAGGACCGAGTTTTCTTTGTCGTTAAACTTGTTAAAACAATAGCGACAAACTTGTCCATCTAGACAAGAACAAGTTTCACTGTCGCTAGGCTCACTAAAACATAGGGATAGGTTTACCCGAAGGGCAAATTATTGAACAAGCATATGTTATCCTCCTCAATCTTGACAAAAATAAAAAGGTACCGGTCAGCAATGACTAGGGAAAAAGGGAAGAAAACTTGAAGAATTTTATCGGTAGCAGGTCGCTCTTGAACATGACACTTTCACTCCATCACCATGATTGAGTCGAGTTGGGTTATTCCGTTCACTAGTCATATCACCATTAGTCCAACATACCATCCATCTTTTGGGGTTAACGCTAACAATCCATCTTAGTGTCATCGATATGTTCAAGAGAATTCATTCAGAGAATTCACTATCCAATTAATGCCTCATCCACTGCAATACCTTCACCCTCCATTTTTCATGACCACCATTCCTGAACCTTGTATCATCAGATTTTTTTCACCTCAGAAAATCATTTGCTTCATTTCGTGTTGTAGATGTGGGATAAATCAAGGCCCTCCTATGACGGGTCACTTCTTGTCGACAATAGCTCATTATCCAAGAATTTGACTTAGAACAACCCTTTCAGTACTTTGAAGCTTGCATGCCTCAATGGCAAGTTTCTCACTTCCGACGATAGGTTTACATCAATGGCCTTCGACTGAAAGATTTTACGTGGTGTTTGACATTGGATCATATATTCACACCACGTGAATTGTACTGTGGTACCTTGAGGGTCATTATCATTACCGGTGATTCCTCTCGCGCCTGTTAACAACTTACATCATTGGCTGGTAATTAGGCGATGTCTTTCCATGTCCGACTTCAGAACATCTTTGCACATGGATCGACTTATACATCGGGCGAAGATTGGACGAGTTTGAAGACCCCAGATCTAGTTTCATCCATCTAGGCTACGATATATTCAGGAACATAAAGACATCAGATGTACATGGAAGTTGCGCAGATGATCATCCAAGCTAAGGGATGATGACTCTACATACCAAGAATCACCAGTCTGCAACTGCAAATGATTATCTGTCCTATGTACACGAAAAATGAATTTATAAAGCTGAGCATGGGAATGCCTGCCTCAGCTAGATCATGAAAATAATATGATGATGATGTATTGTATTGTATCTTATACAGGTCACCTTCTAGTTCAAATACCTCAGATCCTAATGATAAAGCATTTCACCCGACATCAAAAGATTTACGACTTCATGCTTTAGGGGGCAACTGTTATAGACATATTTGGGCATTACAACCCCAATATATATGTCGATAAACCAAGGGCTCTTTAATCCCTAAAAGTGTTGTTTCATACCCTAAAGGATCATAGTCAACTAATTACATATTTCCCCAGAAGTTCCACATGAAAAACCACTCAGAACTGGCCAAAATTGGACCATACTGACTGCTCCACTATCAAGGTGTGATGCATATTGACTCCTACACTAGCTAGGTTCCATGCCTACTAAAGAGGACTTCTGTGGGGTGCGATGAGTGAGAATGGAGAAATAGCTGAGACAGTTTGCTAAGTGGATGCTCATGGAATCTTCTAGAAACTTCTCCTATGACACTTGCCTCTCTGAATTCGCCCAGGGATGAGTAAGAGATCAATGAAATCTCTAAGTGGAACCAAGAACTATGAGTGGAATGACACTAATCAAAAACCCAGAGATGACTCACACCCTTGCAGACATCTATAAATGGATCCCTCATCTGAGGGATCTAGAGGTTGGAATTTTGTAATTTGAAAGGAAGTGTTGTTGGTTTATCTTTGAGAAGAGACATTGTATTGTTGGGTGAACTTGCTTTTCATGAGGTGAAGAGGGCTTTGATGCCGGGAGGATGATGCTGGATCAGATTGCTGGGTTGTAATTCTCCCTTCTATTTTAATAAAGTTATTTGAGTTTTCCTCCATACAATCGTGTATTTGTGAATCTTGTTATTTGTGAATGCAATTGTATGTTCAATGTATTTCTGATTTTGCATTGTTTATGATATTATAGATCGAGATGCTTTGATGGTGTTTTGGTACTTTGTTTCTACAGGTATTCTCTAAACGGGACAAGTAGGAGAGGAGTTGCAAGCTCTATCAAGGGAGAGAGAAATCAAGCAAGGAGTCAAGCGGAAGATCTAGTTTGGTCCCCTTTGTTTCTCTCTTATCTATCATACATAAAGGAAATTGAAAATTGCTTTGGTTGTTTGTTTCTAAGATAGCTACCAATATTAGTGGAACTAGCAGATAAAAAAGACACTAGTTTTCTCGGAAACAATGACAGTCATATAGACATGGAGCAGAAAACAAAATGTTATATGAGTAAGGAAGCTTTAATATTTGACTTACTATAGAGAATTTGAATTTATTGACTAAACTTGTGTTTGCAGCTGACCATAATATTCATATTAGTATGTTATTTCAATTTGACCATTGATGCTAGTATATGAAAGTGTATGATAACAATTTCATGAGATTTGAACTATTGAATTGACTTAGTGAGCATATTGGCTTAGAAATTTGAAATGATGCTTGATGATGATTTAGAGCTTTGAATTGATGTTGAGATTGTTGGCATTATGACACAGGTTGGGTAGTATGGCACAGGTGTTGTCCTTGATGGCAACTCAATCAGATGGCAGATCACAGTTCAAGCTCTCAGAATGAAAGAAAATGAGGTATACGCATGTTCCTCTTACCAGAGTCGCATATATAGGTGTATACACGCGGGATCACCGATCAAAAGGCGCGTATGCGTATGCACACACTTTTATGCAAAGAAAAGCGCTACATGTGGGAAAAGTTATGTTTGGTCCATGGTATTTAGTTCGTCATATTTGAACCTATGGTTTTGTTCCTTGGTATTGCATCCAAAGTGTTGAACCCAGGTTCTGGGTCCCTATTATTGGTTTTCAATGGTTTTGGACCATGGTTTGAGTAAGGCCTAGGACTATAAAAGGGGAAGGAGATCATTTGGCAAGTGTATCGACCGAAGTGTTGAATATCTTAAGAGGAGCAAGATCTGGAATACTGGTGATTGGTTTATGGTGCATTGCTGGAGCTGAACCAAGGAGGAACTTGAGTGCTAAAAGATGGATAAGTTTTGTTGATGGATCAAGATTTTAAGGCTTGAATAGTAGTATCTTTGCAAATTTTGATCTGTTATAATTGGCGCATGATTAGATCTATAAATCTGATAATATGGGTATAACTAATGTCTGATTAAGTAAAAAGGTGAATTATCTTTTATAGATCTATATGCAGGTTCGGCGCGGCATAAGTGCGTATGCACGCAGGTTCAACAACTGAAGGAAGCATATACGCTGGTTGGTAGTGATACAACTGCATATGTGTGCAGGTTTAAGTGAAGTAGCATACGTTTTATGAAATATGCTTTAGCTGCTTCTGTTTATTACTGCAATGTTCTGGGTTCAGAATTGGTGTCTGGTTACTGTTACTGTTTTCTGGTTATAGCATTCTGAGAAGTATTTGGTTGATTCTATATTGGGTTGTACAAAGGAGATTGATTGTTGCAGATATACTTGATGTATGATTGATGTTATTCAAGGATCCAGTCTGAAAATTTATGAAACGTGGTCCCTAGAAGGTAGAGAAGGTTGAAGCCTTTTGCAGGTAGCAGCGTGCGTACTAGTACCTCAGCTAGTACAAGAGCTAAAGGGGGTGGTATCTACCTTCCAGGTGAAGCTGGAGAATGAGAGAGGGTTGTATCCTTCTGCAGGTAGTAGCCTGCATACTGGTATAAGACTACACTAGTACATAATCATTGTAAAAAGAATTTTATATTGAAAGAAGATAAAGACAAATTGCAACAGGTGGTTTTCACCCACATTGGGTTTCCACCTTACATCTTGTGTTCTTTGTGTGACTGTTTGCTCTATTTTTCCTGTTCCTGGTTACAGTTTATATGGTTCTGACACATAGATTAATGATCAACAACTGAAGAATAACTTAAATTATAAGTCTACAAGTTATACGCGGGTTTAATTAATCAGAGTTGCATATACACATTGTTTTAACTAGATGAAGTTGCGTATACAAATCTTTGTATGAATTGAAAAAGAATTTAATAATAATGATTCACCCCCCCTCTCAGTATTATTTTTAACAATTGGTATCAGAGCAGGTCCTTCAGAAGAAGCTTGATCGCTTGAAGGAAGATCTCATTGTGAGCAACTACGAGAGAGAAGAATCTATCAGGCCACTAGTTTTTGTTGGGAGCAACTTCGTCTATTGGAAGGTAAGAATCACTGCCTATCTTCAATCTCTTGGTACAGAAGTTTGGGATATTGTGGAAACAGGATACGCATTTCCATTAGCAACTCCTATAGATAAGGCTGGAAAGAAGCAGTATGAAACAAATGCAAAGGTTGTCAATACTCTATTAGGGAGTCTATCTCAATCATAATTCGTCAAGGTTATGCAGCTTAAAACCACAAAAGAAATATGGGGCAATATCGTTCTGAGCTATGAAGGAGATGAACAGGTAAAACGAGAAAAACTACAAACTCTTAGAATTCAATATGAAAGTCTCAGAATGCACAATGATGAAAGCGTGGCTAACTATTTCCTTCATATAGATGAGATCGTAAATTGTATGAAAAACTTGGGTGAAGAAATAAAATAAGTTTTTTTGGTTGAAAATGTTCTAAGATCTTTGTCTCCTAAGTTTGATTCAAAGGTTTCTGCCATAGAAGAAAATAAAAATCTACAGAGCCTTACAATGTCTCAATTGCATGGAATTCTAACTGTTTACGAAATGAGAAAAGGGGGACCATCAAACAGAAGAGAATCCACATTCAAAGCCTCAAGAAAAGGAGATTACAATGAGTCAGGATATATGTCTGAAGAAGAGGAAGAATCAAATTTTTTCAAGAACCTTCAACGAGGAACTGGAAGATTCAAAGGTAAGCTGCCTTTCAAATGCTTTGCTTGTGGAAGAGTCGGTCACTATGCTGCAAAGTGTCCTCATAAAGATAAACTAGACAAAGGAAAGGAACCTGTTAGATGGAACAGAAAATAGAATGTAAATAAGAAGAGCTATTACACACATGAAGACAATGATGTATTGTCAAATAGTGATGAATATGAACAAGGTAATGATGATAGACTTTTGATGGCTTTTGAAGATGATGATTTCTTGGATGCTATAAATGAAGAAGGTCTTTATGAAGAAATTTCGAAACTTAAAATTTGTTTAGAGGAAAAGAATATGATTATAGATACTTTGACATTCTAACTTGCTGAAAAAGATAAACACAATGAAGAGTTAAAATACGAAATTGTGGGACTTAGAAAACAAATTGAGAAAACAAAATCTCTTAATCTTAGATTTGCTAAAGGATTTGAAACTTTAGATGAGATTATCAAAGTGGAGCGTTCTCCTCTAATCAAGACAGGTCTCGGATATTCTAAAGAAACATCTCAAGCATAAAAGCAAGCACAGAAGCCATCCACCTCCAAAAGTTATCTTGATGCAGCAAGGAGAAGTGAACAGGTTGACAATCGACAGCAAAAGTATAATACAGATTACCAGGTAAACTAGGGACCATTTGCCTCAAGAATGAACAAAGATTACCAAGTAAATTGGGGGCAATCTACTTCAAGGATGAACAAAAGCTTCAATCAACCACAGATAAATCATTATCAATTTGGCTCAAGAATGGATGTCAATAGAAACTACAATCAATTGGTTGGTAGGTTTTATAATCACAGGAATTTCTTCAATTGCCAATGTTTATGTTGTCATAACTTTGGTCATAAAGCTTCTCAATGTGTTTCCTACAAGACCATCATGACTAGGGAAGCTCAAAAACAAAGGAGTATGACTGGAATCATGAAAAGAACCTAAAATAACTTTTCTGCTCTTGAAAATGAAATAGAATGTTCTATCTGTAAAAACTTCGGTCGTGAAGATTCTGAATGGAGGAGTAGGTTTCAGCAAACAAATTAGAAGGAACAAGCTTCATTGAGTCCCAAAACATGGAAAAAGAAAGAACCACAACCAGAACGATGTGGGATAGCCTTATATGCAGAAGGACAGGAAAATCAATGGTACATTGACAGTGGATGCTCGAAACATATGACAGGTGATAAAGAAAAACTCCAGTCATATATTGCCTTAGAAAAGGAAAAGAAGGTCTCATTTGGAAATGACACCCCTGCACTTATAAAAGGTAAAGGTTCTGTTCGTTTGAAAGAAAAAGTCAAAGCTGGAAATTTTATGTATGTTGATGGCTTAAAGCATAATCTATTAAGTTTCAGTCAGATGTGTGATCAAGGAAATGAGGTAATTTTTCGATCAAATGGATGTATTGTTCGTGAGCTTGATACAGGAGAAACAGTGATCAAAGGCATAAGAACTCCAAATAATTTATACATACTAAAGGGAGGACAACAACAATGTTATTTAAGCAAGAATGATGAACACTGGCTATGGCACAGAAGACTGGGGAATCTAAGTTTCTCTCAGATGAGGAAAGCATGCAAATATCAGGCGGTTCGTGATCTTCCTGACATCAGAATTCTAGACAATACAATATGCAAATCATGTCAGTTTGGTAAGAAAACCAGAACTAATTTCCCTGAGAAGGAAGAATCAGCTAGCAGGCCACTTGAACTTGTCCATACTGATATATGTGGTCCAACTAGAAAGAGGTCACCTCGAGGAGAAGAGTACTTCATATTGTTCATTGATGACTTTTCAAGGATGTGTTGAATAGGACTCATGAAGTATAAGGATGAAGCTTTCGAAAAGTTCAAATCTTTCAAAGCCTTGGTTGAAAACGAATCAGATCGCAGAATCAAATGCCTCAGATCTGATCGAGGAGGGGAATTTACCTTGGATGAATTTTTCGATTTTTGTGAAGAACATGGAATAGGAAGGGAATTCTCTGCTGTAAGGACTCCTCAACAAAACGGAGCAGTGGAAAGGATGAACAAAATGGTTCAACAAATGGCTCGTGCTATGCTTGATGAGTCCGGAACTCCCACAACCTTCTGGGGTGAAGCCGCATTTGTCGCTGTTACTATTCTCAACAAGACAAACGTCCGGGTAAATAACACTCAGACTCCTCATGAACTTTGGTATGGTAAGATTCCCACGGTAAAATACTTCAAAATTTTTGGAAGCGAATGCTACATCAAAAGGACTGATGAAAATGTTGGTAAGTTTGAACCTAGAGCAGATGAAGGCATTCTCCTTGGTTACTCTCCCCACATCAAAGCATATAAGTGTTACAATAAAAGACTTGGAAAAATTATTGAAAGTATTGATGTAGTGGTTGATGCAGAAGGAAATACTCCTAGGCAGGTAAGATCTGAAGTTTTCAAAGATGATGAGGACTATCCTTCAACATCAAATCAGATTCATGATGAAGAAGAAACCCATGAAGCACCAGAAGAACAAATAAGAATAGAATAAAAGACTCCATCTAGATACGTTCATAAGAATCATCCAGAATCTCAAATTTTGGCGCAGAAAGAGGCATGTGTACAAACAAGGAGAACCATTTCAGAAGCTTCAAGCTATCTAGCATTGTTCTCCTCCACCAAATCACAAAATGTAAAAGAGGCATGCAAAGATGAATGCTAAGTCAAGGCCATGGAGGAAGAACTTGAACAGATTGAAAAGAATAACACTTGGGATTTGGTTCCTAGACCAAAAGATAAGAATATCATAGGGACAAAATGGATTTTCAAAAATAAGCTGAATGAAAATGGAGATGTGGTTAGAAACAAGGAAAGACTTGTTTGTAAAGGGTATGCGCAATAAGAAGGTATAGACTTTGAAGAAACTTTTGCACCAGTTGGTAGACTTGAGGCTATAAGAATGTTCCTTGCTCTCTCTAGCTTTTAGAAGTTCAAAGTATTTCAGATGGACGCAAATCTGCCTTTCTGAATGGAGACTTGGATGAAGAAGTGTACATTGAGAAACTAGATGGGTTTATCCTTGGAAATGATCCAAAACTTGTATGCAGACTCAAAAAGGCTCTCTGTGGCCTTAAACAGGCTCCAAGGGCTTGGAATTATCGGTTGGATAAGTATCTTCATCAACAAGGTTTTGCAAAAGGATCAACAGACAACAATCTATATATAAAAATTGACAATGATAAGTTGCTAATACTTGTTGTATATGTTGATGATATCATCTTTGGTAGTAATGAAGAAAACATGAGTCAAAACTTTACCTTGGTGATGCAAAAAGAATTTGAAATGTCCCTGCTTGGTGAGCTCACATATTTTCTTGGTTTACAAGTTCAACAAAACAAAGACTGTATTTTTCTATCACAAACCAAGTATCTCAAGAAGATCTTGAAGAAATATGGGATGGAGGATTCGAAACCAGTATGTACTCCTATGGTGACAGGATGTAGCCTCAGCGCAAATGATGAATCAGTAGCTGTACATCAACCAACTTATAGATCCATGGTTGGTAGTCTTCTCTATCTAACAGGTACTCGACCAGACATTATGCATGCAGTAGGGATAGTTGGAAGGTTTCATGCAAATCTAAAGGAAACTCATCTTCAGGTAGTCAAGAGAATTTTCAAGTATCTTCAAGGAGCTCAAAACTATGGCTTGTGGTATCCTAGAGGTACAGATCTCACACTTCATGCATATACAGATGCAGATTGGGCAGGAAGCGTGGATGACAGGAAAAGCACTAGTGGTGGTGCATTCTTCATGGGTCCTAGATCAGTATCTTGGTTCAACAAGAAACAAAGTTCCATTGCTTTATCTACAGCTGAAGAAAAATATGTGGCTGCTGCATCTTGCTGCATGCAACTCCTTTGGATGATGCAAATGTTGCAAGACCTTCAAATCACTTGTACTCCACCTATTTCCATTTTTTGTGATAATACAAGTGCAATCAGCATTTCAAAGAATCCTGTCATGCATTCTAAGACTAAGCACATGCCTATCAAGTATCATTTTTTCCGAGAACAAGTGCTTGAACAAAAGGTCAAATTGGAGTATGTTCCCTCTAAGGAACAAGTTGCTGATATACTCACCAAACCATTACTTAGGGAGACATTTGAATACCTTAGACAGAAGCTAGGGGTAGTTGATGCATCATCCTGCTGTTGAATCTTGTATGTATTCAGAGATTGATGGTTGTACGCGAGTTTTTGGTGGGTAATACGCGTACATACGCTGGTTTCAGTGGGTGCAGTCGTGTATATTCTGGTTTGAAGAAAAGCAGTGGGGTCAGACTCAGGATGAAAAGAGTCTGTTATGGGTCTAACAGAGATCATCTGGCACAGGCTCAGGGGGAGCATATATTCTTCTAATAATGAATTGTTGGCATTAGCTCAGAAGATCTTGGTAAAATTTTATAGTTGTTTTGGTTTCAGAAGGAGCAGGAGCAGAGCGAAAACGTGGTTGCTGGTCTGAATGGTGATTGACAGATGCTGTAGATGTTGGTTTTTGATAACTATCTTAGTCTTGCTATAGCTATTTCATCTCTATGTCATGTATTTCTTTTTAAGGTCATGTAACAGCGTATCTTGGTTTCCCCACTATGCCTAGGATGAATGATGTAATGTTCTTGTTTTATCATATGTAAATTCTTGGTGTATCCCCACTTGGTTGGGAGATGGATGTATGTATGAGTATTTAGGAAGGTCACTTATAATGTATAAAGTCATGTAGAACATCTTCTTGTAGACCTTGCCTACAATCAGGGGGAGCTTGTATAGCATAGCAGAGCAGATAATTCAACATATACTCAGGGGGAGCATAACCCTTTTGCCCTTGATGTCAAAGGGGGAGAATGACTTTGAGTAACTTGGGGTTGGCATCAAGTCCAAAGGGGGAGATTGTTGGCATTATGACATAGGTTGGGTAGTATGGCACAGGTGTTGTCCTTGATGGCAACTCAATCAGATGGCAGATCACAGTTCAGGCTCTCAGAATGAAAGAAAATGAGGCATACGCATGTTCCTCTTACCAGAGTTGCGTATACAGGCGTATACATGCGGGATCACTGATCAAAAGGCGCGTATGTGTATGCACACACTTTTATGTAAAGAAAAGCACGTACATGTGGGAAAAGTTATGTTTGGTCCATGGTATTTAGTCCATCATATTTGAACCTATGGTTTTGGTCCTTGGTATTGCATCCAAAGTGTTGAACCTAGGTTCTGGGTCCCTAGTATTGGTTTTCAATGGTTTTGGACCATGGTTTGAGTAAGGCCTAGGACTATAAAAAGGGAAGGAGATCATTTGGCAAGTGTATTGACTAAAGTGTTGAATATCTTAAGAGGATCAAGATCTGGAATACTGGTGATTGGTTTATGGTGCATTTCTGGAGCTGAACCAAGGAGGAACCTAAGCGCTAAAAGATAGATAAGTTTTGTTGATGGATCAAGATTTTAAGGCTTGAATAGTAGTATCTTTACAACTTTTGATCTGTTATAATTGGCGCATGATTAAATCTATAAATTTGATAATCTAGGTATAACTGATGTCTGATTAAGTAAAAAGGTAAATTATCTTTTATAGATCTATACGCAGGTTCGGTGCAGCATAAGTGTGTATGCACATAGGTTCAACAACTGAAGGAAGCGTATACGCTGGTTCGTAGTGATACAACTGTGTATGTATGCAAGTTTATGCATAGTGAAGTAGCGTACGTTTTATGAAATATGCTTTAGCTGCTTCTGTTTATTACTGCAGTGTTTTGGGTTCAGAATTGGTGTTTGGTTACTGTTACTATTTTTTGGTTACAGCATTCTGAGAAGTATTTGGCTGATTCTATATTGGGTTGTACAAAGGAGATTGATTGTTGCAGATATACTTGATGTATGATTGATGTTATTCATGGATCCAGTCTGAAAATTTATGAAACGTGGTCCTTGGAAGATAGAGAAGGTTGAAGCCTTCTGCAGGTAGCAGCCTGCGTACTAGTACCTCAGCTGGTACAATAGCTAAAGGGGGTGGTAGCTCCCTTCCAGGTGAAGCTGGAGAACGAGAGAGGGTTGTAGCCTTCTGCAGGTAGCAGCCTGTGTACTGGTATAAGATTGCACCAGTACAGAATCATTGTAAAAAGAAGTTTCTAATTGAAGGAAGATAGAGACAAATTGCAGCATGTGGTTTTCACCCACATTGGGTTTCCACCTTACATCTTGTGTTCTTTGTGTGACTGTCTGCTCTATTTTTCCTATTCATGGTTACAGTTTATATGGTTCTGACACATAGATTAATGATCAACAACTGAATAATAACTTAAATTATAAGTCTACAAGTTATACGCGGGTTTAATTAATCAGAGTTGCGTATACACACTGTTTTAACTAGATGAAGTTGCGTATACAAATCTTTGTATGAATTGAAAAAGAATTTAATAATAATGATTCACCCCCCCTCTCAGTATTATTTTCAACAGAGATATGTTTTGGGCTATAGATATCATAGTGATAGAAAATTTGGGTTTTGACCTCATGACTAATGATTTGATTTGACAACTGGAGATTTTCCTTAATAACAATGCTATATGGGCATAGTGACTTTCAGTGACTTATATTGGTATTCTATGTCACCACCATTAGATTTGACTCGTTGGTTGAATGATAAACAATTGGGATTCAGTATGAAGTAATCTCATAATAAATTGATGGAACCTGCATGAGTACTTATTCTTGGTGTATGCATTTTCAGCTAGTGACTTATATTATGATCACAAGGATGACTTGATGAAGTTTGGTTCAATATTGCTTTGAAAATGACAACTTGTTGGCATGATAATACATAAAGTCATAACTTGATAATTGGATGATATTTCTGCCTATCACCTAGTCCAAATAATTTGTTATAGTGACATTGATGATTTTGATATTAGTTCTAATTTGGCTTCTAAATTTTGATAAGTTGACTTAGTTGATTTGATTGCACAATATTGATTTATGTAAGGCTAAGAATATTGGTTTGGTAAGGTGTTATTTTTGTAGAAATAATTGTGTGAAGCAACCTCCCCAAGCTAGTTATGTACACATTGGCAAGTTAACTGGTGAAGCTAGGATGATGTGTCGATCCAAACCTCTACTTCAAAATTGGTCAAACATATGACTTTTATTTTGGTTTTATATATTGATGGTCTATTCTTGACAAAAAATGAGCCTTTGATGATCAAAGTAAGAAGGAGTTGGCTTTTGTAGCTTGAAGTAATGAATCATGGCATGTTGAATCAATTTCTGAAGTTTGGAAAAGAAAATCTATATCGTGAATCTATTAAAGAGTTTATGGAAAGTGGAAATGCAAATCCTTGGACACTCTAATTAAATTCCAAGAAGTTACGAAGAGACATTGTTGAACATGACGTGGAAACTGAAATTTGATTGAAGCATTGGTGTTTCATGTGGACACCCGTTTTTATATATTGTGCATAGAACTTGAGTGAATTCATGATTGAGACACTTCATACAGATTGAGTTTCCTCTAAGCACCCTGTTGAGTCCCGATTTTGTCTATTTTTGATAATGTTTCTAAGGCCTCGATTCCCCTCTTTTGAACTCTTTTTAACCCTTCATGACTCTCGTTTTTCCATATTATATGTGTTTTGACCAAAAGGGTGCTGTGAGCTTTAAGGTATGAAAATCATTTAAAAAAGTATCATTTCACTTTATTCTTGAGTATTTTTGAAGTTGAATGTTACGTAATTGAATTATCTACAATTTCAAGAGTGTAGACCAACTATCTTCCTAAGAGGTTCATGATTTCTTGCAGACAACCTATGATTTCCTGTAAAGTCGCCGATTTCCTGTAGATACGTTGATTTCCTGTAACTGCTCCGATTTTCTACAGTGATCTCGATGGTTGAGTATGTTCCAGTCAACCTCGAGGAGAACAAAAACATGGGTTTTGTTAAGAAACCCATTTGCATGGATGTTGTCCTATTGGCTACCTCAAAACTGCCATTGAAACCACACAGATCTTCAAACCTCTCACAAATGGTTGTATTGGGAAACAACTCCAGCAAACTCAAAGAAATCAGTTTGATCCATGCTTTCAGTCATGGATCAAACTCAACATGTCAAATTTTATTGTCTTTTCAGTTATTATTAGCAAATAGTTTCAGTATTTTAGTTTTCCTAATTCAGGCAAGTTTATGCCTCTGCACTTGTATAAATACTTTTATGTTTCATTTGCAAAAGGGAGGGATGATATACCAGACTTCTATACTACTATAATACATGTTTGGATTAATATAAAGTTCCATGTTCTACTGATCTTGTTTTGTAAAATCCTTTAGCAGTTGAAGGGGTTGTGAGTAAGGGAGGACCCCCTTTACTTACAACTACCATAGATGCAAATTTGCGTTCTTTTAATTATTTTCATGAGTTGATAGAATTACTACACAACTTTTGTTCCTCTTTTCTAATTTGTAGTAGCACATGTATGATGGTTAAATGATGAAGCTTATTGGATGAATATGTTTGGAGTATTGTGAGTAATATTTAATTCACATTGTGAATTATTGAATTGGTTTAATTGTTGTTTGATTGATGCATTATCTTTTTCTGTTCAACATCAGGAATTTTAGGTGCTATATAGGGATGATTAAATCCTCTCTATAGCCTTTGTTGCTAAGTGTTGATGAGGAAAATAGATATTGAAACTATGTATGTGGTTTTGTTTAGAAAAACACTTAAAGTATTAGCCTGCATATATTTTCCACAACATCTCATAAGGTTACCTACCCTTGGTTGATAATTTATGTGTCAATTTATAAGTCTATAATTTGCCCAAACATTTTGGCACAGTTGTCGGGGAAGTGCTAAGGGATGATACTGAAAGTGTTTTAGTGTGATTTCTTTTTGTCTGAGTTTTTTTCAGGACTGGGGGAGTTGAAGTGGTAAGACGTGGGTAAGGCCTACATACCTGCAAATATCAGAATTCTTCAAAGACATGTCCTAATTGTTTGGTAAGTAGAAGTTTTGAATTTTTATAGATAGGGGCCAGTATAAATTTTCAAATATTTTTAGTGGTGGTGTGAGCACCACTTCGTTCACTAATAAATTGGTAGGGAAAAATAAGTTTGTAAAGAACAAGGCAAAGGAGTCGGGAGAATCTGAACCAAGGACTGAGAATTCTGAATAGGGATCCAATTGATCCTAAGCAGAGCAATACCCCCATGACATAGAAGAATCGTTATAAAAGAGAATCATCTGTTGCTGCTCATAAAGAATCTCCTCTTACTAGGGGGACATCATCCTTTCTTAGTGGTCAACCTAAAGAATAATTCCTCTTCAATCTTATTCAAGAACCAAAGTTCCAAATACATGACTCTGAAGGATCTATAACTTACCAGGGTCCCACTCCCTTTTGGTTCGATATGGCTCATTTAGAGGGTACTAGTCCTACAAATGGGGGCTATCTTGAGAAGGAAGAGGAACCATTTACATTAAAATTTCCTATCAAAGATTCTATTAGGGATAGTTAGATGAAAAACGTTCCTCCCTCTGCTTTAGCTAATTTTCGTGGTACCTATAATGAAGATCTCGATGCCTTCTTATTTGAGTTTGATTTATTGTGTAGGAGCTACAATTATTCTTCAAATGCTCAAAAGTTGAAGTTGTTTCCTGCCACATTAAAATATGCAACTCTCAGATGGTTCATGGGACTGACTGCAAATTCCATTTTGACATGGGATGACATGAAGAAGGTGTTCTTGAAAAAGTACCAGGATTATTGTAAAACTAGGGACATTAGGGAAGAAATCTTTGGCATGACCCAGAAGGAGGAAGAAATCCTTGAATACTTCCTAGAAATCTTCTAGTATAATTTGCAAAGATCCAAGATGAATTAGCTGAAAAAGGAAACCCTGAGAACAATCTTGCTAAGAGCCAAAAGCCTGAAATCTCTCAAGGTTTTGAACTTGATGGGAGTAGGTGATGTATCAAAATTAAGTTATGATGATTTGTGCGAGTTGTGTTGATGATATTCGAGGGGAAATTATAAGGTTGGAAAAGGATTCGGAGATACCTCTTCCAGACTCACTAAATCAGTGGCAGGGGATGGGGTAACTAGAGCTGAAATGGGAAACTTATTTGAAAATTTTATATCTGTCAATATTATCACTTTGTCTTCATAGTTAGATGCTTTGAAGGATAAGAAGAATCAGGAGGAAGTGGAGAAATCCTTGGTTGTGTTCTATCCAAGTGTAGGAAAAAACATCCCTTGAGGGAATGTCCTACAGACAATATAGAGGTATGCTGAATTTGTGCGGCTTATCATTCTACTGATCAGCGTCCTTCTCTTCTAGATATTAAAGCAACATATCTGGCCGATCATGAAGCTATCAATGAAATCTATGCAATGTCACATCAAAAACCATGGCAACCATGTCCTATAGGTATGTCACAACAACATTCTCATTTTCCTTATGCCCAGAATCAGATGTGGAACATTCCAATGCCCTGGAAGCCTTGGCCCCACAACAACCTTGGCAGGGGAATTTTCCTTACCCTGCTACATAATATTATCCCCCTCAAAACTTTTACTCACCACAACCCATACCACAACAAATGGTTTAGCCACAACAACAACAACTTCAGTTGTCTTCCCCATCAAATTAACCACGTCCCACACAACTTCCTGTCCAACCAATATCCAATCCAAACAATAAAGCATCCAATCTACTCACAATATTGGAGTGGCCACTTATCCCACTTTTCCTACCTATTTTATTGCACCACAGTCTCTACAGGAAATTTTTGTTCCTGTGTTGTAGTAATTTCCTTTGTCACTGCAGGAAATTAAACTCAGATCAGGAAAAGTGGTGACTCGGCCTAGGAAAATTAAAGAGATTATAGATGAAGACACTCTGGATACAAATAAAGTAGAAAAAACACTAGAAACAACATAACAAACCATTCCAAAGTCACAAGAACCTTCCTCATTGCATACTATCTAGCCACCTTTTCCAGAGAGATTGGAGATGAAAATAAAACAATTTGAGTTTGATCTTGTGTCTGAACTGAGAAATGTATGCATTAAGATCCTATTACTGCAAGCAATTAAGAATATCCTGATTTATGCCAAAACCGTGAGGGAGCTATGTACCAAGAAACCAGGGAGATGGAAGAAGGAACCTTCTACAATTCAAGTAGGTGGGACACTTGCAAGTATTATGTTCACCGGGTTTGTTACTAAGAAACATGAAGACCCTGGAATCCCTATGGTTACCACCTTTATCAATGGGTATCCATTAAGAAACAATTTAATCGATTTAGGTGAAACTATCAATGTTATGAAAATGGAGACATTATCTCACATACGATCCTCTGACTTACTTTCTACTCCTACTTGTTAGAATTAGCAGACAAGTCTAAGGTAAAGCCAGAGGGTGTATTAGAAGACATCGTCATTTCATTGGGTTCCTTGGAGTACCCTGTAGATTTTTATGTTCTTCAAACTAAGACCAAATTGAGAGGGCATCCTTTGATCTTGGAGAGACATTGGTTAGATACTACAGATGCCTACATATGGTGTAGGTTTGGAAACATGACCATCGTTCATGGGGCTGAAACTAAACACATCAACCTATACCCCCTGCCAAACCCCTCCTAAAATTAGAAAATACTTATTGGGATGATGAAGAACATAATTCAAAAATTATAAACCCAGTGTTTACAATAGCCCAACCCATGAGCCTTAAGGAAAATATGGAGGAAAATCTGATAAATTGTTATATTTCTAATCCTGATTTTGTAGAACATTTAGAGGGGCAGTCTAGTCCTAATATGGATACCATCACTGACCTGCACAACTCTTATAAATATAGTACAGAAGCTAAATTACATTCAACCCTCTTATCTATATTTCTTGCGTATTCAATGGCTGAATGTGGAGGTAAGGTAATTGAAATTTTTTCTGGAAAAACTTTAAGTATCAATTTTGCCTTGACTCCTGAACAAGAGAAACAATTAATGCAGACATTGAAAGACTTTTCAGATACATTTTATTGGGAATATACAAACATGATGGATATTCACCTAGACGCATGCATTCGTCATATCTATATAGAGGGAAATTCCAAGCCTATGAGACAACCACAAAGAAGAATGAACCCCGCTTTGAGAGAAGTTGTAAAAAATAAATTGCAGAAATTGTTAAATGTAGGGTTCATTTATCTTATTTCAGACAATGAGTGGGTATCCCCACTGGTTATGGTCCCTAAAAATAATGGTAAATGGTGAGTGTGTGTGGATTATAGGGAAATAAAGAAAGCTACATTAAAAGATCACTTTCCTTTGCCTTTTATAGACCAAGTGTTGGACACTTTAGCAGGGAAGAAGTATTTTTCTTTCCTAGATAGGTTCAGTGGGTACAATCAAATTAAGATAGGTCCAGGAGACCAAAAGAAGATGAAATTCACATTTCCCTAGGGAACCTATGAATATAAGGTACTACCATTTGGTTTATGCAGTAGAACAACCACATTTCAAAGGGTGACACTTGGTATTTTCTCTAATATTTTGCATGATTGTGTAGAGGTTTACATGGATGATTTTACAGTAATGTGTGATATTTTTGAAGAAGCTTTACATAACCTTAGGAGAGTTTTGCAAAGATGTAGAGAAACTAATGTTTCATTGGGTAATGAAAAATGTTTATGATTATGACTAAGGTATTGTTTTGGGTCCTCATATTTCTGCTGCAGGAATTAAAGTTGATCCGGCAAAGATAGAAGTAATTGAAAAGCTGCCCCCACTAGCCAGTGAAAAGGGAGATCGAATTTTCCTTGGACATGAAGGCCACTACAAAAGGTTTGTTGAGAATTTTACAAAGGAAACCTCACCATTGTTTAAATTATTGACTAAAGAATCTGAATTTCATTGGAGTGATGCGTGTCAAGCTGCATTTGATACACTTAAGGAAAAGATTTCTTCAACACATGTCTTGAGAGGTCCAGATTGGAAATTTCCCTTTCATATTTCCAATGATGCCTCTAATTCAACTATAGGAGTGGTATTAGGCCAAAAGGAAAATCTCATAACCCATGCTATCTATTTTGTTAGTAAAAATTTAACTCCCGCAGAACTAAATTACACCATAACTGAAAAAGAGTTCCTTGCTGTAATTTATGCTATTAGTATGTTTAGACATTACATCACTTGTTACGAAGTTTTTGTACATACTGATCATTCTGCTAATCAATATCTCATGAATAAACCAGTCAATAATGGTAGTATTACTAGGTGGATTTTGGGGCTGCAGGAATTTGACATCACGGTATTGGACAGGCCAGGAAAAGAAAACTAGGTAGCTAATTTCCTATCTAGGCTCAACCATGTAGGTGAGGATATTCCTATTAATTATAGCTTTCACGATGAGAATTTGTTTTCTATTTCTGTCAAAACACCTTGGTTTGCGAAAATGGCCAATTATCTTGCTACATGAAAGTTACCACCCTACTTCTCATCTAGTGAGAAAATGAGAATTATTAGAAAAAGTGTTGATTACTCTTGGATAAAAGAAGACCTCTTTTTCACGAGACTTGACTTGATTATTTGTAGGTGTGTCAGAGAGGATGAGATGTATGATATCTTGAGAGCTTGTCCTGATGAACCCTGTGGAGGAAATTTCACAGATAAGCGGACAACCTATAAGATCCTTTGCTCAGGTTACTATTGGACAAGTCTTTTCAAAGATGCAAAGGAGTATGTTTGTAAATGTGACAGCTGCGAGAGAATATGTGACTTGTTCAAGCGGATGAAATGCCTTTGTAGCCACAAGTTCTCATAGAACCATTCGAGAGGTGGGCTCTTGATTTTGTAGGTCCCATCAATCCTATTTCCAAAGGTAAGAAGTATATTTTAGTTTGTACTGATTATGTTACGAAGTGGGTGGAAGCGAGGGAACTACCTAGAGAAATGAAGAAGGGAGTGGTAGAATTTATGTTTTATGATATTTTTGTAATATTTGGGGTGCCAAGGGAAATTTTTACTGATTATGGTACTTAGTTTGTGTCAAAGCTTTTGTAGGGAATTGTATAGAAATATCATATTACTCATCGGAAGTCCACCCCTTACCATCCAAAGGCCAATGGGCAGGTGGAATCAACAAATAAAGTGATGGAGAAAATCCTGACTAAGATAGTGAAATTACATAAGAAGGATTGGTATGATTGACTTCCCGAGGCATTGTGGGCATATAGGATCAGATGGAGAAACACCACTGGCTTCTCTTCGTATGAATTGGTGTGTTGAAAACAAGTTTTACTTCCAATTTAATTTCAGATAAGAAATTTTAAGATGACAACATATTTAGGCATAAACCTTAATGAAGCATAACAACAGAGAATCCCACAACTTAATGAGTTGGATGAGATTAGGTGTGATGATTTTTAGCACTAATCTAATCCAACAACAACGGGATAAATGGCATGACATATACATTAATAAAAATAAGTTCAAAGAGGGAGACTGGGCATTGCTGTTTGATTCAAAATTTAAGAATTTTAAAGGGAAACTTAACTCACATTGGCTTGACCCCTATGAAATTGAGAAAGTTTTTGATAATGGATCTTTTTGGGTTAAAACAATTGATGATGGAAATGTTACCTTCTTGGTGAATGGGAACAAACTCAACCTATATAAAAAGCCCCAATATAAGGAGGAATTTGTGGAAGAGATTGTGAAGAAGAAAGAGCTAGAAATGGTGGAGAAGGGAGTCATTCCTTTCACTACCTCTTCTTTATTTTCTGCCATAATAAACTGAGCTTACTTTGTTCCTTCTCGTGCTCAGTAAACCA
The DNA here is from genome assembly GCA_031772625.1 of Pinus tabuliformis. Classification (NCBI taxonomy): domain Eukaryota; kingdom Viridiplantae; phylum Streptophyta; class Pinopsida; order Pinales; family Pinaceae; genus Pinus; species Pinus tabuliformis. Next base: position 1,670,729,914 of record CM062818.1, read on the forward strand.
TGAGAGGAATGTCCATTAGGTATAGGTTTATTCCTTTTTTTTTGGCCCCAATGGACTAATCATAGAAAAGGATCTCCCTTGGAGTCTTCTTTTTCAGTATTTTAGACTCTCTAAAATTGAAATTAGGAGAGCATGAACTACCCTGGGCTCGTTAAATTCATAGGATAGTAGGTCCTTTGGGATCCTCAAAATAAATTCTATCTTTCAGCTAATTTTTGGTTTGCTCATGTTGGATTGATGTGGGATATCTTAAGGCCCTCCTTCCAACAACCTTGCCCCATCGACATAAGCAAATTATTTGGGTTCAAGATTAGAGACTTTTTATGTCTTGAAGCTTGTATACCTTAATGACAGGCTTTCTTGTCAGCAACAATGGAGATTCATCATGGCTCCTTGACTGCTGGATCCTACAGGGGGTTCAAAAACAACACATACATTCACACCTGATAGGATGCATCTGAGGTACCTTGGTCCTCGCTTTCATTAATGGTGATGGACCTTGCGTTGGTTAAAAACTGACCTTAATGGCTAGTAATCCAATGAGAATACTTCACATTCGACTTCAACACACATATTCATGTGCAGTAAACTGTACAAGAAAAAGGGGAGAACATGGTTTCCTTTAGCGAAGTTGAATAGTTGCATTTCTTGCAGCAAATGACATATTTCCTGAAGAACAAATTTCCATCAGAACATTATCCTAAAGAATCTGGCAAGTGTTGGTAATCTTCATTATTAGTTGAGGCCATGTAATTACACGATCTTGCATACGATATGTTTTATAAGTGGTTTATTATTCCAAAGCAAGTGCAACCATCACCCAAGGCACTTGACTGTTGTAAGGTAAGATCAAGCATGTACGTTTGGCATCAGAATACTTAAGGTAAAAAGGTAACGATACAAAATTTTTGAATTTGCATGAATACGAGTCATGGCCACCCTCATGGAATAAGGTGGCTACGAGCCGTTGTGTCATAATGTGAGTTCCCATTCCCAATTATTTTTTTGATGTGTACATTGGTTATCTTCCCAACATTTACCCCGCAGAATGCATCATGATGGAAATCATGATCATGTTCAACGTCATTCAAAGTTTTATTATTAACCTACACCCTTCCTAAATTAAAACATTCTTGTTCTTATCAGGTTTTGAGTGATCTCGCTTGGTCTTAGATGCATATCAAAGAATTGATCAAACTCTTCTCTCTCCCACTCTTGTCTACTATTGAAAATGCAGTCCGCTGTCAGGTTCAAACCTTAGGGTCCTACATTACTTGATTCTTACCCACAGAGTAATACAAGGTTGGAGAAGACAGGATGACTACCTCTGTTCTTAAAGTTTAGCAGGCATAATTCAAAAGTAATGAAGTCCTTTTCTATAAACCTAAATGGCGACAGGGCATATGAGGGAAATATTAAGTTCAGATTAGTTGAGGGGTTGGTAGCCCAAGCTTGTGGAATTCCACAGGAAGGAGAGCATTAGTTTAAAAACCAATGATTCAACAAGGATATTTTGGCACCCTTCCTAAAAAATAAACATTCAAACCCAGACTAGAGCAAGGGGATTCCGTAGGATTACCTTAGAAGTAAGTACCTACGTCTCTTGTTTCTCTTGCAGAAGTATATCACCTTTGAAGTTTGTTTCGGGTTAGCTTTCCTGTTTCATATTTGTCTCCTTGACCATTTCCAAGACAAACCCTTGAATTTACTATATTATCGTGGAATGTGTTTGATGAAGATGGCTACTTCTACCATGGAAAGGGAATCCCAAATAGAGGAGAACCTCTATCATCACGGTCTTATCAAAATTATCATGACAGAGGTTTTGAAGAAACAAAATAAAACATGGGAAGAGTTTTTAGTAGATAATTACATTTTGGATGATGAGAAAGAGCATGATTTATTGGAAACCAAATACGTAGAGCTAGCGGAGAAGCTGAGAAAGAAACCTCGGAACCATGGCCAGCTGACAGAGAGGTTAAGAAAGATGAGGAGGTGGTGGTAGTTGGGGAAACTGTGGGGAAGAAGCCTAAGCCGTCAAAGGGTACCTCTTCTCCTGATATGCATTTTACGAGAAGTCAGGCAACAAAGTTGGAGATAAAGGAAACTATAGAAGAGGGGGTACAACAAATTAAAACTAAGAAGAAGGATAAGAAGCCCCAAGACTTGTATAAGGGGAAGCAAGTAAAGACTAAGTTAGCTATGTTTGTTGAAAAAGAAGAGTTGGAGGCTGTGTCTTTCCAAGTTCCACAACTACAGGAAAGTGGGGATAAAACAATCGAAGGTTGCAGAGAGCAGGAGGAACCAAGTCTACCTCAGTTCTTTTAGGGGAAGCATGGGGATGAGGAAACCTCTAAGAAAAAGAAATCCCTAAAGGAGATGGAGGAAGCTATCACCAAGCTCACTATGCCTAAATGGGTTCTTCGGAAGGAAAATGAATCTATAAAGGAGAACAAACTATGCCTACAAAAAGAAATGAAGGAGTGGAAACCGAAGCATCACAAGGCATGTCGAATCATGAAGAAAAACCAGGATTGGATTGAGCACCTGCAGAAGAAGAATGAAGAATATAAAAGTAAGGTTCATAAATTTGAGTCTAGCAGGGCACAATTGGATCACTTGGATGCAGTAGCTGCAACATAGGGCAAATAATGATTTTTCCTTTGGATTTGCAACATTTTTACTTGCATAGGGGATATGCAAGGAGCTAGGTGTGGGGGAGATGTTGAGTCTCGATTTTGTCTATTTTTGATCATGTTTATAAGGCCTTGCTTCCCCTCTTTTGACCCTTGACAACTCTCTTTTTTCCATATTATATGTGTTTTGACCAAAAGGGTGTTGTGAGCTTTAAGGTATGCAAATCATTTTAAAAAGTATCATTCAACTTTATGCTTGAGTATTTTTGAAGTTGAATATTACCTAATCGAATTATTTGCAATTTCAAGAGTGCTAACCAGACCTTATGCAGACCAACTATCTTCTGAAGTGGTTCCGTGATTTCCTACTGACAATCCATGATTTCCTGTAGAGTCGTCGATTTCTGGGAGATACACTAATTTCCTGCAACGATCGTGATGGTTGAGTATGTTTTGGTTAGCCTTGAGGAGAACGAAAACATGGGTTTTGTCAAGAAATCCATTTACATGGATGTTGTCCTATTGGCTACCTCAAAACTGCCACCGAAACCACCTAGATCTTCATACCTCTCACAGATGGCCATATTGGGAAACAACTCTAGCAAACTCAATGAGATCAGTTTGATCCATGCTTTCAGTCATGGATCAAAATCAACATGTCTATTTTTATTGTCTTTTCCAGTTATTATTAGAAAAATGTTGCAGTATGTTAGTTTTCCTAATTTGGGCAAGTTTATGCCTCTGCACTTGTATAAATACTTTTATGTTTCATTTGCAAAAGGGAGGGCTAATATACCAGACTTTTATATTACTGTAATACTTGTTCAGATTAATATAAAGTTCCATGTTCTACTGATCTTGTTGTGTAAACTGATTTAGTAGTTGAAGGGGTTGTGAGTAAGGGAGGGCCCCCTTTACTCACAACTCCTCTAGTTGCAGATTTGTGTTCTTTTAAACATTTTCATGAGTTGACAGAATTATTATGCATATTTTGTTCCTCTTTTCTAATTTGTAGCAGCACATGTATGATGGTTAAATGGTGAAGTTGATTGGATGAATATGTCTAGAGTTATTTGAGTAAGCTTTAATTCAAATTGCGAATTTTTGAATTGGTTTAATTGGTGTTTGATTGATCCATTATATTTTTCTGATCAACATCAACAATTCTAGGTGCTATAGAGGGATGATTAAATCCGCTCCATATCCTTTGCTGTTGTGTTGATGAGGAAAAGAGATATTGAAGCTGCGTGTATGTGGTTTTGTTTAGAAAAAAAACTTAAAGTATTAGCCTTCATATATTTTGCGCAACATCTCATAAGGTTACCTAACCCTGGTTGATAATATATGTCTGTCAAATTATAAGTCTATAATTTTCCCAAACACACCCTTCAAGATATTTGCATGGGATGAACAATTTTTGATCTGAGATATTCTTCGTATGATATGTGATTGCATGGATGTACTAATGATGTTTGGGATTATTATTGATGTGTGAATCTGGGTGCTTCCTTAGTATGAGATATGCCATGATATTTTTGATAAGAAGTCCATAGATTTAAACAATACATAGGTTGAGTATGATGTTAGTAGCAAGGCTAGCTGTGAGGAAGGATGAAGAAGCTAATTAGAAAGTCTTTCGAGAAGGCTCAGGATATGACATGGATACATTGCGATGACGAAGAGTGGGATCATTTTGGAAGAGAATCCCATATATAGTTGGGAATGAGATACCTTCATATATTGAGCCAGTTCTAATGTACGAGACAAGCTTAGGTTCGTGTTTGCGACCTTCGAGAGAGGGAGTATGACTATGGTAGCATTTTTTGATATGTATATTTTTATTCTAATATAATATCTTGTTTGACAACCTTCATGAACAAGAGACAATTTTTATTGCGACATGATGATTAAGATGATACTAGATATGAGCATGATGAGATGTTTTTGAAGTATAAATATCATCACTAATCGAGGATGCTAAGCCAACTCTTCCCCCATATCTGAGCTTCCATAGTGTGGAATTGAGATGAAGGGCTCCTAGGGTTGAGGGATCTCTAGACAATAAGGTATGACCAATATTTGTTACCCATAGGGTTGGATATGTTTCTCCCCTATCTTTGTCTTTACATAGTATACACCATTTGGCATCATACCCACAAGTCAATTTTGTTGGGATTGTCCCTCCTCGTTTGGCCAACAGGTTGAGGAGGCTTGGGAGCGATTGATACTTACATTTTTGGTAAGTCAGATATCTCAACCAAGCTTGAATTATGATGCAGGTGTTCTACCACATGACTCTTTAGGGTCATTGATGGGAAGATCAATAGGAAATAAGATGGGTTGAGACGTGCTCCCCTATATTTCCTATTGCTCGATATGGGGTTGTAGATGTTTAACTCCCCCATGATATTCTAGGTTGAGATATGCTCCCTGATGTGATTTTGATATGTTCTCTCTGATTATGATGCAGGTTATATATTTGACTCCCCATTTATGGGATCTCTACTGGCAATGATTTCAGGTGGTAGCAGTGGCTCCCCGATGGATAGAGGGTGGTAGCTTAGGCTCCCCTTTGATGTCAAATTATTGTTCTTTTAGATTTGATAATATTAAACATATGAGAAGGGATAATCAAGAGATAAGAAGGAATAAGAAATAGATGAATTGAGATGAATAATGAAGATACGTGATTATGATATACTTGAGATTAGATATGATTTGATGACATGATACACATTACATGATGCAAGTGGAATTCTCCCTAGTTGAGAGGGGGTGTTAAAAGATTAAAATATGGTAAAATTACAATTTGGAAAACTTATTTTATGGAGATGATGATTGCATTGGATTCCTCTTTTTGAGAGGACCAAAATCAACCTAAAGATAATCAAATTTGGACAAGGGAAAGTGTACTTTTGAATTATAAGCCCACAATATTTGATTGGGTTGACCCTAAAGAAAAAGGGACACCCTTCGAAGGCTATAAATACGAGAGACCTCAAACTCATTTGGATACCATCATGAGACATTATTCTATTCTATTTATTTGTTTGGCTCACACAGGTCTGAGGCACGTTCATGGAGAATGGGTTTGCATAAAGGAGAGATTGTAGGATTCAAAGCTTACATTTCTGTTTTAGGGTTTTTGGCCTTAGTCACACGCATGACACAAATAGATCTAGATTGCAGTAGCTCACTAAATGACTCATTTATGCAAATTAATATTTTCAATTGCATGCACAACATGTCCTCCATGTGACTGTCATCTAAGGTTTCTGACTCATAGTCGCAAGCTTTCCAAAGGCCGATTTTGACTGTAGTTGCTAGCTTATAAGCTAAAGGGAGCGACTAAAACCTTTCAATCACATGCATGACTCCTCTTACATGCGACTAAGACCTAAATGTTGAAATTTTAACTATCCAAATATTTTTCTCGTTAACCGCAGTGTTCGACAGTTGACCACAGATAGTGACAATTCATTATAGGCTTCAGAATGAGGGTTTCAAGTATAAGCATTGATGGGTTCATTTCATAGATATTGTTTAGTTCATTATTTATAGATAGGTTTATGGTTGAATATATGGTTTATTTTACTGTTATTTGCAGAATCATTCAATGACAATATAATAAGAAGAATAATTTGAAAGGGTTTTCCCATAGTGGGTTTTTCCTTGGTCTCCGATCAATCCTGGAGTCTCTATGTGTGAATGATTTTCTTTTATTGTTACTTTATGTTTTGTTTCATTAATGATGATATTTTTCTTTCTATATAGTTGCATATGTTGTTGAATAATGATGTAAATCTAAATAATGTTATGTTATTATGGGGTGAATTTAATGTGTAAATGAAGAAATGAAATTATCATAGAAAAGAACAATATAACCCTACAAAAAATTAACAAAAACACTATGTTATTTCCAACCTAAACTTCCATAAGGGCCAAGGTTTGTGGGAGACTATGGTTCCATAGGGCCAAATTTAAAGGTCTTTTACCCGCCTTCCATTGGGTCGAACTCATAGGTCTATTATATACCTTCCACATGGTTGAATTCATGGGTTTATTACAAACCTTCCACAAGGCAGAGTTTACAACAATTTTACCATATAAATTTACAAGTCTTGATCCAAACAAACCATCAAAGTATATATAAAAGCATGCTCCTTCATCCAAATGCCTGTGCCTATGCTCAATTGAATTCTGGAATTGTTTCTTGATCGAATACATTGTTAAAATAATTTACAAGTTGGGTGCTCCTCCTCTTTACTCTATTTACCTTCTGATGTCCCAAAACAAATACCCAAAGGAACTTTATAATGTTGATATAGCTAGGTCATTCATCATAACAATTTTCAAGTTATTTGGTCCAAGAAGTAATATATCTCCTAGAAATTATTGTAGTTTTCTTTAAATTGTTTATCTCTAGGTTGTGATCATCATTTCATGTAGCTATCACTTGTTGTTTAGATGGAAAATGGGCTATAAAATCTATCCTAAATATTTTCCTATGAAGATAACCAAACTTCCAATCATTTATGGTCTATACACATGCTAGGCTATACACATGTTGGAAAAGTGTCTTTTATGGGGAAATTTGTCATCAAATCTCTAAAACTGCCTCAAATTTGACCCACTCATGCATTTTGATAACTTAAACCAATGTAAATCACCTAGCCCCACACCTAATATATCCTTCAACAATATCTTCTCTATTTATTTCAAAATATATTGGTAACTTGAAATCAAAGATACTTATAGAAGAAATGATTTGATCCTTTTCCCTCCAGTTATTCTTTCATGGAAACCTTGTTTGAGGGTTTATTCCATGAAGCTAGGGTTCCATTGCTAGGTATTCTTCTTCATAGACGCAAAGATCCTTCCATAAATGTTCAACCATCATTCTTCAACACTTCCATGGCTTGTCAACCTTCTAGGGCTAGGGCTTCCAAGTAATTAAGGTTAGGGAATCATTAAGATTTAGCTATATTCAACAATGCCATATTGACATCAATGACAACTTTGACCAACAACTAAGGATCCAAATCAGTTAATCTAAAAGTCACAAAACCCCAATCATGGCTGAAGAATCTATGAATAACCTTAAGGATCTTGCAAAGGAAAGGTCTATGTGGCTGAAAACACAAATCACAGATATAAATTGTAATGCGAGCTTCCTCATGGAGGCCTTAAATAATAAGATCATATTATCAAGAGAAGATTTAAGTTCTAACATGGAGGTTGGATCAGAGGGGAAATCAATATATCATGAAGAACTAGAGAGGAAATCTAAGAAATAACCTAAAAATGATCAACCTAGTTTGAATGTCATGAACCATTCATACTTCCTATTCAAAATGGAAGTGAAGGTTAACATCATGACATGTCAAGGTGAGATAAACGCTCTAACTTTAAATCAATGGTTGAAACAATTATAAGTTTATTTTAGTGTTAATCACATAGAGGATGAATAAAAGATTTTATTTGTTTGATTGAAATTAGAGGTCCATTCCCTGACCTAGTGGGAAATCCACACATAAAATTTGAGGTTGACGGGAGATCCAATAGCAATTAAGTGGGAGGATTTCAAAACCATCATAAAGAAATAATTACACCTTATCAGGTATATAGAGGACTAGTGGATCTGGTGGCATTACTTTAGGGAGGGATAGGAAAAGAGTGTACATGAGTACACCAAAGAATTTAGAAATATGGGCATAATGTTGGTTATGTACTCAAAGAATCCAAACGTATTCCTCAAGTATTTGGGGGGTTTTCAAAACCATATATGGAATCAAGTAACACTTTTTAAGGCCATATCATTGGATTAGGCTTATGTATAGGCACAATAATTGGATAACATAAGCTAGGAGAAACATAAATCAAGTGGGTCAAAGTAGAAATAACACCATGAAGATTTTAAGGAGGGAAGTAGAAGTGGAAAGGGGGAAGGAAAAAAATACAACAACCATAAAAAATAAGTGCAAAGATCCAAAAAAACACTACAACCTCCATAAATTTTATGGTCACACAGAAGATAAGTGTTGGAAGTTGCATCTAGAGCTCAACCCAAAGAAAAAAAAGAAAGATACTAAGAAGAAAATTCTCACGACCACAAATTAAAGTAATTAGGTGGAAACTAACTTAGATATGGATGAGAATATTGTATGTTCATTATTGTAGAAGGAGGTGAATATGACTATCATTCAACAATAGGAAGAGAAAAAAATTACTAAACTCTTCCATATAAATATACAAGTCAATAAGAAAGGGTTTGATGCTCTATTTGAGTCAAGATCATAGGAAAATATCATTTCAACATAGATGGTCAACAAATTGAGATTGAAATTTTGTGATCATCCAAGCCCATATCCATTGGGATAAGTAAATAAGGACACAAAAGTTAAGGTAAAACAATGCAAAATCATATTTGCTACTAATGCTAATTTTATGAATGACGTAGAACTAGGTGTAGTTCCCCTTGATGTAGATGAAGTGTTATTTGGAAGTCCCTATATGTACATGCATGATGAAATATTCATGAGAGATCCAAATAAAATACCTCATCAAGGATGTAAAATCATTCTACATTAACCAACACAAGGGAAAGTCCAAATTTCACTAGTAAGTGCCAACCAAGCTAAGAAACTGATTGGTTCAAGCAAGAAGTTCGTTTTACTATTTTTAAGATAAGATTAGTCTATAGAAGAGTAAATGAGAAAAAAATCATCCTTGGAGGTGTACTAAAGAGCATAATCAAAAAATGAAAGGGTTGCATTCAGGGGTGTGTTCTAGGAGCCTAAAGTGCTATCACCCAAGAGGTAAGTGGAGCATGAGATCCAATTTTTTCCAAACTCCTTGTTGACAAACATTGGGTTATACAAGCACTATATTATATAAGGAAGTGAGGTGAAGAAGTAGTTGCAACAAATACTGAAGTAGGGTGTCATTCAAAAAATTATGCCACCATGTGGATCACCCATCATCATTATGCCAAATAAGGACGAGACTTAATAGATGTTTATTAGTTACAAGGATTTAAATAAAACTATGCTCATGAATAGATACCCCCTTCCTTGGAAATATGATATGTTGGATGAGATGTAAGAAGCCAAATACTTCACCCAGATGGAATTAAATTCTGAATATCACTAGGTTCAACTCAAAGAAGAAGATACATGTAAAACCACCTTCAAAACCATACAAAGTTTTTATGAGTATTTAGTCACGTATTTTGGTCTATGCAATGTGCTAATTTACGTTTGTGAGGTTAATGAATGATATATTGTGCCCTTTTATAGATCCATCTCACATTTGAGGCATGTGTTAGAGACATTTAGAAAACACTAGTTACTAGAAAATCTTAAGAAGTGTGAGTTTGAACAATAGTATTTGGTATGCCTGGGGTGTATGATAGGTGGAGGAGAGCCAAAGATAGGTCTTGCCAAGATGAAGGCCATCATGTGTTAATTTTTCTTAGGGATATATTATTCTTTGCTTTGATAATTAGATTTCATTATTTCCATATTAAATTCACCCCACAACATCATAACATTATTCAAATTTACATCATTATTCAACAACATATGAAACTATATAGAAAAATTAATATCATTATCAATGCAACAGAACATAAAAGAACAATAGAAGAAAAACATTCACATATAGCGACACTAGGATTGGTCAAAGACCAAGGAAAAACCCACGACAGGGAAAACCCTTTCAAATTCTTCTTCTTATTAGATTGTCATTGAATGATTCAACAAAAGATAGTACAGTGATCCGTATATTCATCCATACAACTAGAAAGAAAAAATAAACTAAAAAACATCACGAGATAAACCCAATAATGCCAATAATCAAAACTTGATTCAAAATCCTGTGGTCAACTATCACTGTTTGCAGTCAATTTTTGAACTTTGCGGTCAATTTCTGAACTCTGCGGTCAACTGGAAAAATCTTTGGTCAACTATAAAAATTCAACCCTTAGATCCAAACTAAAGGGATGGCGTGATGTGGATGTGGTTGAAAGGTTGAAGTTGCACAGATGAGATGACATGTGTGCAGTTGGTGCCGGAAATTTCTTGTGACAAACTTGTAATTAGAAACCAAAATCATAACACGTGTGAGCTTTGGATCCTGCAATCTTGAGAAAAATTTCCATGAACCACCTTAGAACTTTGCAAGCCAAACCAAATAAAGAATAAGAATGATCATAATGATGATACCCAAATGAGGTTGAGGTCACTTGTATTTATAGCCTTCCAAGGGTGTCACATTTTCTTTAAAGCTGACCTGATCAAATAAGCACATGTAAGCTTTAATTCCAAAATATAATTTTCCTTATCCAAATTGAGCACTTCAATAATCAAAATTGGTCCTCTCGAAAATAGGAATCTCATCCCATGGTTGGAATTTATCATTGAGTTTCCAAATTAACATCATGAAGTGGTCGTACCTACTAATTTTTCTAAGGTCAGGAGTGTCATTGAGGTAACAAAATACATAGTGAAATTCATATCCTTATTTTTAGCAATAGTAGCACTAGTCCATACCATAATAGTGAGTGGAAAGAGCTTCCAATGGGGAAAGGGTCAGCATAGGGCCTTTGAGGAATTAAAAAAGAAAGTTATTTAAGAATTAGCATTACTGAATCTTCAACAACCCTTAGAAGTGGAGACAAATATGAGTGGGTATGCTATGGGAGTGGTATTTATGGAGGGAGGAAGGCTTGTATACTACTATTCTAAATTATTTCACGGGGAACTCTCAACTACCCCAGCTACAACAAGGAGCTATATGCCGTTGTGCAAGATGTGAAGAAGTGGAAACATTATTTGATGGGAAAGGATAAAGTAATAAACATAGATTCATAGCATCTACATTATGTGTATGCCCAAAGTAAGATACAACAAATGAGACATTGCAAGTCGATGGGGTTTTTACAACAATTACATTTAGTAATCATCTAGAAGAAGGTCAACATGAAAAGGTTAGCTGACTTGATTTCAAGGCCACCCACATCAAATATCAGAGGTTTGGGAACTTTGATGCACATGGACCATTTATGACCCATGATGCATGCAAAGAAGCATATGAAGGGGATGAGGACTTAAATGAGGTTCTTCAATAGTTGCAGAGCTAGTGTCATGTGCACGATGGTGATAACATAATTGAATACCATATCTGGAATGGGTATCTATATGCGAGATAAGTTATATGTTCCTAAAGGTGCGTGAATACGATTGATCAAAGAATCTCACAACACCAAGTTTGCAAGACACTTTGGTATAGGGAAGCCAATGGCTAACTTGTGGAGGTATGTGTATTGGCCTAAGATGCAAGAACAAGTAGCTAGGTTCATAAGAGGATGCAAGAATTTTATGTAACAATAAGCCTAATAATAGGAAATAAAGTTTATATCATCCCTTTCCTATACTTATGCGTCATTAGGAAATATTTTCCATGGACTTTTTGGGAGGTTTACCAACAAACAAGAAGGGGCATGACTACCTATTCATGGTAGTTGACAGGTTCAACAATATGTATGTTATAATGCCTTGTAAAAATACCATCAACGGGAAAAAAGGTAGAAATTTTTTTCTTTAGATAGGTCTAGGTGCACTTTGGGATACCAAGGAACACCATTTTAGACATTGGCACAAAATTTCTTAGTGTATTTTGGACTACATTGTAGGGTAATATGGACACAAAGTTGAGGATTTCAACAACATTCCATCCACATATATATGGGAAAATAGAAGTGGTCAAAATGCTGATTTTTGTGCAACTTTTGTGGGGTTATAATCATAAGCATTTGAATATTTTGGATGAAAACATGGTGTATATACAAAACTCTTGTTGGAATTAAGGAATTTGTTGGGGGGGGGGGATGGATTAGTAATTCAAGAAAATCCTAATTTTCTTTTCTTACTATGCTTATAATTCTTTATTATGTTCTTTAATATGTGAAAGAATTCATTCATGAAGCAATAAATCTTATAAACTTTTAGAACACATACTTAAACAACAAAATCATGATCAACATACATTTTACATAGTGTTTTCACGTGGAAAACCAGAGGGAAAAAACCACCAATTTTTTGTTTGTTTTATGATGTAATTGAAGCACCAACTTAATTGCACCTGTTTATTTGTGAGCACCCACTCACTGGAGGTACCAACCCCCTTTTTTAGCAAGAACCAACTTGCCAAGAGGCACCAACCTATTTTTTTTAGCAAGCACCAACTTGCTAAGAGGCACCACCCTCTTTTTTAGCAAGCACCAACTTGCAAAGAGGCACCAAACTCTTTTATTTAACAAGCACCAACTTGCCAAGAGGCACCAACCTCTTTTCTTTAGTAAGCACCAACTTGCCTAGAGGCACCAGCCTCTTAAGTGTGCAAGCACCAACCTGTCACTGCGACTGTTTTACTATTTCATAAAATTTTCATACTAAAAGAGATGCATACAAATTACAAGTAAAATACCAACTTAATGGCTGTATCTAGATTCAACTTCTACACTTTTCTTTCTAAAGACTTGTGGTAGTGTTCCTCTTGCTTCCTGCTGCAACACTTTCTCCGTGCTCTGCTTTCTCTGCTCATGGGTATCCACTGTTTCAACACAACACTACCATTGCAACACTCTGCTCCAATTCGCACTCACTGGTCCACTCTTTGCTCAAGGCTCTCGACTGTTTCACCACAGTACTACCCTTGCAACACTCTTCTCCAATACACAACTCACTTCTTTGCACTCTTGCAAGTATGCTCAAACTCCCCATTAGCTCGATGGAGGTTCACAATTTTGTTCATGTGCTTCTCTTGGCTCGATGTAGTCACTGTCATCATCAATTATGCCCACGCATGTACCCTAGGCATGACACCCCATTCTTCTGTTGATTTAAGAAAACTCCAGTTCAGTCATTTCATTAAAATCATAAGGACGGGTGACGATCACTTCTCTATCATACAAATGACTCTCCATGCTGTGTATTAAATCTCAATCCTCCTTACATATTTTACAAAGGCTCCCCATGCTTCTTCATTTCACATAAATCTGCCTGTACATCGTTGTTGTGGGGAAAAATGCCTATGCAGGACGATCCTATCCACCTAAGGTGTGACAGTGCCTTAGCAACAAACAGAGACAACTATTTTGGTATTCTTCCTTTATGAATTAAGAATGAAGAGAGAGATAGATGGACTAACCGGTGTCTTCCGTTTGTCCCACGATCCGGCTTCTCTTCTCTTGGAGAGTTCCCAGCTACTTGCCTTCTCGCTCGCCCAGCTTCAAGAGGTTTCTGCAAGATCACAAGAAGAGAACACTACACAAGACATGGATTCATATTCATAACTAGTTCAGGATTAGAAATAAACTAAACATACTAATGCATTCATACATCAAAAATACATCAGTATATAGGAGAAACCAAGATAGATTTATTGATGAATAACAAGGTTCAGGAAGGGATACAACCCAGAGGGCTCCAATCCAGCATTTCCTTCCCAGCAAATGGAATTCCTATCTTCACCCCCTTCAAAGCATTAAGCACCCAATGATTCCAATCTCAAACCAACAACAATTCTTTGCAATAACAAAATTCCAGCCTCTAGATCTCATGGAGGAGAGATCCATATATAGATGTTTGGATAGAGGATGAGTCAGCTTGAGATCTGACTAGTGTCCTCTCCCTCTATCAGTTCTTGATTCCACTTGGAGGTTCTTGCTTCCACTTGGAGATTTGGAACCTCTTACTCATCACCAGTCGAATTCCCTGAGGCAAGTGTCATTTTGGAAGCTTCCTGGGTTCTGACACCTTGAGAAATGAACTTGCCACATGTCCACTCTCCTTTAGCGCAGGTAGCCAGTGTTTCCTTTGACATTTAGCGCAAGTAGCCAGTGTTGGCTTTGACATTCAGCGCAAACAGCTAGTGTATCCACTGAAATGATCCTGAATTGACTTGTTTTTGAGCAGTTTCTGGTGGAGAACTTCTGTGAATTGCTGTGGTTTGTTAGCCTTGTTCCTCTAGGGGTAGGAACAACATGTTTAGGGACTTTGGATCCCTTAGATTATGGACATTTCATGCTCAATGCTGTAAGGCACAAAAATTTCTATAACAGTTGCCCCCTAAAGTATGAGGCTGTTTATCGGGTGAAATGCTTTATCAGGGGGATCCGAAGTTCATCCAATGCTGGGAGGAGACCTGTAATAAGATACAATACATTACATTATTCTTCATACTGCTTTCATGATCTAGCTGAGGCAAGCATTCCCATGCTCAGCTTTATAAATTTATTTTTCTGTACATAGAATAGACAATCGTCTGATGGTAGACTGATAATTTTGATGAAATTATCATCCTTTGAGTAGGATGATTATCTGATGCAATGATTTACATGTCAATGTCTTTATCTTTCCTGAATATATATCGCAACCCAGATGGATGAAACTAGATCTGGGGTCTTCAAACTCATTCGATCTTCACTCTAAGTACAAGTTGATCCATGTGAGAAATGTTCTGAAGTCGAACATGGAAAGACATCGCTTGATTACCGGTCAATGATGTAAACCGTTAACAAGCGCGAGAGGAATCACCGATAATGATAATGACCCTCAAGGTACTGCAGTACAATTCACGTGGTGTGAATAACGGACTTGGCGTCGAACACCACGCAAAATCTTTCGGTCGAAGGTCATTGATGTATACCTGTCGCCGGAAGTGAGAAACTTGCCATTGAGGCATGCAAGCTTCAAAGTACTGAAGGGGTTGTTCCTAGATCAACTTCTTGGATAATGAGCTGATGTCGACAAGAAGTGATCCGTCGAAGGAGGGCCTTAATGAATCCCACATCAGTGACACGGAACGGAGCTAATGATTTTGATGGAGGTGAAAACGATCTGTGACATATGATTCAGGGTGGCGGTCATGAAAGGATGAAGGATAATGTATGGCAGTGGATGGGACACAGTTGACTTTTCTGAACGACTTCTCTTGAACATATGGCGACACTGATGCGATAGATCGGTAGCATTACCCCAAATATGGATGGTATGGCGAGACCATGGATGTGACCGGTGAATGAAACAACCCAACCCGATTGTGGTACGGAGGAAAAGTGTCATGTTCAAGAGCGACTTGCTACCATCAAAGTTTTCTTGAGTTTCTCCCAATTTTTCCCCAGTCATTGCTGACCAGTACCTCTTTATTTTTGTCAAGCTTGAGGAGGATAACATATGCTTGTTCTACAACCTGCCCTTCGGGAAAGCCCATTGCTATGTTTTAACGAGCCTAGTGATAGTGAAACTCATTCTCGTCTAAAGACAAGTTTGCCGCTATTTAATGATTTTAACGAGTCTAACGACAAGGATAACTCGGTCCTTTTCATTTTTAGAGAGTCTGAAAAGGTACATAAAGTTAACTCCAAAAGTCCTTTTTCGTCATCTAATCCCTTAAGTCCGAAAAAGTATAAAACAATACAGAAGGGATGAGTTTTCGATAGTTTTAACGAGCCGAATAAAACAAGCGCTCGATCTTTTTGTGCAATAATCCCTCAGGTCCAAAAAGATTAAAATCTAGAGGAGGGATAGCACTTCCTGTCCCTTTAATGAGCTGGAAGGCCAAGGACTCGACAATCTTTTCATATTTTACGAGTCAGATGAAAAGAGTTTAAAGAAGACTCATCTTTTGAGGAACGAGTGATAAACAGGGTTAGCAACTGATTCCAGGTACAGGTTGGAATTTTCCAATCACGGCAGTGTCACAAGGATGGCTAGGTGAAATCACTCTTCGCAGCTGTTCCTCAAAATGGGTAAACAAACATATGGAGGTGAACGATCGGCCAATGGAAAAGTGGAGGTGACGGTGCAAACAAGACCAAGGCTTTAATGGCTGATAAGGTTACATTCACAGTGGTTATTTACTGGGATAGTTCATTTTCTAATGAGCTTAAATGCGGGTGGAAACATTTGCTCATTGCTTATGTTTATTTTTTAAAGAGCATGAAGTCCGCGTTAAAACTGCTCAGATCTTGTGTTTATTTTTTAACGAGCATGAACTTTGTGCTAAAACTGCTCGATTACCCAGTCATATGATAAGAGTGTCTCATTGAGATTCTATTTTTTATGGAGCTTCATCTCACGAAGCTTTGCCCCGCATCCTTTCTTTATGCAAGTTAGGAAATGGCTAACCCAAAAAACAGATAAATAACCGCTCTTTGCTTGCACTCCAAAAGGTTTGCACGCCCCCAGGTATAAAGTACGATTTCAAGGTTACCTCTACTTATTTTCCGTCAAAACAATTGTTTTAACGAGAGAGGCTTACCTCTTTCAGGTTATCCAAAGATTGTTCTGTTATTCTTTCAACAAAACACTTCTTCGGCGATGTCTACCGAAATAGACAAAGGTGAGTGACGAGACCCGCCCTCTCACATAACTTTGACAAGAGAATCTTATTCCAGAACAACCCCTCTTCCAACCACGGACGGGGTACGGACTAGTCATATTCTCCCGCGGAAACCTACCCTATACCCAAAGTTTTCCTGCCGAAGCAGACCAGGACGCATGCCCCCTGGGTTTTGGTCATATCCTCCTGGATTACTCGTGCTCATCAGGAGGACGGATAGTGGGTTGAGACATTTCTTGAGTGAAGAGACCATTTAGGGATGGTATATGACTATTTGCGATGCGTGATCCGGGAAATGAAAGTTGGTCCACGAGCTTGACGACTCTTCCTTCATGCGGAAAACACATTACTCTAAAGAGTGAGGAGACGATGGCTCCCATGCAATATATATAGTCTCGTCCAAGGAGTAGGTTATAATCCAAGGGTCCTTGAACGACCATC
This sequence comes from Pinus tabuliformis, assembly GCA_031772625.1. Taxonomy (NCBI): domain Eukaryota; kingdom Viridiplantae; phylum Streptophyta; class Pinopsida; order Pinales; family Pinaceae; genus Pinus; species Pinus tabuliformis. The sequence continues at coordinate 1,670,747,397 of CM062818.1, forward strand.
ACGTTCATTTGAACGGTCTTCCCTTTCAATGTTATGGGCACATTGGGGAGGATCCCTAAAGGTCAACTGGTTCCTTTATCAAAGCCTGATAGATTTCTCATTTCAAGCAAAAGCGCTGGTGAACCAAGCGCTTTCCAAGCAATAGAGGAAAGGATACTCACAGATGCCCCCTCATCAATGATAGTGCCAGCCATTACCATTCTGTATATTTGAATGATAATTCTGAATGGTATGCTTGCTGGCAACCGGGGTCTGCCTAGTTGGTTCCAGTCGAACGAGACAACTAGGTTGCTTGGTGGTGGGACCAAATAGACGGCCGGGTATGACTCTGATGAAGTTCCTTCCTGTGACAAAGGAATGGGCAAATTGCCCCCTTGTTCATCGGAGTCTGTGTTGATGAAGAGAATTTGGACGGTGTTGTCTTTATTCTCCTCTGTGATGGTATCATTCGAAGATAGAGCCTCTGAAGGCAAAACCGGGTCAACTTCCACCTCAACCTTTTGACTTTCGTTAGGTATGGATTCAGACGGTTCATCCTCAATGATAGGTGCTTCGGCTGACCACCTGGGCGGGCTAGTCGGGTTCTCAACTAGTGAAGGACTCGGCAGGAGTTTTTGATATCCAGGAGGAAGTTGCGCTCGTAAAATCGGGCGATCTTCCATAACTCTTTTAGCCTTGTCTAAGAAGGGACAACGGTGGATGGCGTGGTCGCCTTCACACAGTTTGCAGGGAAATCTAGCTTTCCCTTTTTGTCCTGGGACTTCACTTTCACTAGTCGACGGTGAGCTGTCAACATGGCTATCAGAGGTCGACGCTACCGAATTGTGCAAACGGGGAGACCAGTCCCTTAGTATCCGAGGGATGCAGGGACAATCTCTATGGAAGTGGTCTCCCTTGCATATGACACATGGCAATTTAGGCTTGATCAGTGCTGTGTGTGGATTTTTTTCAGACGACACTTGTTTGCCCCCAGTCGCTTTTGGCTCCTTCTTCTTCTTCTCTTTCTTCTTCTTTTCCTTCTTCTCCTTAGGAACTTGGTTTTTTGTTTTACCAGTTTCGTCAAGCAAAGAGGAAGGAGGAGAGGAAGAATTAGATGAAGTAGAAGGCTGGTGGGAAATTCTAGTCTGGTCTAACTGTTGACTCGACTGTTCAGGAATAATGGTGTTCTGAATGACATTGGTTGAAAAGAGCTAGACCGGCAGGCCAATTGTCAGTCCTGGAAGCGAAAATGTGGCCATATGGGGCGCACCAACATCTCCCGAAGAGGAGAAGGGACTAGGATTTCCACCAAGGGGAATTCCTTGGTTGGTGTGCTCCATTTTTTCAACCTAAAGATCAACGCATGAATAAAGGGTGATTGTTCCGTTTAAAATAAATTTTAACGACGCTTTAGACACAACTTGCTTTTTCAATTTTAAAGAGTCGAGAAAAAGCTAAAGATGACTCTAGTCTCCTTCGATGTTTTAACGAGCCCAAAGTGACAAATGCTCGGATGGACTTTTTCTATTATAGAGTTTGAAAAAGGCCAAAATAAACTGCTCTGGAGTTCTAGGCAGAGGGTGTGCCAAACTTTTCGCAAAACCGCAGAATACTTTTTAGGGTATGGGCGGTCGATCTTCCTGAATGCTGTGTTCAGTGCATTGCGATCAGTAGGGTGGCCGACACGGCTTCCTAAGGATAAAGGTTTTATGCCTATAGGGGTCTCCCAATATATACGCGATGGTACGTGGGAGAACAATCCGTACTGGCGCTATCGTCCCTCAAGAGGAATCACCCACCATCCACGAGATCGACAGTCACCAGGATTTACGACGCCGGAACACGTCTCTAGCCTAGACCTCTATGTTGTGCATTATGTTGCAAAGCATTGTTAAGTTCATTCAATTTATTTTAGGTTGATATTTTTAGAAGTTTTCCTTTCAAGGTTCACCACGAGATGTATGGTACAATTCCTAAATGCAGTCTAAAGATGATAAGCAAGCTTTATATCTTTTCAACTTTGAAAATCCTAGCTACTAAGGGAAAATAAAGACACCATCTTTTCTCAAAGAGCAATCAACACACTCTAATGCACTTTTCCTAAATCCAACATGCAAACTATCAAGATGCAAATGCATAATGCAGGTGTTTGTTTTTCGCTTTCTTAGTATTGATGCCTACAAAGAAAGCTTTTTGTACAACTTTGAATTTGCTTTTAAATGACCAATACAAACAAGTTTACTTTTTCGAAATCAGAGAGGGTAGTAGAGATTACAACACTTAACAATTTTCGAAATGAATACTTGTTTCGACACTTAAAAGAGACAAACTCAAACCAATAAGCAAGAGTAAATGTATAATCAACTGCAAACAACCAATGAACTCTCTCCTAAGATCACAATCAATAGATCTGAATCAAGGGCTACAGGATGACTATTTCACTCATGCAAAGGAAAACTGTAAATGATGTCACAAACACATAAAAACACTCACAGTATTTTTGTACAAAAGGAGGCGGAATTTAAGCAGAGAAAAGGAGTTATCAGACTGGTACCTATGCTGGTTACAGGCTGCAAAAATCAGAGATTAAAACAAGGCAAAACAGAGCAGAGAACCCCAGCTGCACAAGGGCAAACTGGTTCAGCGCAACCTCAACACAGGGGTTTTGACATTCAGCGCAGGTAGCCTTCACGGGACCTGCGTTGAAATGTAGAATCCCTTCACTGGGTCTGCGCTGAAGGATAAACTCTCGTTTCTCACTGGTTCTGGGTCACAGATTGCTATTTAATCTACTGTTTCAGGCCAAATCAAAGCAACAAGCAAGGTACAATCAAAGGGATGCTTTGAGGGGGTACTAATATCTATCACAAAGGATCATCAAATAATTTGTGAGTCCATTGTTCAGATCATAGACAAGTCCAGTGATTGGATCAAAGCAGCAACTGTCTACTTTGCATCCGGGAATAGCAGATGTAGTTCGATTGTTGTTGTCGAGTCTATGAAACAAACAATGATAGAAACACAAATAAAATGACTAAACAGATCTTCCCAGTGGAGTCGCCAATTTGTTGTGGGGAAAAATGCCTATGCAGGACGATCCTATCCACCTAAGGTGTGACAATGCCTTAGCAACAAACATAGACAACTTTTTTGGTATTCTTCCTTTATGAATTAAGAATGAAGAGAGAGATAGATGGACTAACCGGTGTCTTCCGTTTGTCCCACGATCCGGCTTCTCTTCTCTTGGAGAGTTCCCAGCTACCTGCCTTCTCGCTCGCCCAGCTTCAAGAGGTTTCTGCAAGATCACAAGAAGAGAACACTACAAAAGACATGGATTCATATTCATAACTAGTTCAGGATTAGAAATAAACTAAACATACTAATGCATTCATACATCAAAAATACATCAGTATATAGGAGAAACCAAGATAGCTTTATTGATGAATAACAAGGTTCAGGAAGGGATACAACCCAGAGGGCTCCAATCCAGCATCTCCTTCCTAGCAAATGGAATTCCTATCTTCACCCCCTTCAAAGCATTAAGCACCCAATGATTCCAATCTCAAACCAACAACAATTCTTTGCAATAACAAAATTCCAGCCTCTAGATCTCATGGAGGAGAGATCCATATATAGATGTTTGGATAGAGGATGAGTCAGCTTGAGATCTGACTAGTGTCCTCTCCCTCTATCAGTTCTTGATTCCACTTGGAGGTTCTTACTTCCACTTGGAGATTTGGAACCTCTTACTCATCACCAGTCGAATTCCCTGAGGCAAGTGTCATTTTGGAAGCTTCCTGGGTTCTGACACCTTGAGAAATGAACTTGCCACATGTCCACTCTCGTTCAGTGCAGGTAGCCAGTGTTGGCTTTGACATTCAGTGCAAACAGCTAGTGTATCCACTAAAATGATCCTGAATTGACTTGTTTTTGAGCAGTTTCTGGTGGAGAACTTTTGTGAATTGCTGTGGTTTGTTAGCCTTGTTCCTCTAGGGGTAGGAACAACATGTTTAGGGACTTTGGATCCCTTAGATTATGGACATTTCATGCTCAATGATATAAGGCACAAAAATGTCTATAACAATCGTCATGGAGACTCTATTTTGAATTTATTTACAATGCGTTCATGTGATCATATCAGAGCATTTCATCGAAGTGCTGTGAAGTGGTGTAGCACTATGAAATTCCAATTTCCAACCTCTGATCAAGTCTAGCCCCTTTTGCATTAGACCCCTGCTGTATCTCCACCATAGGAATTGGTTCAGTGACCAAGTGCCAACCATATCAGAACTCCCTATATCGATGTTTTTCATTCGTGGCCAATGTGCCAGTAACCAAAAACCTGCGATCAACGATCTACGATTTTTAAGTTATCTTCGCTCATCCCTTACCGCATACTTCTCACCATATGATCGAGGGTGGTGACCAGGGACTTGGCCTTAAGGCACTAATAATTTCAAAACTGTACTTGGGGCCCTTGGTTCCCTTATAAAGAACCACATCCTTGGTTTCTTTTCTTTCCTCTAGACTATGCACTTACCACATCGGAGCCCCTTATCAACAATTTCCACTTTGTGACAATGTGTTGTCCATCACAAATCACCAATCGCTGATTATCGATTGGCCCCTCTGTTCAGCGCTAGCCCTTGGTTCCCGTAAGCCTTCACAACCATCTGCTATCTTGCATCTAAATGAGATTTCATTGTGGCACATGAGCCAACCATTGGAAACGTCTAATCTTCGATTGCCGAAGTGACATCATCTCATGCCACATGTCATCATCTGACCAGTGACACATGTCATTCAGATATGGCCCATTCGGCCATCCATAGACATCGAAACAACCTACCATGTGTTCCTCTATATTGTGATGTCATGATGACACAAGTGGCCACGTGTTCCTATGTACTATGATATCATGATGACATAAGTGGCCACGTGTCCCTTATCAGAAACAATCAGATTCAACCACTTTTCCTCATCGGAGCTCCTTTGATGCTTCCTTCTATCCTTATCAGAGCCAATTGGATGCCTTCATGTGTCTTTCCTGGAGGAGAGAGAAAGGGGCCTCACCTACTCTGGGTTTTCACCAAATTCCTTTGTATTTTTATTTTTGGCCTCCCCAACAATTTGACAAGGAATGCACAGTCCTAACTTGTCCCCTGAAATTGCGAGACCACCAACATGCAAGATCGATGATATGCAATTTGTCGGGGTCTCTGATATGTGATTCATTATGACCTTTGATTGCAATTCACTGGGACATGTAAACTGAGCCTTGAATCGCCCGATCTTCGATATGCTAGGACCTCAGATCTCTGATATTCCTCACTGCACAAGGCATGAATCATCCTGAACTTCAGCAAGCGATATCTCTTGAACCACAAGTCCATTTCTAGACTTCCACACACCATTTGAAAGAAATTTTAGAAAAATTTCCAATGAAATGAGTTTGACTAGCCACTAAGCCCATCTTACACCTCAAAATATGGCTCCAAGGTCTCTACTTAGCTAGAATAAGAACCACCAATGCATGAAGCCTTATCATCAGGCGGAGCCTTGTTTGACATCAATGATAACACTTACACAAATAGCCACTTTCATACTGTCAAATGTCCAATAATACCCCCTTTGGCATTGGTGGAAACACTGAAGACTCCCCCTCATCTTTGCCAAATTTCTCCCCCTTTGACACCAGTGGAAAATAAAACTTCACTTGCACTCCCCATGAATCAATGCATCCTACTTTGCCGTGAGTTCCTCCTGCTGAGTAGCTGCCACATCCTACCAAAATGAAGTCTTTTGGATCTAGGAGTAACAACTCTTATCTGCTGCCTGAGATACTCAAATGGTTCTCTTGCAAGTGGCTTGGTAAAGATATCTTCCAGTTTCTCTTTAGTGGGCACATATACAAGTTTAATAATATTGGCTGCAACTTGTTCCCTCAAGAAAGGGTACTTGATAGAATGTCCTTGGTTTTTGAATGTATGATTGGATTTTTTGAGATGTTGATTGTAGTAATGTTGTCACACATTATTGGAATGGGGTTAGGAAACTCTACCTATATATCCTTTAAGGTTTTATTCATCCATAGAATATGTGTACAACAGGTCACAACAATAATATATTCTGCTTTAGTAGTTGATAGAGAAATCGAGGCCTACTTCTTGCTAACCCACTATACCAAGCAGTCACCCAAAAGGAAAGCTGCATCAGAAGTACTCTTCCTGTCATCTAGACTTACAACCCAATATGCATCTGTGTAGGCCTTCGGATTGAAGTATTTACTCTTGGGATACCATAATCCATACTTTGTTGTACCTTAACGATATTTAAAAATCCTCTTAACAACCACCACATGAATTTATCATTGACAAGCCTGAAATCTTGCCACAATTCCCAATGCTTGCATGATATCTAGCCTTGAAGCTTTCAGATAAAGTAAGCTTCCTATCATTGATCTGTATTCAATTTGATTTACCCGTGGAATTGCATCTTCCTAGCACAGTTTACAACCTGTAGTCATGGGTGTGCTGACAGGTTTGCAATCCTCCATTTCGAATTTATTCAAATTTTCCTTGAGGTAGTTGGACTGGGATATAAAAAATCCTCATGGGGACTGAGTCATTTGTAGACCCAAGAAGAAGGACAAGTCACCAATCATGGAAATTTCGAACCCTGTTTTCATACAATTTGCAAACCGATGCCCTAACTACTCCACATCATTGCCAAATATGATTTCATCCACATACACAACCACTATTAGTAAATAATCATCTTCCGACTTTACATAGATATTGCTATCAAATGAGCCTTTCTTAAAACCTTGTTTCTAAAGATAATTATCTAAACTTTCATACTAATCTCTAGGGGCTTGTTTCAAACCATACAAAGCCTTATCTAATTTGCATACAATTCCTTCATCAGAGGAGAGTAGAAAAATCTTCAGGCGGCTCAATGTAAACCTCCTCTTCTAAGTCTCCATTGAGAAAGACAGACTTTACATCCATATAATAAACTTTGATGTTCTTGTGAATGGAAAGAGCAAGGAAGATTCTTATGATTTCTAGTCAGGCTAATGGTGCAAAGGTTTCTTCAAAATCTACCCCTTCTATCTCAACATACCCTTTTCAAAACAACCAATATTTGTTCCTAATTACTTGACCTTTTTCGTTCATCTTATTATTGAAAATCCAATTGGTTCCAATAAATTTTTTCTCATTTTTTCTTGTGACAAGCTCCCATGTGTCATTCTTTTCAACTTGGTATATCTCTTCATTCATGGCTTTCACCTAGAACTTATCTTCACTTGCTTGATAGAGGTTTTTTGGTTCTATTTGTGATAGTAGAGTCAAATTTTCATGTTTTTTATTTCCCACAAGTCTCCTTCTGGTCTAGACACCCTTTCTTTGATCTCCAAGAATCTGAATCTTAGGGTGTTCCTTTTTCACATACCTGGAAGGCGTTCTTGTCCTTGAAGATGTGATTTCCTCCTCACCTTCATTGTTTGAATTTGTTTCATTTAGATTTGTGTCCCTCAACTCTAAACTCTCTTCATCATCTGAGTCCAAGTTAATTTTAGAGGGTTCAAGTTGTGAGCCTAATTCATCAACCACTATGCCAATGCAATCTTCTATCTTCCTTGTCCTCTTGTTGTAGAATATGTACCCTTTGCTTCAAATACAGTATCCAAGTAGTATTCCTTCATCAACATGTGATTCAAGCTTCCCAAGGTTCATTTCATTTCTTTTAATGAAGCACTTGCTCCCAAACACCTTGAGTTGTTTAACTAATGCAGTTCTACCCTTCCATAACTCATATGGAGTTTTGTCACTATCAAGTCTGAGATGAGTTCTATTTGATAAGTATACTACTACCTGAGCTACTTCTCCCCAAAAGTGGTGAGCCACTCCTGCTTCATCTAACATTGCTCTGGCCATTTCTTGGATTGTTCGGCTCTTCCTCTCCACAACTCCATTTTACTAAGGAGTTATGGCCACTGAGAACTACCTTATAATATCTTGATCTTCACAGAATTATTCAAACTCTTTTGAGGTGAACACCCCCCCCTGTCTGATCTCAAGCATTTTATCATCAAATATTTCTCATTCTCTACCCGAGCCTTAAACTTCTTGAAGTGCTCAAATGCTTGTGAATTTTCTTTTAGGAGGAGAATCCAAGTAGCCCTCGTGTAATCATCAATGAACAACATGAAGTATATGAAGTACCTTTCTCCTTTTGATGTTTTTTTTTTCTTTTGGGGCCACAAATATCCGCGTGAATAAGCTCTAGAGGTCTTGATAACGAGAACTCTTTCATTTTGAAATGAGTCCTGGTCTACTTCCCAATATGACATGACTTGCAGATGGTGTTATCAGGCCTTGACAATATAGGTAATCCTTTTACCACACCTATCTTTCTTATCCTTATCAAGCTATCAAAAATCATGTGTCCGAGGCTATTATGCCATAGTCGTGCTTCATTGAATTTTCTTAAGTAACAACTGACCCTTGAGTCATCGAATGCATGAACTTTATTGTGAGTCCTGACTGCCTTCCCCAATAGTTTTCCATTTTTTATATTACAAATATCACAACATTTAGATCAGAAATTCGCTATTATCACACATCTGGATAACACTTAGCAGATTATGTTTGAGGCCTTAAACATACAACACAATTTGTGCTTTTATCTTCTGATCAAGATCGACCACTCCTTTTCCTTTGATTCTTGCTGGAGTGTTGTTTCCAAAGGTGACATTGCCTCCTCTATATTTTTATTTTAGTGACAGAAACTCTCTTGTCTCTTGTCATGTGTTTGGAACAACCATGGTCTACATACCATTTTTTTCTTTACTATGCACTAATAAAGCGAGCCCACATGTCATGCTCATTTTGGTCTTTTGTTTCCAACTTCTTTTATCCTTTTGTATATGAGTATGTATGTTAGTTTGAGATTTAAATAGGTATTCAAACATACTTCTACATTCGTTGTCATTGTGCCTAAAATTATTACATTTAAAACATTCAACTTTGATTTTTAGGGGAGTGAAGGCATTTTGATTCCGTAATGAGGAATCTTGTGACTTAGTAGTCCGGTGTGAATTAAACCTGAGATTTTCATCTCTTTCAACTTTGACACTTCTAAAATTAATAGCTTTATGTCCAAATATATGACACTTGTAGCAGTGACCATAAAATAAGTAGGCACACCTATTTTCAAAAAAATTATGAGGTTTAGTAGAGAAATACATTGGTCGACTGTCTATTTGAATCATCCTCCATTGGTGGTCTCCTCTTTGTCTGATTTCTCTTTTGCCTTCATGAACTCTTTCATGATGATTCATCCTATGACTCTTTGGTTCTTCAACTCCTGTAGACCTGAAGTTTATCTTCTTATTACCGATAGAATATTCTTGTTCCTTTGAGTACCTTAGTCTGGTTCTGATTCCCGAGGGCCTTTAACAGCTAAAAATCTAATTTAGTCTTCTAGTCCCTTCAACAAATCTCTCACTTAGACCCTTCTCAATCTTTTCTTTCTCAAGGTCAATTCTTAGAGAGACCACTTTTGCTTCAAGATACTAGAATTTTTCTTCCAATTCTTGAATGATATCTTGAAGTACCTCTTGTTTTCATCTGGCTTCCTCCAGCTCAACCTCTAAAGATAGAAAATTATCTTTGCATATGTTTAAGGCCATTTCCCTTTTCAACTTGAGAAACTCCTATTTCAACTACTTGTTCTCCTCTTCTAGCTTCTCATGATTTCCTTGTTCTCCTTTCAGCAGAAGAGATAGACTATCCTTGCTCTTGATAGCCTCTTCAAATTTTTCTTTTTGATATGCAAAATCCTTATTATCTGAGTTATACATTCCTTCTTCTCCATGCTACAACTGTTCCTTCGACTGCCTTTTTTTCTTCCTTTCTTTCTTCAACTCATCAAGGGCACTGATGAGTTCTCCCTCAAGGTCAAAGTCCATAAGTCCCTGTTTCTTGGAGTCTGTTTCGAGGGTCATAAGAAGATACTAATTTGACTCATTTTCTGATGCATCTTCATAGTCTGATTCTAGGTCAGAACTATTGTCTTTGTAATAGAACCACTTCTTATTGTAGGGTTTATTCTTCTGAAATGTACGGGACTTATTTCTAAATTTCAGACCATCTTCTCTTTCAGTGCTCTGTTTGTAAGGGAATTTGGAAGAGAAATTTCCAACTCTTACATAGTCGAAACAATTAAAGGGAAACTTCCCTTTATATTTACCAGAGCCCCACTTCAGTTTTCTTGCTAGTTGAGCTAGATCCTGATCAGATTCATTGCTAGAGAAGTATTGATTAACTCTGCATTCCTTGCCCTTATTGGATACTCTGAATGCAAATTCCTTTGGTTCATATTTCTCCATTCCTACTCTCATCTCATAGGCTATAAGAGTAGCATGTATCTGATCCATCTTGAGATCCTTTAGGTTGACCATTTCCTCTATAGTTGATATTTTTGCATTAAATCTCATGGGTAGAGATCTTAATACCTTTTGAATGATCAAATTTTCCTTGACTTCCTCATCAAGTCATCTAATCATATTAACAACTTCATCAACTATGAGGAAGTACTCAGCTATGCTTTAATTATTAGTCATCTTCAAGCTTTCAAACTTCTTTATGAAAGTCCGAAGTTTTGTTTGCTTCACTTTTTCATCTCCTTCATGACACTGGTTAAGCTTCTCCCACATCTCATAAGAAAACATACAATGAATAACATGCACAAGTTCTGACTGAATGAGACTAGAAAGAATGGCATGCTTGGATTTACCATTGCTTAGATACATTTTCTTGCTATCTTCATCCGTGGGGGGAATATTTGGGACGTTGTAATTTACTAGTACTGAGGTCCAAACATCTACCCCCAGGGACATAAGATATGCCTCCATTCTTACTTTCAAAAAGGTATAATTGTCTCCATCAAAGGCTGGTACCCTACTCAAGTAAACTACTTGACTCTCTTACCTATTCATAATTCCTTAAGGATCTACCTTCTAGTGATTAACTGTTATTGAAGGAACTTGGCTCTGATACCAATTGTTGGAATTAAGGAATTACTGGGGGGGGTGAATCAATAATTTAAGAAACTCTTAATTTTATTTTCTTACTATTATTATAGTTATTTCATATGTGAAATCATTCATTCATGAAGCAATAAAGCTTATAAACTTTCAGAACACATACTCAAACAACAATCTCATGACCAACATACATTTTACACATTGTTTTTAGGTGGAAAGACAGAGGGAAAAAACTGCCAATTTGTTATTTGTTTTATGATTTAATTTAAGCACCAAATTAATTACACCTATTTGTTTGTGAGGACCCACTCACTGTAGGCACCAAACCCCCTTTGTTTAGCAAGCACCAACTTTCCAAGAGGCACCAACCTATTTTGTTTAGCAAGCACCGAATTGCAAAGAGGCACCAATCTCTCTTGTTTAGCAAGCACCAACCTCTTAAGTGTGCAGGAACCAACCTGTCACTACCACTGTTTTACTATTTCGTACAATTTTAATACTTAATAGTTGTCTACAGATTAAAATTCTACAACTCTTCTTTCTGAACACTTGTGGAAGTCTTCCTATTGCTTCACACTACAACAATTTCTCCATGATCTGATTTCTCTACTTAGATCTCTCCACTATTTCACCACAACACTACCCTTGCAACACTCTGCTCCAATTCACAACTCACTGCTCTACTCTCTACTCAGGGATCTCCACTATTTCACCACAACACTACCCTTGTAACACTCTTTTCCAATACACAACTCACTGCTCTGCACTCTCGCAAGTATGCTCACACTCCCAATTAGCTCAATGGAGGTTCAAAGTTTTGTTCTTGTGCTTCTCTTAGCTCGATGCAGTCACTGTCATCATCAATTATGCCCATGCATGTTCCCGAGGCATGGAACCCCATTCTTATATTGATTTATGCAAACTCTAGTTTAGTCGTTGCATTAAAATCATAAGGATGGGTGACGATCACTTCTCTATCATACAACTAACCCTCCATGATATGTATTAAATATCACTCCTTACATATTTCATAGAGGCTCCCCATGCTCCTTTATGGTTCGCATCAATCTACTTGTACATTGTCATGGAGTATCCTTTTTTCAGTTATTTACAATGCATGCATGAGAGGTATTCGACCATCAACCTTACAATTTTTCATTCAAAACCACAACTACAGATTCATACATCTTAATGGCACCCTGTATCGTCATATCAAATATTTTCACTGTACTGTTGTGTAGTGGTGTAAACCTATGAAATAGACGATTTCCGACCTCTCATCAAGTATAGCCCCTTTTGCGTTAGACCCCTACTATATCTCCACCATAGGACTTGGTTCGGTGACCGAGCGACAACCATATCAGAGCCCCCTATATTGATGTTTTTCATTTTTTGCCAATGTGCCAACAACCACAAACTTACGATCACAGATCTATGATTTTTAAGTTCCTTCCACTCAACCCTTACCACATACTTCTCACCATCGGACCGAGGGAAGTGAAAAGGGGCTTGGCCTTAAGGGACTAAGTCTTTTAGCGCTCTGACGGGGGCCTTTGGTTCCCTTATAAAGTATCATGCCTTTGGTTTCTTGTCTTTACTCCAGACCATGCGCTTACCACATCAGAGCTCCTTATCGATGATTTCGACTTTGTGATAATGTGTTTCGCATTAAAAATCGCCGATCGCCGATTGCCGATTGGCCCCTTTGTTTAGACCTATCCCTTGGTTCCCTTAAGCATTTGTGACCACCTACTATCCCGCATGCCACCAAAATTTCATTGTGGCACATGAGCCAACCATTGCAAACCTTCGATCGCTGATTGCCGAAGTGATGTCATCTCATGCCACGCGACATCTTATGACTAGTGACACGTGTCACTCTGATATGGCCCATTAGGCGATCCATAGATGATGAAACAAACTTCTACATGTTCCTCTGTACTGTGATGTCATGATGACACAAGCGACCACATGTCCCTTATCAGAACCAATAAGAGCTTTCCACTTCTCCTCATCGGAGCTCCTTCGATGTTGCCTTCTGTCCTTATTGGAGCCAACTGGATGCCTCCATGTGTCATTCCTGGAGGAGAGAGAAAGGGGCCTTGCCTACTTTGGGTTTTCACAAAATTCCTTTGTATTCTCCTTTTTGGCCTCCCCAACGATTTAATAAGGAATGCATAGTCCCAACATATCCCTTGAAATTACGAGACCACCGACATGTGGGATTGTCAATATGCAATTCGACGGGGCCTCCGATATGTGATTCACTGGGACCTCCAATTCCAATTCACTGAGACCTATGCACTAACCCTTGACTCCCTTGATCGTCGATATGCCATGACCTCTGATCTCCGATATTTCTCACTGCATAAGGCCCGAATCATCTTCAACTTCAACATAGCATATCTCTTGAACCACAAGTCGATTTTTGGATTTCTGCATACCATTGGAAATCTATTCCAGATAACTTTCCAATGAAAGGAGTGTGATTAGCCACTAAGCCCATATTATGCCTCAAAATATGGTTCCAAATTATCTACCTAAATGGAATCACAACCACCAAGGCATGAAGCCCCATCATCAGGCTTATCCTTGTTTGACATCAATGCCAACACTTACATAGCCAACCACCTTCATACCATAAAATGTCCAACAAATCTTATAATAGAGAAATGCACACTTCTACTGGTAAGTACCCATTTTAAATTTGTTTTGGATATTTTCCACCATCACATTTAGATATTGCAAATGGGTAGCAATGAGGAGTGAGGGAGGATATTATAGGGGATGTTGTAAGGGATGAAAAATTTGTTGAGAAGATCAGGAGAATCCATATACAAGTAAATGAGATGTTGTTAAAACCATAAGAAATTTACAAGACTAGGAATTATTAACATATAATAGAGAAGTCATTGAAGGTGGGAGATAGAGTATTGTTACAATTGAACAAGGAGAGGCTATAGGGTTATGGTAAGTAAATCATGGCTTTGCAAAATGGTCCCTTTCAGATACTAGAAAATATTGGAGAGAATTCCTATAGATTCAATATTCCTCCACATACGTGCATTTACTTAGTGATGAATGTAGATAATATGGAACTATACGAGCCTTCCATGATAGACTAGGAAGAGGAACAAATCATACCTTTGGTAGAGGATTTGGCAACAAATACTTCAGAAGAGTTGATAGAAGATATAGTTTTTCATAAGATGTATAGAACTAAAATATAGAGGCATCATGACATTTGGTAGATTGGTTTGAAAAGATAACTTCTAGGTAAGACTATATGGTGCACCCGAGAGAAGGTGGAGGAAACTTTTCGTCACCTTATTAAGTAGAATATTTTATGGATAAAAGTTTCCCCAAATTGGGAGGAATGATTAAGATTGGATCATTATATTATTTTTCATCCATTTTTAAGCTTTTAGAGTGGAAACAATGGAGTAATCAATGCACAAGACCATTTTTTCTTAGTGATCCCTATTTGGAAAATTTTGGGTGAAAAAATTTAGGAACCATTTTGAGGCATTAAATCAACACATTTTGTGGTCCTAACTTTACTATAACCTACATTCCATAATAGAAATTTCGATATATTTCCAACAATGCAAGAATCACCTGAATCAGAGCTTGTATGAAAAAGTTATGCATAAAAAATTGACCTATTTAAGTCGACCACCATAATTTGCGGGGATTCCATGTAAACCCACATTATTCATTGAAAAGGGGCTAACCACATGATCATGATGAAGAATACTATATAAGAGTCAATATTATAACTCTAGTTAATATTTGAAGGAGTCAAACCTTACCACTAGTAGGCTATTGGGTTGTCTTATAACCAAGATACCAAGAGGAAAAGGGGTTCCATTGAATTTGAGTGCATTTTTTCAATATATGAGTAGATTAGCTAAGAGTGGAGAGTGAGAGAAAAAATAGAGAGGGTTTGTGCATTGTAGTATCTGATGGGACATAGGTATCACTTCTTTATACTTGCATCCTTTTTACATTCAGATAAAGAAATAAGAGCAACCTCACCTTCCAACTATATTTTCTCTTGAAAAGTGTTTCTTAGGTGATATCTTGTGTCAATAGTGGTTTGTGAGTTTTATTTTGTTCTCTATTTTTAGCATATTTTATTTATTGTGTTAGGTTCCTATACTAATAGGAGTCATAATTTTGAATGAATAAGGTTAAGCCTTGTAATATTGTACATACCTTTGCTTTCTGAAAATGTTTTCTATATTAAAAAATAAAAAAATGTAAAGAGGGTATGTCCTAAAATAAATATCAAAGGACAAAAAGAATAAGAGAAGGTCAAAAAAAATAATGAAAATATTTGAACCCCAAAAACAAAAAGAGACCATGAAAGTGTGCAAGTATAAATGCCACTACTATTTACTTTTACGCATAATAATGATTACGTGCAACTTGTTATTCATTCCACAATCCATGGTAATCAAACTGTTTAATCTTGGTTATTTCATGCTTTGAATTTCATGTTTATAGTTAGAGTATAAAATATGACCAAATAGTTTAATCTTGGTAGATCATTAGGTAGGTAGAGAAAATAAAGGAGCTCATCAGTTTAATCTGAGCCCTTAGATGATATAAGGTTAGAATTAGATAGATTACTTTCAAAAGAAAAATGGATGATAAGGGTTTGCTAATTTAAATGCACCCAAAAAAATGAAGAAAAAATGGTAGGGTAAGTAGAAGAAAGGTTGCTGAAATATAAATCTAATTGGATCAAAACACATGCATCATGCATAGACACATATTTCTATATGTATGATCAATTATGGAAGCAAAAACAAAGGTTTGCAAGTTAATATGATAAACTCCCCCTCATTAATTTTTCCCCTTACTTACTAATTTCCTATCCACAAGTATGTAATAGTAATTTAAAACCCTTCAAGTCAAAGAGGCTCAGAGCATTTTTTTGACTTTTGGTGGGACCAGACCCTCGGCTTAATGGCTTATGGACATCAAGTGTTAGAATTCCCTTCATAAAACTCATTTCCCTTCATTTCCCTAATAAAACCCCTTTTCCTAAGGTTAAACTTTATTTTCCTAGGAAAAGTAAATAAATCCCATGTAAATCCTATTTCACTCAAAAAACCCACAAAAGTACTTTATCCTAAGTATCAAATGTGAATAAAATGCGCAAATTTTACATTATGTTAAGGGTATGCTCACTCTGCTCATTTCATATTAATTTTAACTTTATTATATAAATCCCCATATACCTTTTCTCGTATATTAATTAAATCCCCTAAATAAATATCCCAACCCTTAGTTTTAAATATAAACTATACCATTTACCCATATCTCGACAAAACAAATTAATCCTACCATTAACCCCCGCCCGATCGATTAAATCCGTGATTAATTCTTAATTAATGCCAAAACACCAAAGTTTAAAGCATTGCTCCCCCCAAAACCCATGCTCTTATCACCCGTGCACTTCCCTCACCTGACTGTCCTTCAATCACCATCCCCCTCATCTGATGGTCCACAGCCATATTGGCTGCACCTGAAGGCTGACCTTTACTCGCTCGCTAAAGCAGTTTTCCTCGACCTCCCGATTGCTATGTTTCAAGCTATGAAGTAGATCAGGCAACCCCTCCAAAATACTGCCCGACCCCCATAAGTGATGTGCTGGCCTAGGAAACCGCCTCGCCGCTCAACCCGATAAACCACCTACTGTTCATTCATAAAATTTTCCGCCAAAAAGTGACTGTTTCTCCGTAAAAAGGTTGAGAAGCCATTTTTCATCTTTTTTTTCTCGAGCTCTTTGAAAACCTCTGCAAACTAGTGCGACACTTGCAAACCTAAAAGCAACCAATTAACCCCATTTCAGTCCACAAAGAAACTGCAGAGACCACCTTCAAAGCTCTCAGAGCCCTTTCAACCTTCCACCATCGTCCAAAACACTAGTTTGAAGTCATTTCACCTAAGCTCTAGGTATCTGTGAATGAATTACTAGCCACCCTTCGAATTTTGAAATGTTTTGTCTTTAAAGGTGTTTTAATTAATTAAAATTAACTGGAATTACTTTAAATTCAAACCACATACCCAAACCCTTCTCAAAGATGCTAGTCTACAAAAAAACCTTTGATACAACCCTACATAGTCAAATTAAAATTCACAAGAATTAAATTATGGCTGCCCCTATCACCATGGATGTCAGACCTATCACCACTCCCCATTTGGACCTAGACCACCTCCCCCTATTGGACAGGGATTTCCAAATCAGAGATACCAGTGCATATGAGGTCCCGCTCAAACTTCATTATTTGGGTAGGGACAAATATTTGAACCATTCTGGCTGCCCCTATCACCATGGATGTCAGACCTATCACCACTCCCCATTTGGACCTAGACCACCTCCCCCTATTGGACAGGGATTTTCAAATCAGAGATACCAGTGCATATGAGGTCCCGCTCAAACTTCATTGTTTGGGTAGGGACAAATATTTGAACCATTCTTATGACATTGGTCTTTGGGAATCCAATTTTCCCAAATACCAATTTCCCCAGGTAATTTTTTTTCCAAAAATTGTCCATATGTGCCATGCCTGTTACATTCCCAGTCGAAGAGAAATAATGTCACCTAACCAGAAAATCCTGTTTTCCATCACAGCTGAATCAATCAATGAGATGTTACAGCTCCAACCAGGTACAAAACTAACCCCACTCTCAATTGGAGATTTACTAGACCAGTGCACCAAATTGAGTCCATCAAAACTGGCCTAGTTATTTCAAACTTTCATTGTTGAAGACAAACACATTTCCAAGGATGCCCCTCCATATGTTTTTGGCATTTTCTCTAAAATGGACAAGCACATTGTGACTATGATATCATGTATTGTGGGCTGAATCACTAATGAATTTGTTGATGAGCTTATCCTGGCCTTCGTGTCCATTTTCACCCCAGGAAAGCCTCCTGCTACTATATACAATCATGCCCAGTTCATAGCTGAAAGGATGCATGGACAATTTATTAGAATGGACAATGAGAGAGTATTCAAAATACTTATCTGTATTGTACCACATGTTTCTATATTACCAGGTGAACAAATTTCCCTTTACCCTCCAGAATCTTGATACCAGAAGCCAACCAAGGTCTGTCATATTTTGGACCCCACTCTTCCACAAGTTTCAATCACCATATACCTATACATATTTCATTTATTCTTTTGTTCATCCAGTCATGACCATGCTGACAGGAATCCCTCCACCTAGAATAAGTCAAGATATCAAAAGGGTGCTTCAGTTATCCAAGCAAAGTAAAATGGGAGATTGGTACCTTTACAAAAACCACACTGAGATAAGAATCTATGGGTGCCAGCTTGCCCCATACAAACTCCCCAAATACCTCCCCATGAGGTTATTTGCTCTAAAATACTATAGATAGATAATGAACTTGGATGAGATCAATTTTGTCTTAGCCAAGAAAAGATCTCAATTCAAAGTAAAAAACCAGTTAGGCCCCTTCATTTGCAACTCTAGAGAAGCAGGGTAGGAGGCAGATCTGATTCTGCAACAAATGAAATTTCCAAATAGTTTCATGTGGAAATATGACCCTCAATGGCTTATGACCAAACTTAGGCAAAAGGTCTGATTAGGGCCTTACATTCATCATCCCATACCAGGGATTGAAATAAATGCAAATTAATCTGAGTGGTTGGAGAACACTCTTGTTGATAGAGATAGCTAGTCAGAGCAAGAGACCAAGGCTCAATCATATTTCAAAATAGGAAGACACATAGGATGTAGCACTAGTAATTGATACTGTTAAGGGAATAAGTCCCATAGGGCTTTGGGTCAGAACCCCAACAGAGCAGGAGTAATCTACAGAAAGAAACAAGCATTCAACTCAAGAAACATGCTTAAATTAACAAACTATGCGAGGATGAACATACCCGGATGTCCTTCGTTTGGGTAATTCCAACCAGGGTTCAAACCCTTTGCAACTCCTGATGGTCTTCAAATTTGAAAATTAAACAAGTCAAATACACATAGTAGCATATATATAAAGCATTATAATGAAATCAACCTTATATCATTTAAGTAGATGGTTATTTATACATCAAAATAATCATTCATACATGAATCATAACAATAACATCTGATGCATAAACAAATTTGATCTCAGGAACAAGAAAACATTTCTTTTTATTGTAGAAAAATATAATAAACATGGAAAGAGTTCACCTGAGTCTTCCTCTTCCGGCTCCAAGCGGAACCATCCTCCAGGTTCGTCCAGTCCCAGTCTTCAACAACCTCCTTCCATAACCAATACCATGATATCTCAAGCAAGTGGGAGAATATCAACACTCAAGGAAACAAGGGTTTCTTGAACTTGGGGAAGTGCTTGAAGCACAGGGAAACTTCAGACTTGATTAGGGGATAATCTCAATATAGTAATTCTATCTCTTCTCTCCTCCCTAAGGCCTTCCCAAAACAATCTTTTTATACTTCACCCAATTAGTTTTTTAGTTGGGGAAACCATTGGGAATAGTTGGGCCACGGGCACTAGGAGGTAATCAATAGGTAAAACCCGTGAACTCCACCCATAGTTAAGGATATTTAATTTTTTAAAGTGTTTTAACACATATATGTGGGTTGGGTATTGACTGACCCGCGTGTACACGCTTTTAACATAGGGAAAAGTAACCTAGAAGGAGTAAAACATTGTTTTTAAAATATTTGGACCAAGTATGGAAGGAGGGGTTGCCCTAGGCCATAAACAAAGCATCACAAATACCAAGGGTCATATTTGGAGCTATAACAGATATTGATCTAGACAGAAGTAAAGGCACAATTCCATCTGGAGAAACTCAGGAGCCATCCACATCATAGACTCAGATGTTGGAAAGGCAACTCAATGTAGAAGTTTCATCCTTTAGTAGGTCTACTGACAAAGATAAGGACATAAAGGACAGGTTTAAAGAAATCAAGATGAGAAATGAAAAACTGAAGGCTCAATCTTATGCACAGTATTTAAAGATTACACCTACCAATCAAACCAGGTTGATGTCAACTTTTGACATCAAGGAGGGAAAGATGCAAATGTCTTTCATAAAGCCAACTGTGCAACCACCAAGGACATCAACAGATTACAAGAAGATTTATTTTGAGGTATTGGCAAGGGATATTCATCCCATAGACCAAATTGAATTTCATAAACAAGCTGGAGAAATGATTTACTCCACCCTAAATGGAAAAGTTATAGCTTCCCATCAATTGCATAATTCATTGACCAATATCTCAGCTCAATATCAGTTGGAAAAGGCCTCCTCATAGGCCAAGGATACTATAATTAAGTCTTTGGAAGACTTAGTGATTGAATAAGGACATGATCCCGAAGATATCAAGGCCACTAAACAACTAATTAAGAAAAAGAAAGATGACATTGCAACACTTAAAAAATAATTGAAGATACCTCAGCTGCAGCATCCCCAGACACTGGAAGTCTTGGAGAGCCAGACTAGGCATGAAGAATTGATGGACCTAGTCTTGAAATTAAATGATCAGTTAGGGGAAACAGAGAAGGAATTGGACACTTTAATCCAATTGAAGTAGACTGATGTTGCCACTACTTTAGTGAATTCCATCCTGTTATAGACATTTTTGGGCACTGCAACCCCAATCACATATGTCCATAAACCAAGGGCTTCTAAGTCCTTAAAAGTGTTGTTTCATTCCCTAAAGGAAAAAGGTCAGCTGATTATATCATCTCCTAGAAGTTCTCCATAGAAAAATGCTCAGAACTAGTCAAAACTGGACCATACAGATTGCTCAGTGCTAAGGGTGCGATGCATCTCACCTTCTCAGTGCAAAACGTACGATGCATACTGGAAAGCCCTTCTATAGGGTGCGATGGGCGAGAGTAGATAAATGGCATAGACATTTTTCAAGGTGGATGATCATGGAATCTTCTAGAAACTTCTCCTGTGACACTCGCCTCTCTGAATTCGCCCAGGGATGAGTAAGAGATCATCAATCTCCATGTGGAATCAAGAAATATCAGAGAGAAGACACTAATCAAAATCCCTGAAGCTGACTCACTCCCTTGCAATCATCTATATATGGATCCCTCACCCCAGAGATCCAAAGGCTGGAATCTTGTATCTTGTAAGGAAGTGCTGTTGGTTTCTTGGTGAAACATCATAGTGTTGGGTGATCTAAGCTTTTCATGAGGTGAAGAAGGGCTTTCATGCTGGAAGGATGACGCTGGGTCAGATCAATTGGTTGTAATCCTCTCTTCTAATCTTTACATCAATAAAGCTATTCAAGTTTTCCTCCACATTCTTATATGTCTGATAATATATGCATTTGTGTGGTCAATATATATCTGGTCCTATATTGTTTATGATTGTAGATCTTTGCACTTTGAAGGTATTATGCTGCTTTGACTTTACAGGTACTTTTTGAAGCGGAGTGGTCAAGGAAGGAGTGGCAAAGACCTGTCAGAGAGGAGAAGGAACAAGCAAGGAACTGAACGAAAGATCTAGGTTGGTATTCTTTGCTCCTCCCCTATCTACTTCTCGTAAAGGAAAAGTAAAGTAACTTTAATCTGTTTGTTTCTAAGATAGCTACCCATCTTAGTGGGACTAACAGTTTTTCATAGACACTAGATTTCCCGATAACAAAATGGCGACTCCGCTGGGGAGCGAATAGCTTGTTTGCTTGTCTATATTTGTTTGATTTATAAACGACAGACGGAGCCTGAAGTCAAGCCAACAAGCCTTTGAACTGCATTTGCTATGAAAGTGCAAAGTAGATCAATGCTGCTTCAGTCTATCTTCGGGTTTTGTTTATAAATTAAACAATTGATTTCCAAGAATCCTAATTTCCCTGGTGGTTGCTCAAGTAGCCTCATTATATCAGCCCCTGTGTTTTTCATTTACTGACTATCATTTGCTCGGCCTAAATCCCTGAACTAAGTTGCAAACTGTGATTGAGAACCAAGTTGAAGTCTCGTCCCTGGACCATCGCACCTTCTCCTTTTGGGAATCTGGATGCATCGCACCTCCCATGTGTAGTAGGTGGGATGCATCGCTATTTCCCTGTGTTACAAGCGTGATGATCAGATAAGACTCCTTCTGATCCCAAATTTTGGTTTTTTTCCACTCTCTTCAACTTTATTCAGGAGTTTTGCTGTCTGTGATCAGTATACCTCTATGGAAACTCCCTTCCTTTGCATGTTTCAGCTTCCATAGTACAAAGAATTGTGAATGTTTTTATGTATTGTGATCCATTTACAGTTCTCTTTTACAAAGAAGTAGTGTAATCAAGCTGTCGTCTTTTGATTTGGAAGTGTCGCAAGTGTCGTTTTCAGTAAAAGAAAAGAATCCCACTATTCTTGATGGTCGATTACACTGTTACTCTTATATTTGATTTGAATTAATATTTTTCAAGTGTAGAAATTAGTTTTCAACTCAAAATCGCAAAGTGTCGTCATTATCTTCCTTTTGTATTTTGAAAAGAAAATCTTTAGTACCGTCGCTTGAAATGATTCAGTTTTGTACTTAGCATTCTTTCTGTCATTCACACATTAAGAAAGTGAAAAGCAAATACATGCATGTGCATTTGCATTTAGACTGCTTGTTGATTTTGATTTAGGACAGTGCATCTAGTGTATGCTCTCTACTCTATGTTGAAAGAATACTGCTTCTCTTTCCTTAGTAGCTAGGATTTTCATTGCAAAAAAAGATTAAACGATTGTTTATCATCTTAGATTGCATTTTAGGAATTGTATATCTACATCATACGGTGAACCTGAAAGGAAAACTTCTTAAGAAAGATCAATTGTAAAATAAATTCAATGAACATAAAAACGCTTTGGAACCTAACACATAACATTTAGAAGTCTAGGCTAGAGACGTATTCCGGCGTCGTAAAGCCTGGTAACTATCGCTTTCATCATAGGTTGGGTGATTCCTCCTTTTTGAGATGACAAGTGCCAATACGGACTTGTGCTCCCATGTACCGTCGAGTATATATTGGGAGACCATAATAGGCTATATCCTTTATCCTTAGGAAGCCGTATCTGCCACCCTATCGATTGCAATGCACTGAACACAACATTTGGGAAGATTGGCTGCCATACTGTAAAAAGTATTCTGCAGTTTTGTGATTGGTTTGGTAATCCCTCTGTCTAGATTTCCAGAGTAGTCTCTTTCGTTCCTTTTCAGACTCCTTAAAGGAAAAGGTCCATCTGAGAACTTGTCACTTCAGGCTCATTAAAAATCGAAGGCAACTAGAGTCATCTTTAGCTTTTTCTCGACTCTTAAAAATTGAAAAAGCAAGTTGTGTCAAAGCGTCTAAAATTTCTTTTAACCGGAATAACGTCACTGTTCCCTCTCTGGTCTTAGGTTAAGAAAAATGGAGTCCACCAACCAAGGATTTCCCCTTGGGGGAAATACTAGTAATTTCTCCTCTTGGAGAGATGTTGGTGCACCTCATATGGCTACATTGTCCTTCCTAGGACTGACAATTGGTTTGCCAATATGGCTTCTCTCGACCTCTGTCGTTCAAACCACCCCGATTCCTAAGAAATCAAATCAGCAACTAGATGATACTAGAGTTACCCCCCAACCTTTTGCTTCACTATTTCTCCCTCCCCTCCTTCCTCTACGCTTGGTAAAGCTGGTAAAGTTGAAGACCAAGTAACTAAGAAGAAGAAGAAAGGGAAGATGAAAGAGAAGAAGAAGAAGGAGCCAAAGGCGAAAAGGGGCAACCATGCGTCTTCTAGAGAAAATCCACACACTGCACTATCCAAGCCTAAATCTCCTTGTGTCATTTGCAAGGGAGACCATTATCATCAAGATTGTCCTTGCATCCATCGGATCTTAAGGGACTGGTCTCCTCATTTTCACAATCCGGTGTCATCAACCTCTGACGATCATGTTGAGAGTAAACAGTCAACTAGTGAAAACAAAGTCTCTGGACAGAAAGGAAAATGTAAATTTCCTTGCAAAATATGTGAAGGCAATCATGTCGTCCACCATTGTACCTTCCTGGATGAAGCTAAAAGAGTTTTGGATAACTGTCCTGCTTCACCACTACGACTTCCTCCTGGGTACAAGAAACTCTTGCCGAGTCCATCGCTAGTTGAAAATCCGACTGACACAACTTTGTGGTCGGTCGAAGCGTCTATCATTGAAGATAAACCCTCCGAATCCATACCAGACAAAAGTCAAAAGGTCGAGGCGACAGTCGACCCGGTCTTGTCTTCGAAAGGTCCATCTTCAGATGATACAGTCACCGAAGAGAATGAGAATGACACCGTTAAAATTTCTTTCGTAAACACAGACTCCGATGAACATGGGGGAAATCTACCCATTTCTTTACTACAGGAAGGAAGTTCGTTAGATTCATATCCGGCCGTTTATTCGGTCCCACCTCCAAGCAACCTGGTCGTTTCTTTCGATTGGAATCTGCTAGGCAGACCCCGTTTACCGTCTAATGTACCATTTCGAATCATTTTTCAAGCTTACAGAATGGTCATGGTCGGTAACATCATAGATGAGGGGGCTTCTGTGATTATCCTTTCCTCAACTGCTTGGAAAGTGCTTGGTTTTCCATCGCTTTTGACTGAGATGCGAAATCTAACAGGCTTCGACAAAGGAACCAGTCGATAGTTAGGGATCCCTCCAAGTTTGCCTATAACTTTGAGAGGGAAAACCGTGTATCTCAACGTAATGGTAGTCCAAGGACCTTTAGATTATAATCTGCTCCTTGGGCGCGACTATATTTATAGGATGGGAGCCATTGTCTCCTCACTCTTTCAAGTAATGTGTTTTTCGCATGAAGGCAGAGTGGTCTAGGTCGTAGACCAACTTTCATTCCTCGGCTGACACATAGCTAATAGCCAAATGCCATCCCTAACTAGTCTTTTCACGCAAGGAATATCTCATCAATCTCTAGTCCATCCACCTGAAGAATGCTAGTAATTCTGTGGCCATGACTAAAACCCAGGGGGCATGCACCCTGGTCTTCTTCGGCAGGAAAAATTCAGGTATAGAGTAGGTTTCCACGTAGGAATATGACTAGTTTGACACACCCGTCATTTTAGGAAGATGGGGTTGGACTGGAATAAGATACCTCCATTAGAAGGTAGGCCTTTCCCAATAGAACAAATGTTTTTTCTGCAAATTGAAGGGTAACCTGGAAAAGGTAGACCTTTCCCGATAGAGCAAATGTTTTGTCTGCAAATTGAAGGGTAACCTGGAAACTCTACTTCGCTATACCTGGGGGCATGAAAACCTTTTTGCATGTAAGAGAAGAGCGACCTTTTATTTTCTTAGTTTGTAGATTCTCAACCCTTTAAACTCGTAGGATTGGTCGTTTCTAGCTCACATAAAGAAAGGATTCGGAGCAAAGTTTCGAATGGTGCAAGCTCCTTAAAAATTGAACCTATCGATGAGACATCCTTATTATATGACTGGAACGAGAAGTTTTTATGCGAAGTTCAAGCTCGTTAAAAATTAAACCTAAGCAATGAGAAAATGCTCCCCCAGAATTTAAGCTCATTAAAAAATGAACCAACCTCCAGTAAATAACCATTGCGAATGCATCATCATCAACTTTAGAGCCATGGTTGTGTTCTTACCATCACCTCCACTCTGTTTTAGCTGATCATACACCTCCATTTGATTGTTTACCCCTTTTGAGGAACAACCGCGATGAGTGATTCTGTTAGCCATCCTTGTGACACTCTCGCGACTGGAAAATTCCAAACCTTACCTGGAATTAGTAGCTGCCCGAAAATATCACTCGTTACTCAAAAATGAGTTTCCTTTAAGCTCTTTTCATCTGATTCATAAAATATGAAAATATTGCCGAGAAATTGGCCTCTCTAGCTCGTTAAAGCTATCAGAAGTGCTATCCCTCCTCTATATTTTAATCTTTTTGGACCTGAGGGATTATTACACAAAAATATCGAGTGCTTGTCTTGTTCAGCTCATTAAAACTATCAAAAATTCATCCCTTTTGTATTATTTTATACTTTTTCGGACTTGAGGGATTATATTACGAAAAAGGATTACTAGAGTCTCCTTTCCATCCCTTTTCAGACTCTCTAAAATTGAAAAAGGACCAAGTTTTCTTTGTCGTTAAACTCATTAAAACCAATAGTGACAAACTTGTCCATACAGACAAGAACGAGTTTCACTGTCGCTAGGCTTGTTAAAACATAGCGACGGGTTTGCCCGAAGGGAAAATTATAGAACAAGCATATGTTATCCTCCTCAAGCTTGATAAAAATAAAGAGGTAATGGTTAGCAATGACTAGGGAAAATTGGGAAGAAAACTTGAAGAAACTTTATTGGTAGCGAGTCGCTCTTAAACATGACACTTTCACTCCATCACCATGATTGAGTCGGGTTGGGTTATTTCGTTCACCGATCATACTACCATTGGTCCACCTTACCATCCATATTTGGGGTTAACACTACCAATCCATTTCAGTGTCGCCGATATGTTCAAGAGAAGTTGATCAGAGAATTCACCAATCCAGCTTGTGTCTCACCTGCTGCAATACCTTCACTCTTCATTCTTTCATGACCGCCACCCTGAACCCTATATCATCAGATCATTTTCACCTCCACAAAATCATTTGCTCCATTTCGTGTTGTAGATGTGGGATTCATTAAGGCCCTCCTACGATGGGTCACTTGTTGTCGATGACAACTCATTATCCAGGAAGTCAACCTAGGAACAACCCTTCAGTACTTTGAAGCTTGCATGCCTCAATGGAAAGTTTCTCACTTCCGGCGACAGGTTTACATCAATGGCCTTCGACCGAAATATTTTGCATGGTGTTTGACGCCAAGTCTCATTTTCACACCACACGAATTTTATTGTAGTACCTTGAGGGTCATCATCATTATTAGTGATTCCTCTCGTGCCTGTTAATAGCTTACATCATTGGCTGGTAATCAGGCGATGTATTTCCATGTTTGACTCCAGAACATTTTTCACATGGATCGACTTGTACTTTAGGTGAATATTGGATGAGTTTGAAGACCCCGGATCTATTTTCATCCATCCGGTCTGTGATATATTTAGGAAAATAAAGACATCAAATGTACATCATTGCTGCACAGATAATCATCCGAATCAAAGGATGATGGCTCTATTAGAATCATTAGTCTGCCACACAGACGGTTGTCTGTCCTATGTACATGAAAATGAATTTATAAAGCTGAGCATGGGAATTCCCGCCTCATCTAGATCATGAAAATGTTATGAAGATAATGTATTGTATTGTATCTTATTACAGGTCGCCTTCCAGTTCGAAAAATCTCGGATCCTCATGATAAAGCATTTCACCCAACATCAAAATATTTTCGACCTCATGCTTTAGGGGGCAACTGTTATAGACATATTTGGGCAGTACAACCCCAATCACATATGTCCATAAACCAAGGGATTCTAAGTCCCTAAAAGTGTTGTTTCATGCCCTAAAGGAACAAGGTCAGCTGATTACATCATCTCCCAGAAGTTCTCCACATAAAACTGCTCAGAACTGGTCAAAACTGGACCATACAGATTGCTCAGTGCTAAGGGTGCAATGCATCTCACCTGCTCAGTGCAAAAAGTGTGATGCATACTGGAAATCCCTTTTGTAGGGTGCGATGGGAGAGAGTAGACAAATGGCATAGACAGTTTGCAAGGTGGACGATCATGGAATCTTCCAGAAACTTCTCCTGTGACACTAGCCTCTCTGAATTCGCCCAGGGATGAGTAAGAGATCATCAATCTCCAAGTGGAATCAAGAACTATCAAACAGAAAACACTAATCAAAATTCGAGAAGCTAACTCACCCCCTTACAATCATCTATATATGGATCCCTCATCCCAGAGATCCAAAGGTTGGAATCTTGTATCTTGTAAGGAAGTGCTGTTGGTTTCTTGGTGGAACATCATAGTGTTGGGTGATCTAAGCTTTTCATGAGGTGAAGAAGGGCTTTCATCCTGGGAGGATGACGCTGGGTCAGATCAATTTGTTGTAATCCTCTCTTCTAATCTTTACATCAATAAATCTATTCAAGTTTTCCTCCACATTCTTGTATGTCTGATAATATATGCATTCATGTGGTCAATATATATCTGGTCCTATATTGTTTATGATTGTAGATCTCTGCTTTTTGAAGGTATTATGCTGCTTTGACTTTACATGTACTCTTTGAAGCGGAGTGGTCAAGGAAGGAGCGGCAAAGACCTGTCAGAGAGGAGAAGGAACAAGCAAGGAACTGAGCGAAAGATCAAGGTTGGTATTCTTTGCTCCTCCCCTATCTACTTCTCGCAAAGGAAAACGAAAGTAACTTTCATCTATTTTTTTCTAAGATAGCTACCCATATTAGTGGGACTAGCAATTCTTCATAGACACTAGATTTCCCGATAAAACATCCCAACAATATCAATAGAGGTTCCTTCTACATTGGCAGCCTCATTGGTTCCAACAACTCCTATGGCCACATCAGAACAAGTTTCAACACAGTCTACATCAACAGCTGGTACATCAGGGGGAGAGGCAGCAAAATTAGTTAGAGCTATGGAGGAAATGTCCATACAGGCTACATAAATGAATAAGATGAAAGAAAAGGTGACAAGCATGGAAACTGATTACAAGCTTTCCAAAATCATGCACAAGGAAGAACTACAGAAAGATGCCAAGATGAATGAGAGAATAAAAGCCATGAAAAAGGACCGAACACTCAAAGGACCTCTTGGAAAAGCTAAGGAAATGCTATGGGCCAGTATCATTGACTCTGTCAATGATATTTGGCCATCTATTCAAGTGATTTTTGAATAGATAGACCTAATAAAGATGGCTACAAAAGCCATCCAAAAGGTAAAATAGGAATTGGGAGAGATGCCCGAAGATGCCACCAGAATCATCCAATTCTTGATATGAGCTCCAAGAATTGGATATAGAAGACAGAACGAAAACAATTTTGGAGGTAAGGAATGTCCTTTCCAAGAGAAACTTGATGTTAAACTTGGAGGACAAGTGCCAAAATATGCAGGTAACCATTGATAGATTTATGGTTAAGTTTCAAATTTTGAGAGAGAAAGGGTTACCCAATCCCTTAGTCATAAATGACAAGCTCATGACACAACAAGATTACAATAGAAAACTCAAAGAGCTAGCAAAATAACAGGCTAATACATCTTCAATGAAGGAATTGCCAACATGTAAAGTACTTTATCAGACATTGAAAACTTGTTTTACCTCCAGCATGAGGTAAAACACTTTTTCATCATTAAGTATAATTTTTCCAAGTACATTGAGGCAGATGAGATATACAAAAGGATGTTGAAGATCCAATTACCTGATGCAGAATTGTTGGGAAAAATTGACTGATTTACTGTAAGAAAAATGCAGTAAAAGGGTAAAAGTAAAACAGCCAGGTCAAAAGATGAAGACAGGTTAGCAGGTCAAAGAGTATTAGTGTCAAAGTGTATTAGATGAAAGCCTAAAGTGACTAAAGCCTCCAATGTGAAAGTTCAAAGAAAAAAGAGCATAAAGGGATAAAATCAAACCATAAAGGCCAGCAATACCAAAATAAATGGGATAGCAGGAAAGCAGTTCAATAACTGTCTCTATCTTGTTGAAATAAGATATTTTTATTTCCTAGATTAAATATCAAATTAGTTAGAGATATTTTGTAATAATTTTTGTATAAATACTTCACAATTCGAAGTATGTAGGGTGGGATTCCTAGACATTTCTATAGAATTTTGATGAAAAGACTGTAAAGCTATTGTATCATTGACTGAGTCAGCAAGATGGATTTATGAATAAATACAATATATTTCACAGGATTCATGTGTTGAGCGAAGTGCAGACACATATTTGCTTATGTTATCGTTATCTTTCTTAAATTTTTTCCACAATCTTTAATGTAATTCTAAATCTGAATGCTATAACTAGAACAATATCTCAGAATTTGTTTAATTACACACTGTTTTAACAAGTATGCATATAAATGTTTTCCACTGATATCTAAGTTAAGGAATTCTTAATTTCTCCTTAGTTTAGGTTTTTTATTTCTTATCGAGATCAAAGGATTCTTGATTTCCCTTTGCTTTTGATTACCCTATGTTCCTCATTTATATCCCAGTTTGAGAACTTAATTTCTCTCTCACCCTGATTAAAACTAGTCCACCCTACTGTCCCAAAGACCTCCACTTTACTCTACTAGCTCGCCCTTTGAACATTCCCTTTAGTGATTTGATCCAGTTCTTCTGCCCTTCTGTTGAATCCATAGCCCAATGGTTTGAAGACATAATTCCATCCATCTATTTCAAGGATCCCACCATCCAATATTGAATAAAAATCTAAAACCCTAGAACATTCATAACTAGCCTGAAATCCCAACAAACAAAGCTAAATCATATAGAGAGATCCCTCTCTGAGCCATAGGTTGGCTAGAGCTTATGCTCCAAAGTTGGTTTATGGTTATCTCGATCATTTTCTTTCTTCTAATAACTTCTAGAGAAATCTCTGAGTGATAACATAGTGACGACCATATTGGGGACCAACGAATCCTCAACCCTAATAAAGCTTAAGAAAATTCTAAATCTACATTTTGAGCCTCTTAAAGTCATTTATTAGAAGTTATTTTAAAAAATTATCACCAAAACAATTCAAAAGTTTGAAATTTTGGATTCTAGGAAGACTCATTTTACTAGGGCCAATCTAGACCCAAACCCTACCCCAGTAGTTGATAATCCCAACCTAATTTCTATTAGAAAATTATATATTACGGAGCATTGGGACACATAAAATATTGCAGAAATATAAACACAAAAAATGCATAAAACAAGAGAGAAACAGATATACGTGGTTCACCCATTTTGGGCTACGTCCATGGAGAAATGGCCAATCCTTATTTTATTATATTATCCAGCAAAATGAAGAGATACAACCTACATCAGATCCGCTGTAACACCCTCTTCGCTCTCAATCTCCTCTCCCTTCCTCACTCAGAATACAAATATATATAGATGCAATAAGATTCCCTCATATATATTGAGGGGTTACCTTCTAGGGCAAAAAAACCTAAAATAAACATAACTTCTACTGTCAGATCATCCGCCTAATGAGCGGCCCAGATTGACTAGAAATTACTAGACTTTTACAAGGAAATTTTACATCTATTTTTAGCTTTGGGGGCGTTGCCCCCAAACCCCCGCCAGGGGATCACTAGCCCTTGAACCCCCACTGGGGGATTTCTGGCCCTCGGACCCCCATGGGGGGGACAAGTCCCCACCGCACCCCCCTACGTGGAGGGGTGTACAGTCTTCCTGGGGTATACATCTGGCTGAAACCTTGGAATACAGAAAATAATCAGGCTCCACACCCAACGATTTCAAGAAAATCTAAAAAATAAGAAATTCCAGTTAGCCAAATACCATTAGTTAATGCTAATTCATGTACTGACTGTTGGAAGAATCACCGCACCTCTATAGAATCCGTAATCTCCACCCTGGGGATCCTAGTTACTGGCTTGTAATGTTTACCAACACCTGCGGGTTTTGGTGTAACGGCAAACCTCCACATGGTATCAGAGCTTGGACCCAGGTTCGATTCCCCCAAGTTGCGTTTGAGGGGGGGTGTTGGAAGAATCACCGCACCTCTATAGAATCCGTAATCTCCACCCTGGGGATCCTAGTTACTGGCTTGTAATGTTTACCAACACCTGCGGGTTTTGGTGTAACGGCAAACCTCCACACTGACGAGTGGTTATTTTTAGAATAACTTCCCTTTGATGTGCCATTTTCTCTTTCATTATTTAGAACAAAATCTGAAAATGCAATCGATGAAACAGTTCTAGATCTTGATTTTATTGTAGACCTTGAAATTCAACAGGCCAACAAATCAATTGATGAATACATTCTGAAATCTCCACAATCATGCATTAATACTACCATTGCCCCTAAGCTTTCTAAACAATTTTCCACTACTTTTAGATCACCATTGTTCCCTTCAACTTCAACAATAATACTTTCTGAAGTCCATGCTTCGCCACCATTTATACCTACACTCCCTCACCAATCTGTCATTACCCATTCATCATCTACTAGTCTTGGTTCTTCATCCACTGCTGCATCATCTCCAAATACCTCAACCCCACATACCAGCCTCTCCCAACTCACAACAATGGCAAATAGATATGCTCCTCTTGTTTTACCTACCCAACTTCATGTTATGTCTACATATTATCAGAGTAAGATTTTCCTGTTTGATGCTACTGGTCATTACATTGCCCAACAACATGTAAACAAGATGTCTAACTTTTTTGAATTGCATGAAATAGATGGGGTAGATGTCTTGATAAGACTCTTTGCCCAAACATTGATTGGTGATGTCAAGAAGTGGTTTAGAGCCTTTCCTTCCAACCACATTGCAGACCTAGCAAATTTTCAAAGGTTGTTTATTGATAGGTGGGAAAAGAAAAAGAACCCCTTACAAATCCTTTCAGAATATGAGAATATTAGAAGAGGACCTAATGAAACTGTTCAAGATTACTGCACTAGATTCAATAATATATATAATGCAATCCCAGTTAACCTTAGACCCCCACCTGACTTAGCATTAATAAAGTTCCTTGATGGTTTTGACACAAATATGGCATACCAACTTAGGGAAAGAAACCCCCCAACATTAGAAGAAATGCAAAGTGTAGCTATTAGTGTAGAAGCTAATTTGTTAGCTAAAAGGGCTAGAGTTAGAAATGAAAGGAGAGGGACTGCTAAGGATGAAAATTCACCATCTGACATTAAAATAGAAATTTTAACCAAA
Source organism: Pinus tabuliformis (assembly GCA_031772625.1). Taxonomy (NCBI): domain Eukaryota; kingdom Viridiplantae; phylum Streptophyta; class Pinopsida; order Pinales; family Pinaceae; genus Pinus; species Pinus tabuliformis. The sequence continues at coordinate 1,670,780,258 of CM062818.1, forward strand.
AGTATGGAAATACTAATGGATAGAATAGAGAACATGGAGAGGAAACCTCAATGGGATAACCAACAAGCACCTCCAGATAGAAACCCAAATATTAGAAAAAACCAAAACATTGGGAAAAATGGATCAAATCATAACATTAGGCCTCCTTTTCAAGAAAATTATGCAGAGACATCCCATCTGAAAGATCTATAACAAGATACACAAATTAACCTAATGGGAATAAATGACGAGGAAATTGTTTTTCTAACCCAAAATGAGCAGGAACTGTATATGCTGCAACAATTACAATTACAGTCAGGGGAATCATTTGATTACAAATAGGGATATGATTCTGCCATCATTGAAGTTCATAAACAATATAATCTAAGAAGCAAAAAGAATGCTTCTGTCCCTGAACAAACCAAGAAAACAATACAAAATCAACCCACGAAAATAAAAGAAGCCTCTGTTTCAAAATCTTCCAAATTCTCCCTAGGGAAAACCCAAAAACTTCTAGTCCCACAATTGTAGACATAACCTCTAATCAACCTTCTGCTAATCAACCATCAACTTCATTTCCCCCTAAGGAACCAGTGGACAAAGCTCAAAACATCAGATTTGAAAATCCACATAAGGAGGTCCCCAATAAAGGAAAAGAAGATAAGCCTACTCAAATCCCTACTACAAAAATTCAAAACCTTCAAGAAGAAAAAGTCTCTTTTCCATTCAATTTGGGAACAGAGATAGAAAAGCTAAAGATTTCATTTCTTTTAACAAAACTAATCAAGAATGAAACTTATAAATCATAGATAACCCAAACCTTAAACATTGCTGAAAATGAGGATCCAATCAACTTGTTTGATGACCAAACATAACTCATATTTAGTTGAAATGTTAATGGGAAACCATTAGAAGGAGGAGTTACATCTTTTTACATTAGCATTAGTATCCATGACAAAATTATACACAATGCAATGTTGGATTCTGGGACCTCTCACAACTTAATGCCCAAATCAGTGATGGAGAAATTAAACCTAGACATTACTAGGCCTTATAAAGACTTATTCTAATTTGACTCTAGTCAGGTAAAGTGTCTAGGATTGATTAAAGACATGTGTGTCACTTTTGTCCAATATCCTGCCAAAAGAATCCTTATGGATATTGTAGTTGCTGACATCCCACCAAAGTATGGCATGCTATTATCTAGATCATGGGGGCCAAACTTCAGGGATTCTTACAACTAGATATGTCATATGCAACAATCTCTATCTTTGGACAACCTAAGAAACTATACTGAGATATTTTCGGCCTCAAAAATCTCCCATCTACTCCATACACTAAGATATTGATTATTTTATCTTGTATAATGCTGATCAAACATAAGAAAAAATTTCAGACAATACTAATGCAAAACCAAAAGAAATTGCAGTTTCTACACAAAATGAAATTGACAAGACTACAGAATTGTTCAATGAACAAGATGGTAAAATTGCTATAAATGATGAAAAGTTTGTTGCACTAGATAGTGTAAATATAGATCATGAGATATTATGGAATTTATAATTTGATGGATCAGTCAATAGGTTAGGAGCAGGAGTAGGAGTGTGGATATATAATTTGGAAAATAATTACTCAGAAGGCCATGCATATAGATTGAATTTTAAATGTACCAATAATATGGCCAAGTATGAAGCATTAATTCTAGGTCTTAAGTTAGTTAGGAATCTAGGAGCTAAAAGAGTTTCTATCATGGGAGAATCTAGACTAATTATAAAACAGATTGATGGTATATATATGACTAAGGACCCTAGATTAAGTTGTTATAGGGGAACTATCATAGAAATACTTAACACTTTCCTAGAAACAAAGCTTGCAGTAATTCCTAGAAAACATAACATGCAAGCCCATGGTTTAGCAATGTTTGCTAGCACCTGCAAATTACCCTTCCAAACTAACCATCAATACACTACTAAAGTTAGGCATAGACCTACAATTCCAGATAATTTGAAGAATTGACAAATATTTTTTGATGATAAACAGATAAATAAATTTTTAATTTCAAAAGAAGAGTTTACCAATAACAATATAGATACTGATACATCAATATATTTTGACACTAAGAATGAGATAGAAATAAATGAGATAGAGAGTGATGAAATAGATAGACTCAACCCAACTAAATTTATCAAATTAGAAGTAGATAACTTAGAGAAAATTGAGATTGATGAAATAATCAGTGAAGAAACCAAAGTAATTAATCTCAAGGATAACTTATTACTGAAGGGATTAACCCCTTTGGAAGATTTATTTGATTCAAATGATGTTCCTAGGAAACCTAAAATGGAACCTTCAAGGTCTGATATAGAAGAATGTAATATAGGCACTGATGAAAATCCTAAACTAATCAAACTTTCAAAATCATTATCCCCAACTGAAAAAGTGAAATACATTGAGTTGTTGAAAGAATTTCAAGATGTCTTCGCTTGGAGTTATGAGGACCTCAAATCCTATGACACCAACATCATCCAGCACACAATTCCTATTAAATAAAATAAAATTCCTTTCAAACAAGAACTTAGAAGGATTAATCCTATCTTATTACCTGCAATCGAAAAAGAAATTCAGAGGATGTATGATGCTAAAGTAATTGCACCAATAAGATTTTCTGATTGGGTCTCAAACTTGGTGCCAACTAGAAAGAAAACTGGCGAGATCAGACTCTGCGTGGATCTAAGAAACCTCAACAAGGTGTCACTAAAAGACAATTACCCTCTCCCCAAAATGGACCACATTTTATAGAGAGTAGTTGGATTAACTAGAATCTCTTTGTTGGATGGGTTTTCTGGTTACAATCAAATCTTGGTTCATCCAGATGACTAACCCAGAACTGCCCTTACTACTCTGTGGGACACATTTATGTATGTGAAAATGCCTTTTGGGCTAATAAATGTAGGATCCACTTTTCAGAGGGCTATGGATATAGCCTTTGCAAAATAAATTCATGATTTCCTTGTGATATATCTAGATGATATTACTGTATTTTCAAAATCTGACAATCAACATTTGGATCATCTAAGGCAAGTTTTTATTAAATGTAGGAAATTTGGAATCTCCTTAAACCCCCAAAAGTCCTTGTTTTGGTTAGAAGAAGGAAAGTTGTTAGGTCACATAATTTCAAAATATGGTATAAGAATAGACCCTGCTAGTATAGAAGCCATCCTGCAAATAAGACACCCTAGGAACATTAAAGAGTTACAAGTTTTTTTAGGAAAAATTAATTTTCTTAGAAGATTTATATCTAATATGGCAGAATTAATTAGATCACTAAACAACATGCTGAAAAAAGACTCCACCATAAAATGGACTGTTGAGGCTAAAAAATCCTTTGAAGACATTAAACTAGCCTTGACTAAGACACCTGTGTTAATCAGTCCTAAATTTGACAGAGATTTCATCTTGCTTTCCTTTGCTTCTGAGCACACAATTGTTGTAGTTCTATTGCAGAAAAATGACCAGGGCTATGAACAACCCATTTCTTTCTTCAAAGGAGCCCTAAGAGATGCCCCCTTGAAATATACTATAATGGAAAAACAAGCCTTGGCTTTAGTCAAAGCCAATAAGGACTTTAGGGTATACATCTTATATTCTCATATAGTAGCCTACATTCCTAATTTAGTAATTAAAGACATCCTAACTGAGGATGGTCCTGATGACAAGAGGGGAAAGTGGATTGCTATTATTTTAGAGTATGATATAGAAATCAAACCTACTAAGTTAATCAAGGGCCAAGGTTTAGCCAAACTCATGGCTGAATCAAACTGTTAGGCCTTGGATATGAACTTTATTGCAACAATAGATAATGAAGAGGAGATGACGACTCCACTAATAATCTAGGCCTTTAATGAATCACCTTGGTATGCTGATATTATTTATGTTTTACTAAATTTACAAGCTCCTCCTAAATTATCTGGGACTAAAAGCAGGTTTTTGAAGATGAAATCCTTGAAATTTTTTATATTAGACAATGCTATGTTTTGGAGAGATCATGAAGGTATTCTTCTTAATTTCTTATTAAAGTATGAGGCTGGCAATTTTTTGGAATAATTTCATGTAGGTGACTGTGGAGGACACCTTTACTGGAATACCACTGCAGATAAAATCCTTAGCGTTGGTTTCTATTGGCCTACCCTATTTACTGATGTCGAAAAATATGTGACTTACTGTCACAAATGCCAAATTTTTTAGGGGAAGAAAAAGCTCTTACCTTTACCCCTCAAGCCAATCTCTGCAAAAATAACTTTTTAGCAATGCGGTTTAAAATTCATTGGTGAAATTCACCTACCCTCCTATGCCAAACAAAAATGGATCCTCACAGCCAAAGACTACTTCACAAAATGGATAGAGGCCACACCCTCAAGGCAAGCCACAAATAATGTTATCATAACCTTCCTTGAAACCAATATTCTATCAAGATTTGAATGTCCAACTAAGCTCATTACTAATAATGCAACAACCTTTAAATCCAAAAGAATGATAGATTTATGCAATAAATACCATATCAACCTTGGCCATTCCACAACCTATTACCCTCAAGTTAATGGAATGGTAGAATCCTCAAACAAAAGCCTAGTAAACATCATCAAGAAGTTACTAGAGGACAATAAGAAAACTTGGAATAAAAAGCTAGTCAATGCCCTATGGGCAGACAAATTGACTACTAAGAAATCAATTGGTACTTCTCCCTATCAACTAGTTTATGTAGGTTTTAACCCTGTACAGAAATTACCTACATACGAATTCTTAAACAAAGAAAATAAACAATGCGAGAGCATAACCCATAAAACACATATGCACAGAGATTTTTCCCTGGATCCCAAAACCGGGACTACCAGCTTGATTTTTCATATGTTCCTTTCAATGTTACAATACATATTTATACATGTTGAAGCATCCAATACCATGGACCGAAAACCATCGCGTCCAAAAAACATGTGTGAAAATCATGCACAAAACCATAGGTGGGTCCGCCTAACCTAACATATGGTCCAAAACCAAAATTTTCCGGGGCGCTGCACTGGACCCCATAAAGTGGGGTTACGGGTGCCCTTCAAACCCCCTATTAACTACGTGGAAAGAATATAACACAACCCAACAATATCCCACTTGTTGTTTTATTTCCACAGGGGGCCACAGGAGAGCTTAGTCATTTTTTCAGCCCTAAGATTCCCATTGCTTCTCTACACCAAGAGAACTTCTCAGAGCTCACAGATTTTGTCAATGCATCTGCAGTATTCTTCAAAGTGTCCACCTTTACTAGCAACACCTTTCTGTCTTCTATCATATCCCTCACAAAGTGATACTGAACATCAATGTGCTTTGTCTTTGAATGATAAGCAGGGTTCTTTACCAAGAAAATTGCACTTTGGCTGTCACAGTCTATTCTTATAGCTCCCTGTACTAACCCCATACTTGAACACAATCTCTGCAACCAAACTGCTTCCTTGCTTGCATGAGTGGCTGCCATGTATTCTGCCTCTGTAGTTGATAGTGCCACTACAGATTGTTTCTTACTCATCCAACTGACTGCACCTCCAAATAGGTTAAACACATACCCACTTGCAGATCTTCTCTGATCCAGATCTCCAGCCCAGTCTACATCAACAAAGCCATGAATATCCAACACTCTGTCCAATCCTGGTCTTCCTTGGTAGCACAAACCATAATCACTAGTGCCACGCAAATACCTGAAAACCCGCTTCACTGTTGTCCAGTGCTTCTTCCCAGGTTTTGACATAAACCTGCTCAATACTCCCACTGCATATGTAATGTCTGGTCTAGTACAGACCATTGCATACATCAGGCTACCCACTGCACTTGCATATGGAACACGAGACATGTCCTCTTCCTCTTCTTGTGTCTTGGGACACTGTTCAGCAGATAACCTCACACCTACAGGAATAGGAACCTTCACTAGTTTACTATCCTGCATATTAAACCTCTGGAGTATTGTATCGACATACTTCCTCTGGTTTAACTAGAGCTTCCTCTTTGACCGATCTCTTTTAATTTCCATGCCCAAAATATAGTTTGCACCACCAAGATCTTTCATGTCAAATTTGGAGGACAATTGGGTCTTCAAATCCCGGATAATTTCTTTGTCATTTCCAACCAGCAACATATCATCCACATACAAGACCAGATAAATAATACGGTCACCAATTAATTTAAAATATACACAATGATCTGCTTTGCTTCTGGTGAAGCCAAGTCCCCGTATAAATGTATCAAATTTCTGATACCACATCCTTGGTGACTTTTTTAACCCATACAGAGACTTCTTTAACTTGCATACCAGTTCTTTCTTACCCTTCACCACAAAGCCTTTAGGTTGCTTCATGTAGATTTCCTCTTCCAAATCCCCGTGAAGAAATGCTATCTTCACATCCATCTATTCTACCTCAAAATCAAAAGCAGCAGCAATAGATAAAAGTAATCTAATAGAAGTTACCTTGGCAACAGGAGAAAAAATATCACCAAAATCAATTCCTGGCACCTGGGAATAACCTTTTGCTACCAACCGAGCTTTGTATTTCTCCACCTTTCCTTCTGCATTTGTCTTCTTCTTGAACACCCATTTGCTGCCAATGGGTTTCCTTCCAGCTGGCAACTCCACTAGATCCCAAGCCTAATTTTTGTGCAAAGATGCCATTTCATCGACCATGGCCTCTTTCCAGAGTTTTCCATCCTCTGAATCCACTGCTTCCTTCACAGTTCTAGGATCATTATCAGTAAAAGATAAAGCAAAATTTGAACTGAAAGCAGATGGACTATACCTTTCTGGCTGCCTTCTTTCTCGAACTGATCTTCTCACGGCCGGAGTTTGTGGCTCTTCATCTTCTGATTCCTCCTCTGCTGCAGAGTCTGATTCTTCCTCCTTTGGCTCAAATTATATCTTCTCAGGTTCCTTTGGTTGGACTTCATGTTGAATAACATCTTTTACCTCTCTGAACAACACATCTCGACTGTACACAACCTTCCGTGTGACTGGGTTCCAAAGCTTATAACCCTTTAAACCATCCTTATACCCAATAAAGATGCACTTTTCAGATTTACTATCCAACTTGGTTCATTTCTCCTTTGGGACATGTACATATGCATCACATCCAAATACCCTTAGATGTGAAAGAGAGGGTTTCTTACCAGTCCATACTTCTTGTGGAGTCTTATCCTCCAACGTTGATGAAGGTGATCTGTTGATTAGGTAACATGCAGTATCCACTGCCTCTGCCCAGAATGCTTGTCCTAACCCGGCACCACTGAGCATGCTTCTTGCCCTTTCCATCAACGTCGTGTTCATTCTTTCTGCGACTCCATTTTGTTGAGGTGTATATTGAGTAGTCTTCTGCCGTGCTATACCAAAATTCTTACAAAATTCTTCAAATTCCTTGCTGCAAAATTCTCCACCGTTATCCGTCCTCAGCACCTTTATCTTCTTCTTTGTCTGATTTTCCACCAGAGCCTTAAATTCTTTAAACCTGTCAAAGACTTCAAATTTCTTCTTAAGAAAATATATCCATGTTTTCCTTGAGAAGTCATCTATGAATGATACATAGTACAAAGAATTACCCAGTGATGGAACCTTCACAGGTCCAAACACATCACTGTGCACAAGCTCTAATATCTGTTTCGTCCTCTCACCACCAGAGGGTAAACTCACCCGATTCTGCTTCCCATATACACAATTTTCACAGAAATCAAAATCCAGAGAGCTATTATTCATACCTTCTACCATACCTTTATCATGAAGTATTCGAAGGCCCTTCTCTCCAATATGTCCAAGTATTTGATGCCACAACATGGTCTTCTCTCCAGAGACCACTAGATTCTCTACCCCATTTTCAGGAACCATAGAACTATTGCACCCATCAACAACAGTGCTACTTTGCAGCTTGTACAGAGTTCCAATCCGAAATCCCCGCATTAATATCAGTGCTCCTTGAACCATCTTGCAGGTATCTTTCTCAAACACCGTCTTTACACCTGCATCATCCAACTTGTTTACAAAAATCAGATTTCTGGCCAATGCAGGAATATGTAGAACACCCGGAAGTGTTCTAACCTTTCCACCTTGCAACTTCAACTTTACTTTTCCCCGACCAATGATTCTAGCCTTCCTATCATCTCCTAAGAAGACATCACCACCATCGTATTTCTCATACTCGCAGAACCACTCTCTATGGGGAGTGAAGTGGAAGGATGCACCTGAGTCAATCAACCATGCCTCATGATCTACATGTGTACTTGAAGAAGCCAGGCACACATCCCCACCTTCATCTGAGGTGGTTTTCGCCTCTGCAGAAGGAGCATCATCAGATCCCTTTCCTTTATCAGGAGCTTTAGATTTACAATCCCTTCTGAAGTGCCCTTCCTTTCCGCATTTCTAGCACACCAGCTTTGTACGTTTTCCTGGAGATTTAGATCTCCCTCTAGATTTAGATCTCCCAATCGATGACTCATTTTTTTTTCTGTTCTAGGACCGTCCTCGTACAGACAAGGCATCACCATTCTGGTTGTCCATATTTTTCCGTCTCATCTCCTCCGTCATCAAGGCTGAGACTATTTCATCAAACTGCAAAGTAGTTGCATTGCTACCTATTGCAATAACCAGACTATCCCACAAATCTGGTAGAGAACACAACAGACTAATGCACTTATCTTCATCTAAAATTTTAATATCAACAGATAATAACTGACTTACCACAGTATTAAACGCATTCAGATGCTCTGTCACCGATTCTCCATCTTTCATCCTCAGGTTATACAGCTTTTTCCGCAGGAACAGTTTATTCACAGACACTTAGATTGGTACAAAGTCCCTAACTTGACCCACAAAGCCTTTGCCGTAGCTTCCCCTGATACATTCAGCAATACTGAATCCGAGAAACACAATCGTATTGTGCTCTTTGCCTTCCGATCCAACTTCTTCCATTATTCATCGGTCACTCCCGATGGTTTAGTACCCGGATCTACCGCGATCCACTGATCTTTATCCACCAACAGATCCTCCATCTTGAGTTTCCATAACTCAAAATTCTGACCATTGAACTTCTCAATCTCTATCTTTCCACTGCTCGCCATCTTCTTTCACCACCAGAATCGATCTCGCAGATCTCCCACTGAACAGGGTCTACCACAGGCCCGAGCGAAACCCCTCAGCAACAAAGGCGTCCCCTTGAAGCCAAAACTGCTCTGATACCAAATGTAGGTTTTAACCCTGTACAGAAATTACCTGCATACGAATTCTTAAACAAAGAAAATAAACAATGCGAGAGCATAACCCATAAAATACATATGCACAGAGATTTTTCCCTGGATCCCAAAATCGGGACTACCAGCTTGATTTTTCATATGTTCCTTTCAATGTTACAATACATATTTATACATGCCGAAGCATCCAATACCATGGACCGAAAACCATCGCGTCCAAAAAACATGTGTGAAAATCATGCACAAAACCATAGGTGGGTCTGCCCAACCTAACATATGGTCCAAAACCAAAATTTTCCAGGGCGCTGCCCCGGACCCCATAAAGTGGGGTTACGGGTGCCCTTCAAACCCCCTATTAACTACGTGGAAAGAATATAACACAACCCAACAGTTTATGGGATGGAAGTTGTCTTTCCATCCTCTTTGGGAGTACCATTAATGAAGATACTTCAAGAATTTCAATTGAACCAGAAAGTATTCAAAGAGGAATCAACCAAACTATTCACTTACAACAAATCAGAGAAGAGGTCTATGCCAGGTCTCAAGTTGCGCAGGAAAAGATTAAAATGATTTTTGATAAGAGAATCAAGGTTGAAGATTTCTACATTGGTGAAAAAGTGCTCAAGTGGGATTCAAGGAGGGAAGACCAAGGAAAACATGGGAAATTTGATTTCCTACCGAAAGGTCCCTATGTCATTTATGCTTATAGAGGAAATAATGCCTTCTTCTTGAGAGAAATTAATGGTACAGATGCAAAAGGTGGGCCAGTGAATGTTAGAATTCTAAGACATTACTTTGAACCAAGTTACTAATTTTCATTTCCCATTTGTATATACTTTATTTTCAAAGTCCAGTTGGATCTTTGAAGTTGAAGCCTGAAGAGAAGGCCCTAAGCTTTAAAAAATTTACTTTCATAAGTATCAATAATGCAGATTCACATAAGGACACTTTGCAAGGTAACATTAGCAATAATTCAAAGGCTACTGATCTTCATTAGTTCTTGACATCTTTTCAAAAGATGCCATCACCAAGTGGAGCCATTGTTAGGTTCCTATACCAATAGGAGTCATAATTTTGAATGACTAAGGTTAAGATTTGTAATATTGTACATACCTTTGCTTTTTATAGATGTTTTTTATATTAAAAATTGAAAAAATGTAAAGAGAGTATGTCCTAAAAGAAATATCAAAGGACAAAAAGAATAAGATAAGGTAAAAAAAATGAAAATATATGAACCCCAAAAACAAAAAGAGACCATGAAAGTGTGCAAGTCTAAATGCCACTACTATTTACTTTTATGCATAATAATGCAACTTGTTATTCATGCCACAATCCATAGTAATCAAACTGTTTAATCTTGGCTATTTCATGCTTTGAATTTTATGTTTATAGTTATATAATAAAATATGACCAAATAGTTTAATCTTGGAAGATCATTGGGTAGGTAGAGAAAATAAAGGAGCTCATCAGTTTAATCTGAGCCCTTAGATGATATAAGGTTAGAATTAGATAGATTACTTTCAAAAGAAAGATGGATGATAAGGGTTTGCTAGTCTAAATGCACCTAAATAAAATGAAGAAAAAATGGTAAGGTACGTAAATGGGTAAGTATAAGAAAGGTTACTGAAGTATATAGCTGATTGGATCAAAACACATGCATCTTGCTTAGACACATATTTATATATGTGTGATCAATTATGGAAGCAAAAACAAAGGTTTGCAAGTTAATATGATTAACTCCCCCTCATTCATTTCCCCCCTTACTAATTTCCTATCCACAAGTATGTTCTAGTACTGTAAAATCCTTCAAGTCAAAGAGGTTCAGAGCATTTCTATGACTTTTGGTGGGACCAAACCCTCAACTTAATGACTTATGGACATCAAGTGTTAGAATTCCATTCATAAAACTCATTTCCCTTCATTTCCCTAATACACCCCCTTTTCCTAAGGTTAAAATTTATTTTCCTAGGAAAATTAAATAAATCCCATGTAAATCCTATTTCACTCAGAAAACCCACAAAACTACTTTATCCTAAGTATCAAATGTGAATAAAATGCGCAAATTTTACATTATGCTAAGGGTTTGCTCACTACGCTAATTTCATATTAATTTTAACTTTATTATATAAATCCCCATATACCTTTTCCCATATATTAATTAAATTCCCTAAATAAATATCCCAATCCTCAGTTTTAAATATAAACTATACCATTTACCCCATATCCCAACAAAACCAATTAATCCTGTCATTAACCCCCGCCCGATCAATTAAATCTGTGATTAAATCTTAATTAACCCCAAACCATCGAAGTTTAAAGCACTGGCCCCCTCGAAACTCATGCTCTTATCACTTGCAATCTTCCCTCACCTGACTGCTGTCCGATCACCATCCCCCACATATGACGGTCCACAGCCATATCGGCTGCACCCGACGGCTGACCTTTACTCACCTGATAAAGCGATTTTCCTTGGCCCCCTAACTGCTACGTGTCAAGCTCTAAAGTAGATTAGGTGACCCCTCCGAAATACCACCTGACTCCCATAAGCGATGCGATGGCCTGGGAAACCACCTCCCCGCTCAACCAGATAAACCACCTACTATTGATTCATAAAATTTACCGCCAAAAAGTGACCATTGCTCCATAAAAAGGCTGATAAGCCTTTTTTCATCATTTTCACTCGATCTCTTTGAAAACCTCTGCAAACCAGTGCAACACCTACAAACATGAAAACTACTAATTAACCCCATTTCAATCCTCAAAGAAGCTGCGAAGACCACCTTCAAAGTTCTCAGAGCACTTTCAACCTTCCACCGTTGTCCAAAATAGCAGTTTGAAGTCAATTCACCTAAACTCCAAGTATCTGTGAACGAATTACCAGCCACAATTCTAATTTGAAAACGTTTTGTATTTAAAGGTGTTTTAATTAAGTAAAATTAATTGGAATTACTTTAAATTCAAACCACATACCGAAACCCTTCTAAAAACTACCATTTTACATCAAAACCTCTGATAGAACCCTACACAGACAAATTCAAATTCACAAGAACTGAATTATGGTTGCCCATGTTTCCATGGATGTCAGACCTATCACCACTCCCCATTTGGACCTAGATCACCTCCCCCTAGCAAACAGGGATTTCCAGTTCAGAGATACCAGTGAATATGAGGTCCTTCTCAAGCTTCATTATTTGAGTAGGGACAGATATTTGAACCATTCTGATGACATTGGTATTTGGGAATCCAATTTTCCCAAATACCAATTTCCACAAGTACATTTTTTTCCAGAAATTGTTCATATGTGCCATGCATGTTACATTCCCAGACAGAGAGCTAGAAAATCCTGTTTACCATCACAGCTGAATCAATCAATGAGATGTTACAGCTCCAACCAAGTCCAAACCTAACCCCACTCTCAATTGGAGATTTGCTAGACCAGTACACCAAATTGAGTCCATAAAAACTAACCCAGTTATTTCAAACTTTCATTGTTGAAGACAAAAACATTTCCACGGATGCCCCTTCATATGTTTCTTCTATTTTCTCTGAAAGGGGAAAGCACATTGTGACTATGATATCATGTATTTTGGGTTGCACCACAGATGAATTTGTTGATGATCTTATCCTGGCCTTCATGTCCATTTTCACCCCAGGAAAGCCTCCTACTATTATATACAATTATTCCCAGTTCATAGCTGAAAGGATGCATGAACAGTTTATTAGAATGGACAATGAGAGAATATTCAAATACCCATATGTATTGTACCACATGTTTCTATATTACCAGGCGGACAAATTTCCCTTTACCCTCCAGAAGCTTGATACGAGAGGCCAACCCAGGTCTGTCATATTTTGGACCCCAATCTTCCACAAGTTTCAATCACCATATACCTATAAAAATTTCATTGAGTCTTTTGTTCATCCAGTCATGACCATGTTGACAGGAAGCCCTCCACCTAGAATAAGTCAAGATATCAAAAGGGTGTTTTAGTTATCCAAGCAAAGTAAAGTGGGAGATTGGTACATTTACCAAAACCACACTCAGATAAGAATCTATGGGTGCCATCTTGCCCCATACAAACTCCCCAAATACCTCCCCATGAGGTTATTTGCTCTAGAAGACTATAGACAGATAATGAACTCAGATGAGATAAATTTTGTCTTAGCCAAGAAAATATCTCAATTCAAAGTAAAAAACCAGTTAGGCCACTTCATTTGCAACTCTAGAGAAGTAGGGCAGGAGGCAGATTTGATTCTGCAACAAATGAAATTTCCAAATAGTTTCATGTGGAGATATGACCCTCAAGGTTTTATGACCAGACCTAGACAAAAGGTCAAATTAGGGACTTACATTCATCATCCCATACCAGAGATTGAAATATATGAAAATCAATCTTAGTGGTTGGAGATTAGTCTTGTAGATAGGGATAGCTAGTCAGAGCAAGAGACCAAGGCTCAATCTTGTTTCAGAACAAGAAGACACATAGGACTCAGCACAAGTAACTGATACTAAGCTATACATAAGTAAAGGAACAACTCCATTTGGAGAAACTTAGGAGCCATCCACATCATAGAATCAGATGTTGGAAAGGTAGCTTAGTGTAGAAGTTTCATCCTTTAGTAGGTCTACTGACAAAGATAGGGACATAAAGGACAGGTTTAAAGAAATCAAGATGAGAAATGAAAAACTGAAGGCTTAATCTTATGCACAGTATTTAAACATTACACCTACCAATCAAACCAGGTTGATGTCAGATTTTGAAATCAAGGAGGGAAAGATGCAAATGTCTTTCATAAAGCCAATTGTGCAACCACCAAGGACATCATCAGATTACAAGAAGATTGATTTTGAGGTATTGGAAAGGGATATTCATCCCATAGAAAAAATTCAATTTCATAAAAAAGTTGGAGAAATGATTTACTCCACCCTAACAAGAAACGTTATAGCTTCCCATCAATTGCAGAATTCATTGACCAATATCTCAGCTCAATATCAGTTGGAAAATGCCTCCTCACAGACCAAGGATACTAGAATTAAGTCTTTGGAAGACTTATGATTGAATTGGGACATGATCCCAAATATATCAAGGCCACTAAACAAATAATTAAGAAAAAGAATGATGACATTGCAACACTTAAAAAAAAATTGAAGATACCTTAGCTACAACATCCCCAGACATTGGAAGTCTTGGATAGCCAGACTAGACATGAAGAATTGATGGACCTAGTCATGAAATTAAATGATCATTTAAGGGAAATAGAGAAGGAATTGGACACTTTAATCCAATTGAAGTAGACTGATATTACCACAACTTCAGTGAATTCCATCCCAACAGTCTCAACAACCATTCATTCTACATTGGCATCCTCATTGGCTCCAAAAACCCCTATGGCCACAATAGAACAGGTTTCTGTACAGTCTACATCAGCAACAGGTACATGAGGAGAAGAGGTAGAAAAATTAGTTAGATCTATGGAGGAAATTTCCATACAGGCTACATAAATGAATAAGCTGAAAGAAAATGTGATAAGCTTGGAAACTGATTACAGGGTTGCCAAAATCATGCACAAGGAAGAAGTGCAAAAAGCTGCTAGGATGAATGAGAGAATAAAAACCATGGAAAAGGACCTAACACTCAAAGAACCTCTTGGAAAAGCTAAGGAACTACTATGGGCCAATATCATTGACTCTATTAATGATATTTGGCCATATATTCAGGTGATTTTTGAACAGATAGACCTAATAAAGATGGCTACAAAAGCTATCCAAAAGGTAAAAGAGGAATTGGGGAGATGCCCGAAGATGCCACCGAAATCATCCAATTGCTTAACAATAGAAATATATATGAGCTCCAGGAATTGGATATCGAAGACAAAACCGAAAAAATTTTGGAGGTAAGGAAGGTCCTTTCCGAGAGAATCTTGATGTTAAACTTGGAGGACAAGTGCCAAAATATGTAGGTATCCATTGATAGATTTATGGCTAAGTTTTAAATTTTGAGAGAGAAAGGGTTACCCAGTCCCTTAGTCATAAATGAAAAACTCATGACACAACAAGATTACAACATCAAACCCAGATAGCTAGCAATAGAACATGCATGTACATCTTCAATGATGGCATTGCCAATAGGCAAAGTACTTTATGAGACATAAGAAAACTTGTTTTACCTCCAGCATGAGGTAAAAAACTTTTTCATCAATAAGCCTACTTTTTCCAACTACAGTGAGGTAGATGAGATATACAGAAGGATGTTGAAGATCCAATTACTTGATGCAGAATTGTGGGAAAAATTGACTAATTTACTGTAAGAAAAATGCAGTAAAAGGGTAAAAGTAAAACAACCAGGTGAAAAGATGAAGACAGGTCAATACGGTCAAAGAGTAATAGTGTCAAAGTGTATCAGATGAAAGCCTAAAGTGACTAAAGCCTCCAGTGTGAAAGTTCAAACGAAAAAGAGCATAAGGGGCTAAAATCAAACCATAAAGGCCAACAATACCAAAATAAATGGGACAACAAGAAAGCAATTCAATAGCTATCTATATCTTCTTGCAAGAAGATATTTTTATTTCTTAGATTAAATCTCAAGTTAGTTTGAGATATTTTGTAATAATATTTGTATAAATACTTCACAATTCAAAGTATGTAGGGTGGGATTCCTAGACATTTCTATAGAATTTTGATCAAAAGAATGTAAAGCTATTGTATCATTGACTGATCCAACAATCTGGATTGATGAATAAAGACAAGCTATTTCATAGGATTCATGTGTTGAGTGAAGTACATACAAGTATTTTCTTATGTTATCGTTATCTTTCTTAATGTTTTTCCACAATCTTTAATGTATTTTTGAATTTGAATGCTATAGTTGGAAAAATATCTCAAAATTTGTTTAATTACACTATGTTTTAACAGGTATGCATATACATGTTTTCTACTGATATCTAAGTTAAGGAATTCTTAATTTCTCCTTAGTTTAGGTTGTTTCTTGCTAATCCAGATCAAAGGATTCTTAATTTCCCTTTGCTTTTTATTACCCTCTGTTTCTCATTTATATCTTGGTCTGAGAACCCTTAATCGCTCTCTGTTATAGCTCCAAATATCACCTTACGTATTTGTGATGCTTGATTTATGGCATAGGGCACCCCTCCTTCTAGACTTGGTCCAAATATTCAAAAAAACAGTGTTTTACTCCCTGTATGTGACTTTTCCCTGTATTAAACACGTGTACACGCGGGTCAGTATATACCCAACCCGCGTATATGTCTTAAAACACTTAAAAGAATTAAATTTCCTTAATTATGGGTGGAGATCATGGGTTTTACCTATTGATTACCTATTAGTGCCTATGGCCCAACTGTTCCCAACTGTTTTCCAACTAAAAAACTACTTTGGGAGAAGTATAAAAAGACTTCAATGGGAAGGCCTTAAGGAGGAGAGAAAATAGAGAATTACTCTATTGAGATTATCCCCTGATCAAGTCTAAAGATCCCTGTGCTTCAAGCACTTCCCCAAGTTTAGGAAACCCTTGTTTCCTTGAGAGTTGATATCCTTTCACTTGTTGGAGATATCCTTGTATTGGTTATGGAAGGAGCCTTTTGAAGACCGGCACTGGACGGAGCTGGAGGATGGTTCTGCTTGGAGCCGGAAGAGGAAGACTCAAGTGAACTCTTTCTATGTCTTGTTATAGTTATCTGCAATAAAAAGAAACACTGTCTTGTTCCTGATGTCCACTTTTTTCATGCATTTAATGTTATTGTTATGGTTTATATATGAATGACTATTTCAATGTATAACTAACCATCTACTTATATGTTATAAAGTTGATTTCACTATCCTTTATCTATATGCTGTTGTGCATCTTTGAATTGGTTGTTTTGCAGGTTCAAAGATCGTGAGGAGTTGCAGAGGGTTTGGACCCTAGCTAGAACTACCCGAAAAAAGGACCCCCGGGTATGTACATCCTCACACAGTTTACCCGTTTAAGCATTTGGCTTGAGTTTGATGCTTGTTTCTTTCAGTAGATTACTCCTGCTCTGCTAGGGTTCTGACCCAAAGCCCTAGGGGACTTTATCCCTTAACAAAATTGGTGACTCCACTTGGGACAACAATCTTGTTGTTCCTAGTTTGGGTTATTTAGTACCAATCAGGGCTCAACTTTCAATTTGCTTGCTGTGATTGTACTGTCTGCTCCTATAAGAACTCATACTTCAAGTATGATTTGTTTCATCAGGCCTCATTTTTGTTTTTGCTTATAAACCTTTATATACGCACCTTTGTCGGGTTGCAGAAGCGTATGCACGCTAGTTTCTTTGAACTGAAGCTGCGTATATGCGGGTTTGTTTTAGCTGAAGCACATGTACACGTAGCTGTGTAGAGATACAATTGCGTATACATTTGTCTTGCATGATTTTTTCAAGTATTTTTATCTGGAAAGATTTGTTTCTTGGCCTGTGTGCTTCTTGAGTAGTTAGTTTCTTTTTTCAGATTTCTGTTTTTCAATGAGCTTTGTGTTTCAAGTTATCTCCTACTTTGAAGAGTTTTTGGTCTTGGTTTACTTTACAGTGAATTTTATCATTTTTGTTTGAAAACACAAAGCTTCTTCTAGAGGCTCTTGATTGTTTGGGTTTCCAGAACAGAAGATTGCTTGCAATCTTTTTGTCAAACTTCATTTTTATGGTTTTCTTGCTTGGCTTCCCATCAATTTTGTGGCCATTCACTTCTTCTTGCTTTTTGAAAGTTTTTGTTGACAAGTTTGAAAGTGTGTCTTTCATGATTTCTTGATCATTGTCTCAAACCTCTTTTTGCTGCTTTTGGATCATTTAGTGCATCTTGAAACACCTATTTTGTTAATTTTTCATTCGTGTGGAATTGACAACTTGCAAAGTTTCCTTGTAATTTGCTTTCGGTCTTTGAGTCTTTGGTAGAATTTTGAGTACTTTTGAAAAGTTGCTTTTATTTCCTTTTTGAAAAAGAAAAGTCCTTCAAAAACATTGTTTTTTCGTTCTTTGCCAAATTTGAGTTTGGTTTCTTTTGGTTTTTGAGAGTGATTTGCGATCTTTGTGTTTATTCCTTGTTTTGGGAAAGATTTTTTGGTCAAACTTCTTATTATTTTCAAAACACTTAAGTTAGATTATAAAACAAATTACTTTCATTTTCTTTTTAGAGTAACCTAGAATTTTTGCATTATCATGTACACCTTGCATTAGGGTAGTTTTGCATCATTATAGCATCAATAGTATTTTAGTTTTTGTGAATATGAAGTCTGTTATAAGAAAAGAAAAGAAAAAGTTTATGGCTTTAATAGAAGTTTCTTAGAACCCAAGTAGAAGTTGCTTTTCACCGAAGAAAAAACAAGTGCATTGCATATAAGTTAGTTTTTCATTAATTTCTTTTGTGTTAATGAACGCCATCAGTTTCACTTCCGTATTGTCCCTTTGACTTAAAAATAACAACCACTTAAAATCAAGCGCTAATAAAATAAACTAGAAATTTCTATATTGTCAATAAGTACACCAACAAGTTTTAGGTTATTTAGGGCCTTGGATTAGGTGAGAGGAGAGTAAACTCTCCAAGGCCACTCTAAATTGTCAAACATAGAAGTCTGAATAAAGAGTGAAAATCCAATAGCGTTAGGGAGACCGGGAAAGCTCCATGACTGGGAGTTAAGCACGAGGGTTTTTGAAGATAAGGATGAGAGATACCCCCTCTCTTACTTGTCGGATCTTATCTCATGACTGTTCCACCCAGATTTTGATACGAGTTGGTATCTTTAGTTGCCTATCCTAGGGATCTACACAGGTGGCTGGGAAGGGGAATCCCATGGAACCTGAGGTTGATGTTGCATTAATTTTAGCAGTACTTCTGGAGGGCACCCTTGCAAAGCTTGGGGGCTTGCACCAACAAAGTTGTTGTTTGGAGGTCAGCGTAACTTCCTCTGATACCTTTGCTAGTAGTGGAAATACTTGGAAGTTGTTTGAATGTTGAATTATTTTAGGGACATAGTGTGTGTTCTGTGCTCCTATTCGGCCTAGCGTTCAATTTTCTTGAGTCTTTAAGTATATATTATTAAAATATTCAAAGTGGCTAATTGATCCCTTAAATGGTCCTCTAGACTTCATGGGCTTTCACCTGCAAGTCCAAAGCCTTCTCCTAGAAGGCGTAGGAGCGATACTACCAGTGGGTTTCACCCAGTGGCAGTCAGTGCATCGGAGATTGATCCTCCGCTTGGGGGCATTAGTGTACAAGATAGGCTTGGTACTACCACAGAGCCAGAGAGGAACACCCCAGTTCTTTCTCGAGTCCTCTTCTAGTCGGAGGATAATATTGAGGTAGAAGAAATCTCAGAGCCGTTTGTGGCTCCAAATTCTCCTCTGCCTTCTTATCATCTAGATGTATTGTTATACATTGGGACTCCGACACATAGACCTTCAAGTCTAGGTCCACACAGGCACATCCCTTCGATGACCACTGCTGGAAGCATGGCATCCACTACGAGTGCTAAAAGTATGCAGACTCCTATATCAGTATAAGCGGAAGGAACTATTTCCATCCCTTCTACATCTTTATATGGGTCCATTGCCAGCACATCCTTGTTTGGGCCTACTTCCATTCTGTCGACGAATGGAAGTTCCCAAGCACATGCATCCAGTTTTGGATTCTTCCCTTTTCGAATGCACTCTCAGGGTATTCCTTCAGCTCCGTTTAATGTACCATTAACTGCCTCCACATCCATGATGAGTGGATTGGCATCTTTTTAGGGTTTTCCTTTTGGAAGTGGTCATATACCACAATCCAATCCGATGGTACGATCTATGCCTTTTTCTTTCACGAGTCAAGGCAACAATCCCTTTTAGGGTTGGACTAATCCTGCATTTAGTGGCATAGGAGTTGGGAATCTGTTTTACGGCCAATAAGGGAATGTGCCATACTCCTTGGTCAATTCATTTTTAAGTTTTCCACCCTTAGCTAAAGCTTGGAACCCTTACCAAGGGTTTTCCACTCTTTATAATAATTCATTAGGGGGAAACTTTGCCAGTTACGGAGGTTTTTCGGCTGGAGTTGGTCAAACTCCGAGTTTTGTTGGACCACAAGGGTCATCTTTTGGTTCAGAAGTTTCTACCAGTTACTTCATGAAACATGGTGCCTTTCAAAATCTAGGTCATTCTTTTCAGGCCTTCGGGAACCCCGTCCAATCTGGGTGGAATCCCAAAGGTCCTCTGATACTTCCATTTTTTGAAATGCTCAATCTGCTAGACTTGACTAAGTTGATGAATGATCCGATCAGATACAATCTGGCTTGGCCTCTAGTCCCAACCAAACTTCCATTAGATATTCCAAAATTCAAAGGGAAGAGCGGTGAAGACCTAGGCGACCATGTAACCACATTCCATTTATCATGCTCATCGAACTCCCTCATTGATGACTCGATTAGGTTGAGACTATTTCAAAACACCTTAACTGACAATGCAGCTAAGTGGTATATAGAGTTTCTAGGGGGCACCTTTACATCTTTCACTGATTTGGCTAACATTTTCTTAAACCATTTCCAGTTGCCTGTCCGTTATGAAGCTGGAACTGAACTTCTAGCCAATTTTCATTAGGACATGGTTACTCACATTTCAGATCATATCTAGGAATGGAGATAGACAAAGAGGCTCATTAAAGCCGAAATTCCACCTGAATTCCTTCTCGAATGGCTTTTAAAATCATTACAACCCAAGATCTCTAAGGATGTTTCTATGTCCGGAGTTTATTTCGAAGAGCAAGCTATCTTTTGCGCTCAACAGTTAGAACTGATCTATTCTCATTCTGGGACACTTTAGAAAATCTTTCCTGATGCTCCTAGATCTGTGGTTGATGTAGCCAAATTGAAGCCAGGCCTACATGCGTATGGTATTGTAGGATCAGTTGATGCGAATGTGGTGAACATTCTGAGCCAGTTGTAGCAATTTTCTATACAAACTGCTTCTTCCAATCAGGGTCCATCGTCTAGTCCTTCACCTTCTCAACCTTCTTCCATTAATGTCATTCAAACTTATAATCCCAAAGGGAATAAAAAATATGATGGGAAGAAGAAGGGACGAGGTAGAAAGAAGAATTAGGATGGGAAGGGTAATGCGAACAAACCCAGCAATGATGCTTGTGAGGGTGGAAAGAAGTCTAAGAAGAAAGTTAAGTTTCCATGCAAGTTATGCAGTGGAGACCATTTGACTCACCTCTGCCCAAAAATTTAATATTCGCATCGCTTGTTAGTGTAGCAAGGGACTTCTAGCTCTCAAGCTGTGTTAACCAACCCTTTTCCCCAAGGGAAACAACTACTTGTTGGCACGAACTCAAATCTTGGTACCTCTGTAGGGGGCAACCAAGAAGGGGAAAATTTCTCAAATGTTTTCATGATGGGTTCTCACATTAGTGTGGCCACACGGTCACGTGATTATGGTGAAGCTAAAACATCCAAGGTAAATCTGCTCCTGGAACTATGGATCCACTTCATATTGAGTGACCCTCTGTCGAGTCTATATCTCGGATACCGAAAGGTTCTGCCAAATGCGCGACTATTAACCCTAATGCTAGGGAAGCCTAGAGCTACTCCATTATAGAAGATCTAGCTCAAGGTCCATGCGCTATGTCTGCTTTAGAGGTACTCTAGTCATGTCTAGCTCAATGAAGTGCTTTGCTTTCAGTGATAGGGGCAGTAGATCCAAACAATTCTTTAGTGCTCACTTTTGACATGCTCAATGTCAAAAAGAGACTTCCTCATCTGTATGGCTTTTCAAATCAAGTCGACTTATCAGAAAACTAACATTTTTCGAACAATTGTAGATGAGGGAGCTTCCACATGCATAATGTCTATGTCATGTTGGAAGGCCATTGGATTGCCTTCGACTTTTCCTTCACCCACCCTCTTGACGGAATTTGATCGGCATTCTCATAGGCCACACAGGATTATCCTAACCTTTCCTATATGTGTTGGGAGAAAGGTTGTTAATATTGAAGTAGAAATCATTGATGCTAACCTAGACTACAATCTCCTCTTAGGACGAAATTGGATTTACGAAATGGATGCCATCGTTTCGACTTGTTTTGAG
Source organism: Pinus tabuliformis (assembly GCA_031772625.1). Lineage (NCBI taxonomy): Eukaryota > Viridiplantae > Streptophyta > Pinopsida > Pinales > Pinaceae > Pinus > Pinus tabuliformis. Next base: position 1,670,802,593 of record CM062818.1, read on the forward strand.
TCATTTGCTTTCCTCATGAGAGGAAAATTGTTAAGGTTGATCAATTAGATTATTCTCCAGTTGATCCTCAAGCAACCTTGGATTCTACTATTCCGTTAGTGGATAACCCCCGTCAACCTATCGAGAATCTAGGAGTTGGGATGTATTCTTCACTGATGGATACTTTTTTTCTTCCCTCTCCTATCGCTAGAATCAATGTCATTTCATCTTCCAAAGAGTCTTCACAGGAAGAGTTCTTGTGAACTTGTTATTTTTCAGACCCTTAGAACTTGCCTTCGCCTATGACCACATTAGATGAAGGACAAGTTGGTGGAATGGCATTTCCTATGTCTGTAGCAGAGCTTAGATATCAGTCTATCATTAACTTTGCAGATGACCATCCTACTCCTTTTTCTGAGGAAGAGTTAGATGGTGATGTGGCCCCAGCTCGGACTGCTTAGATACAGTTTTACCATCTGAAGAAGAAATCTTAGAAGCAATGATGGGTTTAGATCAACCTTGGGAAGACTTACACCATCGTTCATATTTTCTTTCCCCATTGTAGGAATTGAAATCTAGGTTCTCCAATCTACTTACTGGCGATGTTCGTATGGTTTCAAACCCTTTCGCTCCAACACACACCCGTGCCAAAGGTAATATGTTGGTCATTTCAAAAACGATACCTTTAAACATCTCTAGGAACCCTAATGTGATAGAAAATGTCTTCATCGGAGCCGAGTGTTCCCCTGAAGAAATTCAAATTTATTTCGACCTTTTTAAAGATTTTTGGGATGTATTTGCTTGGTCTTATGAAGAAATGCCTGGTATTGATCCATCCATTATTCAACATGAGATCAAGACGTATGAAAACGCTAAGCCGATTCGTCAGAAGCTTCGGCTGGTCAATCCTAGGAAAGCCGCAGCTATTAAAGCTGAAGTAGAAAAGCTGCTCAAGGCGGGTTTTATATACCCTGTTCCTCTAACAGATTGGGTTTCTAATCCAGTCCCTGTTGATAAAAAGTAAGGAACAATCCATGTATGCATTGACCTTATGGATTTGAACAAAGCTTGTCTGAAAAATAATTACCCCACACCATTTATTGATCAGATAGTTGATGAATGTGTGGGTAATGAGATTTTCTCCTTCATGGCTGGATTCTTTGGTTGTAATCAGATCTCTATCCGTCATAAGATCAGCGTATGCCAACTTTCATATGTCCTTGGGGTGCCTTTGCGTACAAAAATATGCCTTTTGGTCTAAATAATGCTAGGCCTACCCTCCAGCGGGCCATGTCATACGCTTTCCATGACATCAAACACGTCAATGAAGCATACTTGGATGATTTAGCTGCCCGTCCTCGAAAGTGAATCGATCATCCTAGTCACCTTCGATTGGTTTTTGAGAGATGTCGATTTTACAAAATCCAGTTGAATCCAAACAAGTCCATTTTCGCAGTTACATTTGGTCAGTTGTTAGGGTTCATTGTGTTAACTGAAGGGATTCGGGTTGATCCCTTCAAGGTAGAGGCAATAATTCAGTTGCCTCCCTCATCTTCCATCCGAAAACTTCAAAGTCTTCAAGGGAAGGTAAATTTCTTAGTACGGTTTATAGTGAATTATGCTGAGATAACTAAAGGGTTTATGCGTTTGCTGAGGAAAGGAGTTCCATTTGTCTGGGATGAATTTGCACAACAATCTTTTGATGCCTTGAAGCAGGCATTAGTCTCTGCCCCACTTTTGAGTCCACTGGATTATAATAGAGATTTTCTTTTATATCTTGTAGCTGCAGAATCAACCATAGGTATGGTTCTCGTTCAGGAAGATGATGCTCTTGTAGAGCATATGATTTACTACTTGAGTCGAGGCTTGGTAGATCCTAAACTACGCTATTCTTTGGTTGAGAAATTGGCCTTGGCAGCTGTCCATGTTGTCCAACGGCTCTGCCATTATATTTTGTTACGCAAAAAATTTGTCTTAGCGGCAGTCAATCCTTTCCAATTTGTCATCAGTAGGCGAGTGATTGGGGGCAAATACAATCAATGGATTGCTATTTTACAAGAATATGATCTCTAGTTCTTGTCAGCCAAGTCTAAGAAATATTTGGTTTTTGCGGAGTTGATATCCGAGCTGCCTTGTGGAGAAGATACTATTTATGAGGAGAGTTTTCTCGACGAACATCTATTCCTCATCTCTTCACAAGAACCCTAGTATGGAGATATCACTATCTATCTCCATACTTTAAAGTTTCCCCTTACTTTCTCTAAGGATGAACATCGAAAATTACATCACCTGGCCAAGAACTATGTCATCATTTGTGATACGTTATATCGTTGAGGGGTTGATTCAATCCTTAGGCGTTGTTTAACCTTAGAGGAAGCAGAGTTTGTTCTTAATGATTTCCATAGTGGAGCTTGTGGTGGTCATCTTTTAGGGCTTGCTACAGCCCAGAAAATCTTGCATGCCAGCTAATTTTGGCCTTTGCTTTTCAAAGGTTGTGTTGAAGCGGTCAAACATTGCATCCCTTGACTTTACTACTTGTAATCCGCCTTCAACAACGAATTACAAGTACACTATAGTGGTCGTAGACTACTTCACGAAGTGGGTTGAGGACATACCCACTTATAAAAATGATAGTCAAACAACGTCATTGTTCCTCTTCAATCATATTATATCATGGTTCGGTATCCCGAGAGAGATTTTCACCAACCATGGCAGTCATTTCTAGAACCAACTGATGTCCGAATTGGATCTTAATTTGGGTTTTCGGCAGGAGCATTCGTCTCCGTATTATCCTCAGGCCAATGGATAGGTCAACACTATGAATAAATCCCTCAAGACGATCCTGCAAAGGACAATTGACAAAAATCATTCCAATTGGCATCTCATGTTGTATCCAACTCTTTGGGCGTATTGAAGCTTGGTAAAGACTGCCACCGGTTTTACACCTTTTTAGTTAGTTTATGGGTTGGAATCTATTTTCTCCATTGAATGTGAAATTCCATCCCTTAAGCTGGCTGTTGAGCTCCTCCCGAGACATCTAGTCTCAAAGAGAGCCTCCTTCATTTGGAACATCTCGATGAGCTGTGTCGAGATGCCGCCATAATCAATGAGGCTCATAAGAAAAGGGTTAAAACTCAGTATGATAAAGTTGTTCGTCCTTGAGTCTTTTCTGAAGGCGACCTTGTCTTGGTCTATGATCAAGATAAAGATTCCTTGGCGGTAGGAAAATTTAAGTCTATGTGGTACGATCCCTTTATAGTGAAACGAGTTTTAGGAAAAGGGGGTTATGAATTAGTCAATTTTGAAGGGAACAAGTTGGTGGAGCCCCGAAACAGGATCTACCTCAAGAAGTACTTTGCTTAGGTTTTGGGAAAGAAAATGCCTTCTTTGTATATTTTGTATTTTTGTACATATCTTATCGGGAGTTTTTTGATATTGAAACTTTTTGATCTGCTTTGGCAGGTGTTTATGGATGACTTGGTCTATTTTGGATTTGTCGATGGTGCTAGTCGCCACACTCGGAACCTCGCTTCCGCAACTTGGGTGATTTATTATCCAACTGGTCAGTTGATGGTATCAAGGGAAGTATGTATTGGTCCTGCATCAAATAATATGGCTGAGTATACTGCCATCACTAATTTACTACCCGAAGCTATTTCTTATGGAATCGATTTGTTGGTAGTGTATCCTAATTCACAACTGGTAATGTCACAATTGAATAACATTTATCGGGTTCAGGATCCTTATTTATATCGCCAATATTTGAGAGTGAGGCTATTGCAAAGATAATTTATTTATATTACTTATTTGCACATTCCACGATCAACAATTCATTAGCGAATTCTATCACTAATCAAGCTTTATATTGGCACATCATTCATTCATCAAGTTAAAAGAAAACACCAAAAAGTCGGAACTGTATACATAAAGTGTGTGAAAAATAATATACAAAATCGGGACTAAAATGCCCATAATCATGTCTAGTACATCTAATGACCTGGCTGAGGGTGAGTGGCTAAGTAGGTGACCACTGCTTTGGCCACACGTCGAAAATGGCAAATCCAGTTGCGTGGCACTCCTACCATGCGGCACTGCATATCCTCTGGTAGATCTTGTACGACCTCCATCGGTACCCAGTGAGTCAACCTCACCAAGTTTCGCTGGACTGCGTATAAAACTCTCTCAGTCTCTGCAGTCGCCTCTTTGGCACCTCTTCGATGACGCTTGTGCTGCGGAAATCCGTCTGGTCGTACTGGACCCACATCTGGAACATGATCATTATATCAGTCATTTAATCCCATAAAAAATACATTTAAGTTCATTTTCATATCTGAAAAACATAAAAATCATAAAAATTGATAAAATTTTAAAAATGGTTACCTATCTCTCCCCATGCTACGTCTGGTGGCAGCACCAGATCCGGATCTCCTCTAAAATCCATCCTAGCATAGGGATAGTCATCCACAACGATGATTTTCTGCTCCCACTAGGAGAAGAAATCATCATCAAAAGTAATCCTTGGTATGTCTCTGCCTCCAAGGCGTTTCATCAGGTCGTCCCACCTACCCATCCGAGGATCTCAGGGGCTACTGATAGGAATTGATACTCTGGGACATAACCCTAGAACCTTCTCAAAGAATAAGGAGCACAAAATGGTCCCATATTTGAAGTTCTTGGTCTATCCTTTATGAATGGAGGATAACTGACTCTTCATATTGGTCAGAAGAGGTGTACACCAGTCAAACACAATAATAAGACAATCTACGACCAAGCTCGTGGATATTCATGACACTTCGTAACAATGGTGAGTCAAAAAGTCATTTTATAAGCTTTGAAGATGTCAATTTTTTTTCAAAACTTGATTTTTTCCGTCTCATGAATATTTTAACTTGTGAGCTTGGATTGTCAAGAATAGGTTGTTTTTCAGGAATTTTTGGACACTTCTTCGGAGATTTCACGTCGGTTCCATGACTGCTGACCCATCATGGCAGGTATCCTTTACTCACTGGCATACAGTTTAGGGAAGCCATTTTTACATTTCATTTTGCATACTAGCCTCCATTTGTCAACACACTTGCCATAGGGTCGATCCCATCGTTTTATGGTTCGTAAACCATCTTCACTCATCGACTTTTAAATCATGAGATGATGGTAGAGCGATCCTTTTCATGGGCATCGTAGTTAGCACCTCATTGACATTGGTTGCCCATGCTGCTTCATTGAGTAGGTTCGGGAGTTCCCTCTAGTCCCGCCATGACTTGTGCATCAGGGAAAATTTTAAGAACCATCATAAATTTATATGTATAATAAATAGGAGAATCCCCATAATACATAGGAAAAATGGGAGGCGATTTTATCATTAATATAATATGTATATATATATTTTTTGGCGAATCTCTCACTATATTATATTATCTTGTAAAGTCATGGCGAATCTTTCATTGAATTATAAAATCTCGTAAGGTCTTGGAAAATCTTTCACTGAATAATAAAACATTGTGAAGTCTTGGAAAATGTTTTGTTAAAGTATGAAACCATATATGATAATAATAAAAAATATTCATTAAACTGTAATATACTAACATACATGTTTAGAAAAAAGAAACATAATTTTCACTTCCTACAAACAGTGTTGCAAGTTTTAGTGCCCATGTTTGTCATGGTAGGAGAGATTAATGTTTTCTCTACCACTTTCATCAAGCTACCACTTTTGGCAAGCTATCAAATTTCTTTCTTATTCCATAGACTCCAACTGTGAGATAAAAAAAAAAAAAACACATCAAGTTTGTTTACCCCAACATGCCAACAAGTAGCAAGCCCTGACTATATAATATAATGAAGTAGTAGGTATCCCAAAGGCCTAAAGGGAATCTAATGGAAAGGAGTGACTGTTGTCAGAAGCCTTCCAATCAATATATAAATACATAAATGTATATTTATTATTATTTTAATTGGAAATCTTCAATTAAATAACAAAATTTAATTACGTCTCTCCCAATCTAAATTTCTTATTAGCATAATTCACTACCTTCATACCATTTTTAACAAAGTTGTAACATGTGGATTAATTTCCATTTTTGTGCACAATCTCTGCCTTTTAGGACAATATGGTGCAGTGACCCAACCCTTGTAGATCATTATGACAAACTAAGAATAGCAGAGAAGATGAAAGGTTGTACAAACCAACATACTTTTCAAACAACTAATCCAAGATCAGTACCTTAACTTTTTCATGAAGGTATCATATTGAGAATGTTTGAAAAATGGTGGGAAATCTGGGTAGCGACTATCTCTCTTCTGTGAAGGTGATGCGGAAAGAGTTAAGATTTCATTGTTTTGAATTTTTTTTGGTTAAATTAGAAAAATCAATATTAATGGAGATATCGATATTTTTTACTAAATTTTGTGAAGTGACTAAATATAGCTTTAACCATTCATATTAAGATTTTTTTTACAATATAATTTCCTAAGTCTATTTAATATCTTCATTATCATAAAAACCAACCTATATCCATCTGAACTCCACATCTACCACTCTTAGAGGGATGAAATCTATTTATCCCTCCTAGCACTTGGTAGACCCGGAATTAAGATGGATCTAAGCTGATAGAATTTCCCCTTTGATTTTTATTTATTTATTTTAACCAAGTTAAAATGTTTAAGTGACATTAAATTACAAGATCCATTTTTTCTCTTGATCTACCAAGCCCTGATAGGGATCAAATATTTTTTCACTCTATGTTAGTTTGCATATCACGATATTTGATCCAAGTAAAGATGGATCTATGCTAGTTTAATTCCCCCCTTTAAATAGGTTGCATTCCATGTGAATACCATGGGTCAATACCATGTGCTATCTTTATTTTTAATACTAATATTGGGGTTAATAATGTTTATTTTTTGAGTGTCCTTAAATATAAGGTGGCTTATGTAGTAAATATAAAAAATGTTTTATTTATTTACCATAGCTCTCATTTATTTATATTTTTATTAATTTACCATACCTCTTTTATAAATATGGTATTTGGCTCATAGGATTCAATTAAATAAAACCTCTTTTTTGAGCCTTCTTAAATAGAAAGAGGGTTATGGACTAAATATAGAAAGAGGTTTTATTTATTTACCATACCTTTGAAGTATAAAAATATGTTTTATTTATTTACCATACCTCAACTTTATTTATATTTTTACTTATTTACATGCATGCGTGTTCATAAATATAAGGTGACATATGGAGTAAATATAAAAAAATGTTTTATTTCTTTACCATACCTCTAGTTTATTTTTATTTTTATTAATTTACTATACCTGTTTTATAAATATGGTATTTGGCCCGTAGGATTCACTTAAATGAAACCTCGTTTTTGAGCCTTCTTAAATAGAAAGAGGGTTATGGACTAAATATAAAAAAGAGGTTTTATTTATTTAGAAAGAGGGTTATGGACTAAATATAAAGAAGAGGTTTTATTTATTTACCATACCTCTAGTTTATTTCTATTTTTATTTATTTACCATACCTTTGGAGTAAGTATAAAAAGAGCTTTTATTTATTTAGCATACCTCCACTATATTTTTATTTTTATTTATAACTATCATAAATACATTTTCTTGAAAATGAGGGCGAATGGAAGATTGTAACTCCTAATTTCAAGGGATAAATTTACTTTTTTTACCCTCTCCCTTAAAATAAGGTGGGCTGACCTCCATACTTATTTTTTTCATAAAATAAATTTGAGGCGATTTGTAACAATGTACTATGATACAAAATATTCGCCAAATAAAAATATAAAACCCCTTAATTTAGCCTTAAGAATTCCTCTTTGCTTCTTCGCTTTGTTCTGGCCTTATACCCTAGAGGCTCCTTTGTGTTGAGTTGTACTATTGCATTGCATTTTGACCGTTTGCACCTTTTGGCCTTGAGTCAGATTCACTTGGACTCTTGTTTAAACCACTTTTTGACCATGACGTCTGCAAAATCAAACTTACAATCCCTTAGCTTTTGCAACTTGACACACCCTAAGACCCATGGAAGGAACATGCCTTTGAGTGTTCTTGACCAGTGTCACCTCCTTGCATTGAACATAGGAAAGTTCCCATCCCAAGAACTAGATCATCTGTTTCACTGACACTCGTTCTTTCCATTGTACTATAGCATTCTTTTATTCCTTTTCCAGCTGAAAGAAAAAGACAATAATATATCTATCTATATATATATATATATATATCTTCCAAAAAAGAGCATGAACGGGACAATATTTCCATTTAATGTTGGCATCTAGAGTCAATTGTGTCACCCTTGAACAAAGCACTCGAACAAAGCATCTCCTCCATTTGGGTGGGATTTAGCTTGACTTAGGTACGCCTTAACCTTGTTATTGAGTCAATTCTCCTCCGATCGGTTATCTCTTCCAATCATATGGAGAGTTCATTTGTGCCTCCTGCATGATGAGCTTATACAAAGTTATCATATGTTGCCACATAGTCATCATTGAGTCGTGCTTTTGTTTAAGGGAAGTAAGCCTGAGTTGGCCTCTTTTTGGTGTCTGTTGACCTATTTTTTAGGCGGCCATCCCTGGTTGTCACTGTCTTGTTTATCATCACATCAGTTATATTGGTCCCTTACTCATGCCGGTTTGAGAAGGTCTCCATTGACTTCTTGCTGGTGGGTCTTGTCCTTATCGACAACGACATCTTGCTCTGAGGATAGACCTAAAGCCACACCCTGGCCCTATTTTCATTATTGATAGGTCACCTTGTGCTCAACATCGATCAGTATCATGGGTATTTTGCTGAGTGGTTTCCCTTGTGTTTGACATCAAATTTCATTATCACACATTGGGATTTGTGTAGTACCTTAGTTTCCATTTCACCCTATTGGTGGATACCTCGCCTCTGTGTTAGCTTTCATTATTGGGTGCTTTAGAGGGTTTCTGTCGTGTGCTAGCTACATCTTGTGTATGCCGGAAATGTGCTTCGATTGCGTTACTACATCTTTTTCGTCTGATTCCTTCCACATTATTGGCCTATGGGTTACACTCACGCTAGATTGATGAAGGATGCCTTAATGCATTCCTTCTAGCGGATCTTTCCCTAGATTAAATCTCAAGTTAGTTTGAGATATTTTGTAATAATTTTTATATAATACTTCACAATTCGAAGTATGTAGGGTGGGATTCCTAGACATTTCTATAGAATTTTGATCAAAAGAATGTAAAGCTATTGTATCATTGACTGAGCCAACAAGTTGGATTGATGAATAAAGACAAGATATTTCACAGGATTCATGTGTTGAGCGAAGCGGAGACAATTATTTTCTTATGTTATCGTTATCTTTCTTAAAGTTTTTCCACAATATTTAATGTATTTTTGAATCTGAATGCTATAACTGGAACAATATCTCAAAATTTGTTTAATTACACTCTGTTTTAACATGTATGCATATAAATGTTTTCTACTGATATCTAAGTTAAGGAATTCTTAATTGCTCCTTAGTTTAGGTTGTTTCTGCTAATCCAGATCAAAGGATTCTTAATTTCCCTTTGCTTTTGATTACCCTCTGTTCCTCATTTATATCCTGGTCTGAGAACCCTTAATTTCTCTCTCACCATGATTAAAACCAGTCCACCCCACTGTCCCAAAGACCTGCACTTTACTCTGCTAGCTTGCCCTTTGAACATTCCCTTTAGTGAGTTGGTCTAGTTCTTCTGCCCTTCTGTAGACTCCATAGCCCAATGGTCTGAAGACATCATTCTATCCATCTATTTCAAGGATCCCACCATTCCATCTTGGAATACAAATCTAAAACCCCACAACATTCATAACTAGTCTGAAGTCCCAGCAAACAAATCTAAATCATATAGAGAGAGCCCTCTTTAAGCCATAGGTTGGCTAGAGCCTATGCTCCAAAGTTGGTTTGTGGTTACCTCAGTCATTTTCTTTCTTCTAATAACTTCTAGAGAAATCTCTGAGTGATAACATATTGCATGAATAATAATAATATACTAATCAACAAATCGAAAAGTCTATGAGGAAATTAATTGTCATAATGTAGATTTCAAATTTAAGTATAATTACATCAGATTTGTTGTGAGGAACTATCCAGTGGAATATCCACAAAAAATTAGGAATCATATGGAATTGAAGAGGAGTTTTGATTTGAAGGAGAGGATGGAGATGGAGGAGTTTTATGATAATCACTACCACTTCCTTCTCCTTTACCTCAGTTTGAGTCTTTTCATTCTTATTTTGTTCCTTATATAATTCTTCCACCATAATTTTTATCCCCAAAAACTCTTGCTAAAACATTGCTTCAGATTCAAAAGGTTTTTATTCCCTTGTATATTTCATTGGTTGCCTTTGGAATGCATATATATACTAATCTCAGGATTGTACTCTTTAAGTGAACCTTCTCCCTGATGAGCTTAGGTATTGCAACAAGAATTTTGCAACTCCCATGGCTACTAGCTTTACTTATCAACCCGGGTTCGTACAAACTTGGAGGTGAAAATGCTATATGCACAAGTAGAAGTGAAGGTCCTGCCTATTGTCACTATTTATCTAGCAAGAGACCCAAGGGGTTCCAAGCTAGACTTCTCTCGGGTCAGAAGAAGCTTAATTCTTTGATGGAAGAAGAGTAAACCTATTCTAAGAGAGAGCTACTCTACTGCAGTAATGAAGAAAATAACATGAAATGCTTAAATCACACCATAACCTAACTAACCAACTAAACAACTATGCTAAGAAGAATTGCTAAAACAATCACTAACCCAAGGTTGCTATCTAAGTTGTAGAGGTAAAGAGAATTAAACTATACTAAGATGTAAGCAAAGAAACTTAAGCGAAATTCATTTTCAAGTGGAAGAGTGATCGAAGGTCAGAATCAATGAAAGGAGGATGTAAGGACACAATAGCACATAGGGACCGTTGGATGGATCAATGCACCGAAGATGGATGGTGGAGATATTATCATGGGGGCTTAAGTGAATAGATACATGAACAGGGGTAACAGAGCAGATGAATAGCAAAGATTGTATCGCGAGGGATTAAGTCAGGAGATGAGCATATAGAGTAATGGAGCAGATGAATGACAAAGATTGTATCACTAGGGAATAAGTCAAGAGATAGACGGACATGGTAATGAAGCAATGAATGTTTAAGATCTTATCATGCAGATTAAGTCAAGTGGATGGCGAAGATCATATCACGAGAAAAATAAACGTGTGGAAATGATGGGGTGGGTTTCTAAAACGGTAAGTAGTTTCTTGCATGCCCTCAAGGTAGTAAGAAGAATTATGAAATTTCATGCAATTAGCCTTACTGTGCGACATGTAGCACTTGAAAACCACTTTTCTCATGTGCTCTTGGATGGATAATGGTCGTGCAATAATCTGCGTGAGATTGTGTAAGAGCCACTGAATCAAGTGGGGCTGATCAACGGTGGAGATCAGCCAAGCTAGTTGACGATCGGGTGAAGTGATAGCTATCGGATCAAGCGGGGCAGATCGACGGTGGGGATTTAAAGTGCATAAAGTGTTGAGGTGACGCGATAGCCATCAGATCAAGCGAGGCATATTGATGGTGGGGATTTAAAGTGCATAAAGTAAGTGGAAGACTGCACATGAGGCAAAAGTTAGAGAAAATAATGAATCACATGGTGATTGTGAAGGTTTGTTGTGGATCGAATGATGAGGAAGCGATGAATGAAGAATGTGTTGAAGGTGGTTTCAAATGAAAACAATAGAGAAAACCGGTGAGGGTGAACGAGTAACTACATCAAACGAAAAACTCCATATCTCATGCAAGAACCAGAAACCTGTGATTTTGGGGGTTGCTGAAGGGTCTCTTCCTCAAGTCATGGTCCCAGAGGGAGGAGATGAGGCCGAGACACCTACGGGAAACCTGATCTTTTTGTCCTAGCTAACCTGCGAACTAAAAGAAGGCATAAATGGAAGTAAACTGAAGTAAATGAAGCTACTAAAGCAACTAAATAGAAAAACCTTGAATCATTTATGCTATACTACTGTAATGGAAATGAATCTACTTAAGAAAATGAACAGAATCAAGAAGCTACTTAATTAAATAAACAAAACTAGAAAGTTATTTAAGAAAATGAACAAAAAACAGGAATCTATGCTAGCATAACAGTACAATAAATAGGATCTTTGGCCACTCGGGTCGGGCCCTAACCCAAGAGCTTCAGCCCTCTGAGTTAACTCAGAGCCGGCTTAAAACAAAACTCATTCTCATTATGAAAACCATGGATTACAAAACAACTGTCACAAGTCTCTTGCAACTCAGAAATAAAGTAAAGTTTTACAATAGAAGTCTGAATCCTAATGAGGTCCTAAGCCTCTCTACTTATACATCTGAATTCTATAATGACTTCCTTCCAAATTAGGGTGGTTTGGCTCCCAACTCAAGATAAACTATTTTCTATCCTTTTCACTTGCTCGGTTGTCTTCTAGTGATTTGGTTGTTTGAACTTTGAGCTGATTGAAGAATATTTGAATGGAGGGGTAGTAAATGAGGAGGATTTACCTCCTATAATTCCTCTCCCTTGTCCCATTCGAGTTTTTACCAAGGTATTTTCCATAGTTCCTTGCTTTTATCCTTTATTCATGCATTACATGCACATTAGACCACAAAGAAAAATATCCAACTCTAACTCATCTCATAAACAAAATATAATCAAAAGTATGAAATAAGTTGTGAGAATAGTTGGTTTGACTAAGCTAGGAGGTGAAGTAAGGCCAATTAAGGCCCATATAATTACTCAATGATGAGGCTCATCATCACCCCCCTACTAAAAGTGTTGCTCATCCTCTAAGCAACTTAGTGGCTTTGGTAGCCTTTTTGACATCCCCTACTTCTGTCGTGGTCTCTTCTTCTTGTTCATAGAAGCCTGCTTTCCTTTCTACTTCTTCCCACTGCCTCTTTTCCTCTTCTTCTTTTCTCTTATCTTCAAACTGTGTGGTAGTGTGTTCCATCTCCTTTAGTAGGCATGTGTATTATCATCTCTTTGCAACTTAAAGATATCCTCAAAATGTGAAATCACCTTCCCTTGGGCAGCAAGATATCTAAGTGCCAACTGAGGATCTTTTGTAATTAGATTATGGGTGCTGATTAGGGCCACGAGATTTGATTGTTCATCTATGATGAAAAGAGGTTCATTTTTCTCTCTAGCCAATATTATTTTCATCTTTGCAGCCCCTGACTTCTCATGTTTCATTGATGATGCCAAAGGCATTAATTGTAGATCTCCTTAGCTCTACATTAGGATCCCAAATATTCATGTTTGTGAGGGCCATGTTCTGCAAGAAAAAACTCAGCCATTTTGGCCCTATCCTCTAGTGGAATTTGATCACAAAGATCAATAAACTGCCTGTAGTCCTGAAATGGCCTAGTGCTCCTTTGTGCTAGTGTTTTGATTTAAAACTGTAGCCATTGTTCTATGAGGTAAAGAGCATAGGATTTAGCTGGCATCCTACACTAGATGGCCTCCAAGGGAGGCTGTCCATACAAGCTAGTTGGTTTTCCTTTTCCTGCAATTGACCTCTCAACCATGCATTTTCACTCTCAAGTTGATCTCTCATTATTTCTTCTATGTCCTTTGGTGTAGGGGAATATTCAATATCAATAAGGAGTTTTGTTGATATTTGTGGCTTCCCTTGTTTGAATCTTGTGCTATTTCTTGTTCTGAAATATATAGGGGTTTGCCTCCTCCTTTTCCTTTTTTTGCTTGATTAGTGTGCTGATATCAGTGATGGCAGTTGCTACCTTCCTCTTAGGGATCTCTGGAGACACCCTAGGTGACTCCTCCTTTTGTTCTTCCCCTTCTGTTTCAATGCATTCTTCCTTTTTGTTTTTCTTATCTTCTTCCTTTTGCTGTTCTTTCTCATTTCCATCAGTTTCTTCCTCTATTTCAACATCATCCTCTTTCTCTTCTGCTTCATCACGTTCCTATGTATTAGTTTCTTCTTCATCCATGTCATCCCCATATAGCTTTGTATCTTCTTCTTCTTGTTTTTCCTCCTCCTCACTAACAGAAGGACTAACATCATAGGTGAGGGTTTTGATGTCATCCTATACTAGTGAGTCTCTGAAGACTGACCATGTTATAGGGATCTTGAGGTTTTGGATGGCATCCTCAATGAGGATCCTAATCAACCCATGGTGAGCCAACTGTTGGGAATTCCCTTCCTTTACTTTGTTGCTGGAGTCTATGAGTGATTACATTAAGAAATAGGGTATGTTGAGTCTTTGGTGAGCTGGTGTTTCTACCCCAGATCTTAATTCTTCCAGCATTCTAAAATGGTAGCCATAAAAAACATTGTATCTACCCTCACATGAGATGTACTTGATGAGCATCTTGCTTGTGAGGCTTGAGGAGGAAATGAGAGGTTTGACACAATAATTTTAAAATTTAGGAGAAAACAAAGTTTCCTGTATATGTAATCCACTAGCTTTTTAGAGGAAACTGGCCACCTTTTTACTTACAAACCAACTACCTCTTAACCTTTACAACTTTTGATCAAATGATGCATATGAGTGAGTGATTGGGATACTTACCTGCAGTATTCATGCTACACTACAATTCTCAAAGGTTAGAGGTGTTGCCTTGTTTATTTGCTGCATGGTCATTCTTCTTCCTCCTCTGCTGTCTTCTGATGGTGTTTGTGACTGAAGATATGATGCTACTGCTGCTGCTGTGGAGCTCTTAGATTACCACTTGGAAATGTTTGGTGTCTCCCATAGAATTTCTTGATCATGTTGCTGGCTGGTGCTGTGAGGATGTTGTAATGAATGGACATAGGGAGTAGGAGTGTGTGTGGATGCAGGGATGATGGTAATGGATGACGTGAGAGGTTAAATCTTGTCTAGTATGAATTTTGGGGAATAACCAATCTACCATTCAGGGGATCCTGTAGAAAACACAATATTCACCTGAATTGAAGCAATGAAGTGAAAAACAATGGAATTGATGGAGGGATGCATGGTAAGGAGTGGAGGAGATGAATATATCTGAGGTAGGGTTCCCTTTGGATCTTTTCTTTGCTCCTTGATTGTCTTTCTCACCCACCTGCAAATAACAATTATGGCTTTTTTTTTCTTTTATTATTATATATTAAAAAAAAACACCTAGGCTACCTCAGAGAGGTTTTCACCCTAGATGTTTTCCCTGGGTGCCTCAAGGAAGGTTTTCACCCAGGGATTTTCTTATTTTTTTTCTTTCTACCCTACCCTACTTGAAAAACAAAATCACTTTCAAGTATAAGAATACTTCCAATGGAGCTAGGTGTACATCAAGATGACAGACAAGATGATGTGGAGGCTTGAAATGTATGCTTTGACATGTACCTGGATTTCAGAGACCAAATGATTTGACTTTGAAAGGATCAAGCATATTTCAGGAAGAGAGTGATGCTGCAATTTAGTGATTGTCGGGAACCTTATTTCAATGTAGTTGTGATATACCTAGTCCGCTTGCTAATTTGGATAAGCTTGGATGTCTTCTTCTTTCATGACCTTCAAATATTCCTCTTTCTACTGAGTGTTCTCTTGAACATATGGAGGATTTGATGGTAACCATGAGGGATCTTTCTCAATCTCTAATTTTGTTGTCTGCTCTTCATCAAATGCAGCGCATGGTTCTTTGATCTTCTCTTTGGAATCTTCTTCTTCTATATGTTGTCCTTCAATGATATCAGGAGAATCTCTTTTTTTCAATACTCTTCCTGAGCTATGGTGAATACCATTGATCTCAAGAGGAGATTTTTGTAAGTGTTGTATGTCAGCATTGTAAGTGGGCTAAGCTACTTCAATGTGTGGGTTTGGAAATGGTGGTACAGGTAGTTGAGTGGGAATGTATATTTGAGATGGATGTGGATGGGTTATGGTTATGGTGGAGGTGAATGGTAAGGATAATATGGAGTTTGGTATGGAGGATATTGAGGAAATACTAAGGATATTGTGGATGGCTCCCATAAATTCCTTGCCAACCTTGTTGCCAAGATTTGTTTTGGGGTTGTGATGGCCAATGTTACCAAGGAAAAGGTGTGTTCCAACTATTTGGAGGTGGATGTGCATAATATTGAAATTATGAATTAGGCTCTTTCATCATATCATGTTGAATAAGCTGCCATGGTCCTCTTGGAGCTACATAACTTTGCTACATTGGAAATGGACTTGGTCCATTGTCCTCCTAGTGAAATTTCTTCAACCTTGGTAATGATGGACAATGTCTAACATCCTGTGATTCTGCAACACAAATACCATGGTCCTCTTGGAGCTACATAACTTTGCTACATTGGAAATGGACTTGGTCCATTGTCCTCCTGGTGAAATTTCTTCAACCTTGGTAAAGATGGACAATGTCTAACATCCTGTGATTCTGCAACACAAATATCAACATTTTCTTTTCCTTCATCTTTCATTCTTAACATTTCTACTTGTTTTGTTAGATTGCTAAGAATTTATGCTTTAAAATCATCAAACAAATTTACAAGTTTAGCTTGACTTACTGATCTTCATGCTGATTTACCTACTCTTGCTTTTCCTCTTGATATGTGTTTGCATGTTTCACAAATTTCCTCAAATGATAATTGTTATACATCAAATTTACTCAAGTTATTTAGGAGATCAATCCATTCATCCCTAATTTTTCTAAGTAAGAGGGTTTTTAATGTGTCAGATCCTAAATGATGTAGTTTTTCCCTCTTAGCATTGTACATGAACCTCTCTATTAGATCCTCTAGACTCTCATATTCTCTTTGATTCATTCTAAATATTTCTTCTTTAAGATCATGATCTTTATATTTGTCTAGAAATATATTTTGCATATCATTCCATGATATTATTGAATTAGTTTGTAAACTCATGAACCATCTAAGAGCTCTATCCTTTAAATTTTCTGGAAACAATCTCAGTTTTTGAGTTTTTGATAAGTAACCATAAGATCTACAAATAATTTCAAATTCAAAGAGAAAGGTTTCCAGATCCTTTGACCTTAAACCATTAAATTTTGGAAGAGAAGATGGAGGTATGTTCTTCATGTGCACACTACCCTTAGTATCTTGAACTGGAAATCCAAGATGATCTTCCTCATTATCATCATCTCCATCCATTTATTCTACATTATTTGTCATTTGCTTCTTCTACTTGCAAGAGTGAATGGTTATGTGGCCCCTATTGCACCACATGATCAAATGGGGGGGTTGGGTTGGTGTTTGGAGAATTTTTTGTTTTTGTTTTTGTTTTTATGGTTGAGTGAAAAGTATAATGCAATGCAATTTTCTACTTTTGAAATTAAATATTCCTAATGAAAATATTTTTTTATTGTGCAGAAATGAAATTGCTAATTGAATAAAAAACTATTGACAAAAAGAAAACTACTTGCATAATGAAACTGCTGATTGAATGAAAAACTACTGACAGAAATAAAACTACTTGCATATTGAAATTGTTGATTAAACAAAATCTACTAACAAAGAAACTAGCTGAATTGAAATTCTACTTGCAGAATGGAAAGGAAAGCAGATAATGACAACTGAAAGAAAGGAAGAAACTAGTTTACTTTTGCAGAAATAAACTAATGGAAGAAAGTTGGAAACTAGAAATATAAGAAAAGAGCAGTAATCACATTCTACTCTTACACCTCCCCCGAAACGGCGCCAAAAAGTAATGATCCTAGGTACTGCAACAAGAATGCTGCAACTCCCATTGTTACCATATTTACTTATCAACCCAGGGTTCATGCAAACTTGGAGGTGACAGTGCTATATGCACAAGTAGAAGTGAAGGTCCTGCCTGTTGTCACTATTTATCTGGCAAGAGACCCCAGGAGTTCCAAGCCAGACTTCTATAGGGTCAAAAGAAGCTTAATTCTTTGATGGAAGAAGAGCAAACCTATTCTAAGAGAGAGCTACTCTACTGCAATAATGAAGAAAATAACATGAAATGCTTAAATCACACCATAACCTAACTAACCAACTAAACAACTATGCTAAGAAGAATTACTAAAACAATCACTAACCTAAGGCTGCTATCTAAGTTGCAGAGGTAAAGAGCATTAAACTATACTAGGGTGTAAGCAAAGAAACTTAAGTGAAATCAATTTTCAAGTGGAAGGGCGATCGGAGGTCAAAATCAATGAAAGGACGACGTAAGGACATTGTAGCGCATAGGGGCTGTTGGATTGATCAACACACAGAAGATGGATAGTGGAGATCTTATCTCAGGGGCTTAAGTGAATAAATAGATGAACAAGGGTAACGAAGTAGATGAACGACAGAGATCGTATCGTGAGGGATTAAGTCAAGAGATGGGCGGACAGAGTAACGGAACACATGAATGGTGGAGATCGTATCATGAGGGATTAAGTCAAGAGATGGACGGATAGGGTAACAAAGTGATGAACGAATGATATCTTATCATGCGGATTAAATCAATAGATGGACGATGGAGATCATATCATGGGAGAAATAAACACGCAGAAATGATGGGGCATGTTTTGAAGACGGTAACTAGTTTCTCGCGTGCCCTCAAGGTAGTAAGCGGGATTCTAAAATTTCATGCGATTAGCCTTATTGCGTGACACGTCGCACAAGAAAACCACTTTTCTTGCATGCTCTTAGGCGGATAACGATTGTGTAATAATCTGCACAAGATTGTGCAAGAGCCATTGGATTAAGTGGGGTTGATCAACAATGGAGATAGACCAAGCTAGTTGGCGATTAGGTGAAGCGATAGCCATTGGATCAGGTGAGGCGGATTGAGGGTGGGGATTTAAAGTGCATAAAGTGTTGAGGTGATGTGATAGCAACCGGATCAGGCAAGGTAGATCGATGGTGGGGATTTAAAGTGCATAAAGTAAGTGGAAGACTTCATGCGAGGCAGCAATTATAGAGAATAATGAATTAGACGGTGATTGTGAAGGTTTGTTGTGGATTGGACGACAAGGAAGCAATGCATGAAGAACGTGATGAAGGCAGTTTCAAATGAAAATGACAGAGAAAACTAGTGAGGGTGAATGAGTAACTGCATCAAATGACAAACTCCATAGCTCATGCAAGAACCAAAAACCTATTTTTTGGGGGTTGCTGAAGGGTCTCTTCCTCAAGTCATGGTCCCAGAGGGAGGAGATGAGGCCGAGACACCTGCAGCCAACCTGATATTTTTCTCCTAGCTAACCTGTGAATTGAAAGAAGGCATAAATGGAAGTAAATTGAAGCAAATGCAACTACTGAAGCAACTGAACAGAAAAACCATGAATCATCTAAGCTATATTGTTGTAATGGAAATGGATCTACTTAAGAAAATGAACAAAATTAGGAAGCTACTTAAGCAAATAAACAGAACCAGAAAGCTATTTAAGAAAATGAATAGAAAACAGGAATCTATGCTAGCATAACAGTACAATAAAGAGGAGCTTTGGCCACTCAGGTTGGGCCCTAAACCAAGAGCTTCAACCCTCCAAGTTAACTCAAAGCTGGCTTAAAACAGAACTCATCCTCATTATGAAAACCATGGATTACAGAACAATTGTCACAACTCTCTTGCAGCTCAGAAATAAAGTGAAGTTTTACAATAGAAGTCTGAATCCTAATGAGGTCCTAAGCCTCTCTACTTATACATCTGAAGTCTCTAACAACTTCCTTCCAAATTAGGGTGGTTTGGCTCCTAACTCAAGAAAAACTATTTTCTGGCCTTTTCACTTGCTCGACTGTCTTCTAGTCCTCATGATTTAGTTGTTTGCACTCTGAGCTGATGGTTGAATATTTGAATGTAAGGGTAGTAAATGAGGAGGATTTGCCTCCTATAATTCCTCTCCCTTGTCCCATTCGAGTCTTGACCAAAGTCTTTGCCATATTTCCTTGTGTTTATCCTTTATTCTTGCATTTTTCCTTGCTTTTATCCTTTATTCATGTATTACATGCGCATTAGACCACAAAGCAAAATATCCAACTCTAACTCATCTCATAAACAAAATATAATCAAAAGTATGCAATAAGTTGTGAGAATTGTTGTTTTGACTAATCTAGGAGGTGAATTAAGGTGAATTAAGGCCCATATAATTACTCAATGATGAGGCTCATCACTCCGCACTTGATCTTATATCTAATTATCATTCAATACTGACATTTTGCAAATCCAAATTCACATATCCCCAATGAATAGTTTTGATATCAAACTTGATCTATAGTTAGTGTTAAAGGATTGTTTTAAAAATCCACTAATTTTATTTTTAGAACAAACTTCTTAATTTTATACCATTGCATTTAAAATTGGCTTATTTAATTAAAAAACAACATTTAAAGAATTAAAAGAAAAATCCAAAACTGAAATAACATTCGAATTACTCAACAAATTGATAACATAGTTCACCCATATGACATATATCTCTAGGTTTACTTCAATTGATGCAATGATCCTTTCATAAGGATACACACACATAATTTCACCTCTTTACATAAATGGTGTCCTTTGATTAACATGTAAATTTGCATTAGATTATGCTTGTTTCCCAATAAAAGGGATTCTCCTTTGGATATCCATAAATAGTTTTCCTTGTCTGCCATCAAAAGAATATGCTTTTCATTTCACCATGTATTGAATCCTTAGAGCTCTCTCTTATCCCTTTCTACTACTTTAGATTGAATTTTACCTCATTTCTAAGCCTCGATATCTCTTATCAAGATGGCTACCTCATCCTCTAACTAAATTATCTTGGAAACAATGGGAACATTATCTAATGCCTTGAGAATTTGGTCAACTTAGCACACCACCACTACTAGTTCCTCTCAATTATATAGTTTCCAAAGTGAATGTTGATAATTGAATTAATCCTATTCATGGGCAATTAGTGAGTGATTCCTAAGTTGTGTGTAGAATATGACTATTGAGATAGAGAAACAACATGGTGTCTAGAATATGATGGGATTTGAATCCTTCCAAATCTACCCACACATTGCTTTGGAAGAAGAGGCTTTGAACTAATCTATGTAAACCATTTTTAATAGATGAGGTACTCGTTTCCTGTGATGAAATAAAATCATATGGATATGTGATACCCTAGTCAACTCCACCACGACTTCCATGATTTTTATTAGAAAATTATATATTACATAGCAATGGAACACATAAAATATTGAGGAAACACAAATAAAAAAAATGCATAAAACAAGAGAGACACAGATATATGTGGTTCACCCAATTTTGGCTACATCCATGGAGAAACAACCAATCCTTCCTTTTATATTATCCAACAAAATGAAGAGATACAACCTACAACATATCTGCTACAATTTCCTCTTCGCTCTCACACAACCTCCTCTCTCTCTCTCACTCATAATAATAATACACATATGCAATGCAATTCCCTCATATAAATTGAGGGTTTCCTTCTAGGGGAAAAAACCTAAATTAAAATAAATTATACCATCATATCATCCACCTAATGAACATCCTAGATTGACTATGACATTACAATATTTTACAAGGCAAATTTTTATCTATTTTTAGCTTTAGGGGCACTGACCCCGAACCCCCACCAAGGGGGAGGGTTTCCAAACATGCAGAACCCCCCCATAGACCCCCTAGGAACCAATAGTGGATAGGAAGGCCCCCCCACAGCCCCCGATTAGTGTTTTAGATCAAAATGTGGCTGAAACAAGACCTCTGAATCAGGAAGATAATTAGGCTCCACATCCAACAATCTCCCACTTGGAGATTGATTATAGAAACTCCATCACTGCTTCATTTGTTGGACAATTCTTCCACTTTGGACTTGGCTATTTCTTAGCTTCATCATCATACTTGAAGATCAATTTAAACTTAGAATAATACCAGTTTATCCTTGGTTACAGCTTTTGTTAACATATGTACATGATTCTGGCTAGTGTGTATCTTTTCCAACTTCAACTATTCATCTTCCAACATTGACCATATGAAATGGTACTTGAGCTATATATGTTTAGTATTGGAATGAAATGCTGAGTTATTTGCAAGATGCATGAAACTATGGTTGTCACTGTATAACTTTCCCATCTCTTGCTTCTTACCCACTTTGTCCATAAACCTTTGAACCAAATCATTTCTTTACTAGCATTTGTAGTAGCAACATACTTTGCTTCTATTGTTGAAAAGTGAAACAAAACTTTTCGTTTTTGAAACCTAACTGATATTTATTCCACCTATAGTAAACACATACCCTATGGTGGTCCTCCTGTTATCTCTATCACTTTCCATATCTGCATCAACATATACCTGTAGAGAAATGTTTGAACCACGAAAACATAATTCTTGATTTGTGGTACCTCTCAAATACTTGAGAATCCATTTCACTTCCATCCAATGTACTTTTCCTGGATTTTTCATGTACCTGCTTACAACCCCCACTGCATGTGAAATATTATGCCTTGTGAAGACCATTGCATACATTAAGCTTCCAGCTAATGATGCATATGGAGATTTATACATATAATCCATCTCTTCCCGAGTCTTGGGACACATCCCTTTACTTATTTTGAAATGGCTAGCCAAAGCTTTGCTAATTGGTTTTTCATTTGCTATAATATTATCTGCAACCGTCACAAAGTTACATGCATGTTCATAAAAAATAACTAACTATCAAAGTAGGAGAAGTAGATTACCTCAAGCCTCCATGTAGATTTGCTGGAGAGCACAATGCAGCTAGGCAGAAGTCCCCTGAGCCGACTTTAGATCAAGTCCTGCACATAGAAGAGACAAGCATAATCATAGCACACAACTCTGATAACTAATACATGAATACATAAAAGAATATCTAGTTACACATAACTAAGCTACTCATGCTAAAAGATATTGGACAAACAATTAAATGAATGATAGTACGAACGCAACGGAGTAGACATTACAACTACAATTCTATATTAATGTTGGAACAATGATTACAACCATCTATTGTATCAGCCTTTCCTTACCCATCCAACTTCTCTCTCTCTCTCCCTTCTTACCAACTTCTTAAGATTTGAGACAATGCTCAACAATCAAGTATGCTATCCTTTCAAATGCTCCGACCTTTCTCACCATAGCCCTAGCTTTGCTTATGTAGCAATTGAGTTAGGTTTTCCAAGCTCCTCCTTGAGTTCCCTAGGGTAAAAGCAATGAAGTTGCCATGCTTTTCAGCTCTTTCCCAATTGCCTCCTTCTTTAGTATTAGAAATCCTCCAAATATGTCGAATTTGGATGTTTCCTTGCTTTTCTTGAGTAATTTTAGGAACAAATATCTAGATATTTATGAGTCAATTTGTTCCTTTGCCTTAGAAATTCACTAGGATTCACTAATGATGTTCCCATACTAGTAACTTGAGTTAGTAGGGTCACTAACGCACCCTTAGGCTTGCAGAGAAGCTTTATAAAGCAGGTTGTCAATGCATAGCCAACGTTAGTGTGGAAACATGGCATGTGATCTTGGTCTTTGCTTCAATTATCATGTCTTTCCCCTCCGAGTTGATGAGGAGGTCAATTTGTTATATACCAGCATTATGCATATTAAATTTTTCCAACAAATTTTCTATGTACTCATTCTAAGACAATGTTAATTTGTGATTTTTCCTGTCTCTAGTTATTCTCACACCAAGGATTTGTTTTGAAAAATTGAAATCCTTCATTTCAAATGAATTTTCCAATTTTCCTTTGAGCACATTTATTTCCTACATGTTAGACCCTAACACAATCATGTCATCTACATACAATAAAAATATAATATATATGCCATCATTTTACTTTTTAAGATAGACACAGTGGTCAAAGTGACATCTAGTACAACCTTGTTTGGACATAAAATTGTCAAATTTTAGATACCACTGCCTTAAGGCCTGTTTTAAGCCATACAAGCTCTTCTTCAACCTTCACACTAATTTTACCTTTCCTTTGAACTCATCTCCTTGTGGTTGCTGCATATAGATCTCTTCGTGCAAATCCCCATGGAGAAAGTTCATCTTTACATTTAATTGCTCAAGATGAAAATCTCTTGCTGCCACGAAACATAAAATTGTTATGATTGAAGCCATTTTAACAACAAGAGAAAAAATGTCATGAAAGTATATAAATTTATTTTGTGCAAATCCCTTCACCAGAAGTCTAACTTTATACATTTATTTACCTCCATATTCTTACTTCAACATGTAAACCCATTTATTTTGCAATGTTGTTTTACCAGTAGGAGAATTGACTAAGTCCCAAGTCTGGTTTCGCATCAAGGAGTAAATCTCTTCTTTCATGGATAACTCCCACTTCTTCCCAGTTTCTATCTGCATTGCTTCTTCATAAAATTCTGGTTCACCAGAATCAGTCAACAATACATCATATAATGAAGGGGAGTATTGTTCAGGGGGTCTACTTGTCATGGTAGATATTATAACACCACTTTTAGGTGTTTGAGGTGCCTATTGTTGTTGTGGTTATTGTTGTTGTTGTTGTTGTTTTTTTGCTGATTTTGTTCATTATGATTCCCAAGAACCTTTGAATTTACTTTTCCTGTTATCTCATCAAGCACTGCGTATTCCTTTTTTTTCTTTTTCCTGTTTCTTTTCCTGCATTTGATCCTTATACAAGACATTTTCATTGAATATGACATCTCTGATCCTAATTATTTTGTGATTTTCATAATCATATAAGCGATAACCAAAATCATTAACACCATATCCAATAAAGGTACATTTATTTTATTTTGCCTCAAGATTTGTTGTATTTTCTTTATTGATGTGGAGAAAGGCTTCAAAACCAAAAATATTTAAAAATGAGTAGTTTACCTTTTTACTTGTCTATGCCTCCTCTAAAATGCCACCATCCAAGGAACCTAAAGTCCCTCTGTTTATTAGATAAACAATAGCATCTACAACATCTACCCAAAATTGTAAAGGCAATCCTACATGCAATCTCATGCACCTTGCACGCTCCATGATTGTCCTATTCATATTTTCTGACACACCATTTTCGTGTAGTGTTCCTGGAACCATCTTCTCTCTATGAATTCCATGCTCTAAACAATACTTATAAAACTCTTTGCTACGTATTCACCTTCATTATCTAATTTTATACACTTCAACTTCTTTCCTGTCTCATTCTCAACAAAATATTTCCATTTCTTGAAAGTATCAAATACATTAGATTTATTATGAATACAATAAATATAGATTTTCCTAGTTTCATCATCAATAAAAGTCACATAATAATGAGAGCCACCGAGAGATGATACTTGAGCAGGTCCCCATACATCTGTATGCACAAGCTTTATTTTTTTTCTCCTTTTGTTTCCCAACTCTAAGAAATATGAATCTCTTTTATTTTCTGTAAACACAATTCTCACATAAATCCAAATAAACATGCTTCAAATCTGGCAACAAAGTTCTTGATTGAATAATCTGCATCCCCTTCTCACTCATGTGCCCGAGCCTATGATGACACAATGTTGTATCTTCTCCCATGGAGGTTAAAGAATTAACACAATTAGAAATACCATTACATACATACAATATACCAACAATTTATCCTTTTTTCTATTATCAATGACCATTTAGTCACATTCCAGGTTTTATCTGTAAAATTAGTCACACAACCTTTACCACCTAATTGCCCTTTTAAGATTATATTTTACTCTATATATGGAACTAGCCTTACCTCCTTCAATATCCATTGGTTTCCATTCTATTATTTTATAAAAAACTTACCCATTCCAATGATTTTACAGGTTTATCATCACCTAGACGAACCTGTCCAAAATCTCCTTGAACACAGTCATGAAAATGATTCCTATTAGGCATGGCATGGAATGAGGCCCCTTAATCTACCACCCAGGCATCAATAATATTTTCTAATGAAATAATCAAAGCATCTTACAACACATCACCCGCCACATTCGCTTCATGATTGTTCTCTTGTTGTGCATCTCCTTCCACTAGGACAAAATGGCTAATTAGTTACTAAAAAAATGACTAAAATTTGCATATAAACGACCATTTTTCAGTTGGCGACCAGTAGTAGTATCTTATAATGTGACCAAATTTTAGTCATTTTTAGCTTAGGCATTAATTGATTGTCTCAATTTCATTGTCTAGTAGTATATTTAGTCATTAATTTGGTAATTAATTTAGTCATTAATTGCCACAATTAATGACGAAATATGAAATAAAATATATTACTATATGGTCACCCAGAAAAACCAATTAATGACCAAAGAAATATGACGAAAATGTTGGTCCTGTTATAAGATACTGTAAATTAGCTACTAATAGTCATGTGTATGCAAATTTTAGTCATTGTTTGAAACCAATTAATGACCAAATAAATATGACTAAATTTTGATCGTCTTATAAGATACTGTAAATTAGCTACTAATAGTCGTATATATGCAAAATTTAGTTGTCATTTGTAATACAAATTTATCATTTGCAGTAGTCATTTATCTTTTTTCAGTAATTTCATATTCATTATATAAATGACTAATTTAGTAGTTTATATTCATTTCATTTATTTTCATTAATAATTATTGTAAACAACTAATTTAGTTGTATATTCATTTTGTTTGTGTTCATAATTAATAAATATAAACTACTAACTTAGTAGTTTTCAATTGATTTCATGTGTTCATTATTAATCAACACAAATTACTTGGTTGATTTTGCGATTAAATTAAAAATATGTTATACAATGTGCACTGGTTCATCTAATATGTAAATGCAAAGTTACATCTGTTAATTACAATATTAAACAATATCAAGTGCAACTATAAATAATTTCAACCACATAAATTATATCATATGAAATGTCAAGCATTACAAAATGAGTTTACAACTTAATATTGGCTAGACTACAATTTACACATGAAATTTTGTTTCATCACTACAAAACATTTTCATTATGTTGCAAAAAAATTGCAAGTGAATTCACCAACTCTGAAGAATTTACCATCAATCTTTATGTGTGTGTCTTATGCGGGATATTGGCTTTAAGGGTATCACTAGACTAGTTCTCTTCTCTCTCTTTTTTCATTTTTCGTCCAAGTGTTATTGTTTTCCTCTTTCTTTAAATCATGCCGTTGACCATCAATATTGAGTTCATTTTCTAAAAACAAAATAAGATACAATGCAGAGTGTAATACATGAAATAAAATGAACAATAGAATATAAACTAAAGTAGAGTATAAAGGATTTATATGACATACACCTCAACATCAACAATGTTAAAGTCATTCCCCCCCATACGATCAAGAAGCTCGAACAAGATTTCTTCCGTTGAGCGATAGTGGTCACTATGTGGTTAGATGACCTATATAAACAAAGAAAATAAAATTTCACCATAGGAAATAACACCTTAGTAACTTAGTGTTCAATTTTAAGGGAAAGATTAGGCACAATCATGCTAACTAAGTTACATTCTCAAAATCTCAAGCTATAAATAACTTTTGAAAATAAATAATCTCAGGTGTGATGTCTAATCCTTGTTGTATTTGCAACAACATCTCATTCTCTAGCACATGAACTTGGTCAAGTATATAAACAACATGTGATCAAATAACAAAATGAAAGTAAACTTTTCTAATAGTCATGAAAATATTTTAACACAAAACAATTAACAAAATTTCAATCAATATCGTGTAATACTACTTTCATCTTCAAGCTTTGGTTGTTGTTTAGATGGACATGATACCAAGTATTTTCAATTTCATAGTTAAAATACAAAGAAAAAACAAAAGTGATGCTTAAAATATAATCAAACAATTAAGAGAGGATATCATGGAATGGACATTGCAATTATAAAAAAAATTGTTTACATATCAATCGATGTATTTTAAGACATCGCTAAAAAATTTGCTTGCCCAAAATAACCATGAGGTGAAAGAATCACGACATTAAAAACATCGGTGGAAAACCTATGCTCAAATCATTCTTAATTTTGTCACTTCAAAAATAATTGAAACAAGATATAACACTGATCTCAAACAACTTACAAAAAAAAATCCTTAGTGGCACAAACTCTCCTAGTATTTGTATAAGAGTTTAGAAGAATTTTGTATACTCCTTTTAGGACTATCTATAATATTCCACTTGTTTTTAGTAAAGTTCAACACATATTACACACTTTAAATGGAAAATCAGATATAGTTTCAATAAACAGACTGATAAAATAAGAGTGAAATGCATATGGAGACTAATACCATTGAACAAACAATATGGTACCAATAAGAAGATTGTTTTTAAGAACTTAAATGAGGACCAAATACCAACCCAAGCATGATTTAAGAGCCTTTTGAATATTTCCATACTTCTTTCTCGCAAACCCTTTCAACATGCATTCAAAAGATCAGGGAACAAAGTAACCTGTAGTTCTAGCCATTGAATTAAAATAAGCAAATGTTATTTTCAGCCTCTTTCTCTTGGGAGTGTTGCTTTTACATTGCCCCTATTTCTGAGTGTGTTGTCCCATCATCCAACCTACACAGGGAAAACAAATATATTTAGCTGTTGAATATATTGGAAATCAAATGTAAAATTAACTCAACTTGATCTTTACATGGCATAGGCATAATGAAATGGTAAAATAGAAGCATGCTAACTCAAAAATAGGAGATGATAAAAAATAATAATGGAGCATTGTTTCCTTCCATAGAATTTTCTCTGGCCACAACAATCGAAAGGATGTCATGTATCAACATATGCTCCTCATTGGTACATGCATTTGCTTATTCATTGAAATCCCGCACATCTGCTACCCTCTTACTAAACATTACCCTCGATCCTAGAGCTTAAGCACAGTGAGAATAGAGCTTCTACAAGCATGCATGCAACTTGATATTCATGGTCAAAAAAATGAACATGGCAATGACATTGAGATTTCGCATTCTTAGCTAACATTGTTTGCCTAGAAAAATGTTCTTGGTCTCATTCTTGGAACATGTTTCCTGCATTGATCATCATAGACAACTTGATGCCATAAAGTCAAATAGAGATAAAAATTTAACCATAACTCCTATAGTCAAATATTAAGGTCCATCTTGCATAATGAATTTTAAGGAATTGCTCATCATATCCCGTTAAATTTCTAATTTAAGATCCTAATATCGTGGACTATAATCAATATGATTAGCCTCACATCCTTCATCAAAAAATAATTCTCCTTATATAATGACCCAAGTTTAAATTAAAATCATAACCTTCAAAGTTGTCATTACAATCATCCATCATTAGCCTCAAATGAGGGCATGTATATTATGGCTTTAAATGACAACTATAATCTAATTGAAAGATACAATTTATGAAGCATGCATAAATATTTGAAGATGTAATCAATGCGAAGTATGTAATTTCTACAACATATTTTAAAATTTAAAAATACAAAATAAAAAAATATGTAATTTATACAACATGTTTTAAAATGTAAAGATAGAAAATAAGTAAAAGTAAATAGTAATAAGTAAACCAGCATAGATCCAACTTTACTCTGGATCTACCAAGGGCTGGTTTAATTCCCCCTTTAAATAGGCTACATTCCACGTGAATACCTTGGGTCAATACCATGTGCCATATTTATTTTTATTAGTATTAATATTAGGGTTAATAATGCTTTTTTTGCATGGTATTAATAATAATTTGGCCCATAGGATTCACATAAATAAAGCCTATTTTTTTATTAATATTAATATTAGGGTTAATAATGTTTTTTTTTGGAGTAAATATAAAAAAAACATTTTATTTATTTACCATACCTCTTGTTTATTTATATTTTTATTAATTTACCATATCTCTTTTATAAATATGGTATTTGGCCCATAGGCTTCACTTGAGTCTTCATAATATAAAGAGGTTTATGGACTAAATATAAAAAGAGGTTTTAATTATTTACCATACCTCTAATTTATTTATATTTATATTTATTTACCATACCTTTGGAGTAAGTATAAAAAGAGGTTTTATTTATTTACCATACCTCCACTTTATTTATATTTTTTTGAGTGTTCATAAACCTCTTTATATTTTAAATTTATATTGTGTTTATATATAATAATAATTAGATTGATTTTTAAATACAACCTACATTAGATTAAAAATGTTAAATTTTTAGGTTTACATTTACATTTTTATGTGAGATTTATCCCATACTGGGCTGTAGAATAATAATATCTATTTTTTAAGGTCATTGCTAAGTCTAGCAAGGCATACATACTCTACCCCTCTTTGGTTTTGAACCTGTGACCTCTTAGGAAGAAACACATGCTCTTAACCATTAGGCCCACTCAAGCTGTATAAATAAATAAACAGTAACTAAATAATAATAGTAATAAATAAATAATAATAAGTGGATAAACACTAACAATTACAAATAATACATATTTAAATGTAAAAGGTTACCTGAATACATATTTTTTTACCCAAAACTTTACATATTACCCATAAATGTTCTTAATCTTTATTGAAATCGAGGTGTTATAAGTGTTTGGGAGTCGAAGTGCAATTTTAGTAAAATAAAAAAAAATAAAAAAACAAAAAAAACAAGTTTATTAAAATGCATAATCTAAGTAAGTCCAAATGCCTAGGAGTTTAAGATAAAAATAAAATTACCAATCTATGTAAGTTCAAATGTGTAGGAGTTTGGGATAAAAATAAAATGATCACTCAAAGAATACCCAAATGTCTAAGAGTTCGAGATAAAAATAAAATTACCAACTTACATAAATCCAAATGTCTAGGAGTTTGGGATAAAAATAAAATGATGACTCAAAGAATACCCAGATTCTCAATAAGAACTCATAATGCGAAAGGATTTTAAAAATAATAAAAACTAGTTTCTTTGAAAAGAAGGGTCGGGGGAGATTTAGAAGTTCGAGAGATTCTGAATAAGAACTGATAATGGGGAAGGTTGTTAAAAATAATAAAAACTAGTTTCTTTGAAAAGCACGATCTGGGGAGATTCAAAAGTTCCAGAGGCTAGGGGGGGCTAGCTATGGAACATGTTTAATCCTATGGATATTTGGATATCTCGCTCTAGATGGCTAAAACATTTTTGATGTTGGACATTTTATTTGTAAAATCATTATATAAAAGATTTATCAAATGAGAAATAATATTCAGAAATAAATTATATTGAAGAAATGCTTATGCTTAGATCCATATATATATGAGATCTGAGGTGTAAACAAACTCGTAATTTGTAAAAATGCCCAAACTTTAGATCATGTAAGGAGAAAAAATGAAATTTATTAAAGAAATGCATATAAAGTGGATTGAAACTATGTAAGGAGAAAAAACAAAATTTATTAAAGAAATTCATATAGAGTGGATTGAAATAGAATGGTTTTTTAGAAAAATGTGTGGAATCTACACTTACTCACAAAATATTAAACCCCCGATTATGCTTTGCAGGTCCAAGCTAAGCTAGAAGTGCAATTTCTCCACCTTCCTCATTCTCGACATTAATGTTCAACACACTCCTTATTGCCTAGAGATTGGACGTATACACACAGAGAGAGGAACAAATCTCATCCTCACTGAAACGTCCCACCTGGGAAATGCACTCAAATAGCTCGCCACCTGCTACGTATTCTATGAGTATAGCTAGATGGGGGGGAGTCAGTAATACCTCCTTGAAGCAAACTATGTTGGGATGCCGCAGAGATCTGTGATTAATAATCTCCCACCTCACATTTTCATCAATCTTCCTCTACTGCTAGGCATCATCTTTCCCCCAGCAGGCACCAACCCTCTCCCAATAAGATCAGGCAGTAACTACACCCAACTAGTAGAAAAGAGGTTGCTTCCCTACGCTATGTTGGGAGGAATGGGCGCCATTATGGTGACACAACTTAATGCAAATAGCACAGGACGATGCGGAGTAGATCCACCAAAAATCTGGCCTCACCAAGTAGATCTAGATAAATGCCACCATCTCAGAAATAGTGCCAAGATGTAAAACAATCAACCAATTATCATGGAAGGATATACGATCTATAACCCCTAGGGTTTACCACCAAAGCACCATAAACCCCAAATTTACAATGTCTAAATTTTAATCATTTTTTTCCCTTCGTGATCGATTAAATTCCAATCCACACAGTTATACCATGGCAGCAAAACATTCTCAACAAGACCAAAAAATTCGATGAGAAAATAAGAGCAGAGGAAGACCTCAAAAATAAAGCAAGAAAATTGAATTGCTAAAAAGAAAAAACAAAGAGTGAAAAATACCTTGGAATCTCAACAATTTAGATCTAGATTCAAGCAAGCGTGAGAAGATGGCTGGCAGAATTATGTAAATTAGAGATGCTTAATCTAACATGCATGTGTTGCAATAAATCCAATCTGAAGTCTTTGTTTGTTTCATATGAGCCCCTTTTCATTGCTTTCCATAATAGAAATGCCAATTTTTACATGTAGCATCCGACTTGTTATAACAATTTAGTGAAATATTTATTTATACTTCTTTCACTTGCAAAAGAATTTTATTTGAGGTGATTTGGGCACATGAGCCTAAATAGTTTATAATAATCTAGTTGATTATAATAAATTATTTTCATAGCATTTCATGAACTAAATTTTATTTACTTACACTTTTCACATTAAATTTTTTTTACAGGGTTTCCTAAAATCAGATATTAAAATTGATTTCAAATAAAATAAAAATGGCTATATTTTTTAATATTAAAAGTTAGTTACAATTTGCTCCATGGTTTGGATTAGTTGATGATGGAATGGGTCGTTAAGGCATTTTTTATAATGTTATTGGTTTAAACTTAGATTAGCTTAGTGTACCATGTGCGAGGTAATATGGATATACATGGAGATGATTGTGTTAAAATTGATTTTTAATTAAAACAAAATGGCTATATTTTTTAATATTAAAAGTTAGTTTA
The DNA here is from genome assembly GCA_031772625.1 of Pinus tabuliformis. Classification (NCBI taxonomy): domain Eukaryota; kingdom Viridiplantae; phylum Streptophyta; class Pinopsida; order Pinales; family Pinaceae; genus Pinus; species Pinus tabuliformis. The sequence continues at coordinate 1,670,835,455 of CM062818.1, forward strand.
AATTTTCTCCATGGTGTGGATGAGTTGATGATGGAATGGGTTGTTAAGGAATTTTTTATAATGTTATTGGTTTAAACTTATATTAGCTTAGTGTACCAAGTGTGAGGTAATGTGGGTATACTTGGAGGTGATTGTATTAAAATTGATTTTCAAATAAAATAAGATGGCTATATTTTTTAATATTAAAAGTTAGTCTTTATTTTCTCCATGGTGTGTATTAGTTGATGATAGAATGAGTTGTTAAGGCATTTTTTTATAACGTTATTGGTTTAAACTTAGATTAGCTTAGTGTACCACGTGTGAGGTAATGTGGGTCTACTTGGAGGTGATTGTGGTAGTGGATAGAATTGATCTCTGTCACATAAGTACAAGCTCGCTATAGTTGTCTATTTTGCCATATTCAAAAAATAACAATAATAATACTAATCTTATTTTTTTAATTTTATTGAATTAATATTTATCAAAATTAGATGTTATTAAAATCTCATGATTTTATCGAAGGTAGTTTAGGTGATGGCAATAAGGTAAACTAATTTTCTTGTAAGCATTTTCTAAATTGTGTCGTCACTCAAACACTCTCATAAAAAAAAATTCTTAACCCCACCTAGAATGCCTAAAAGAAAACTCTCAAGCAAGCCACCCAATGTCACATTGGTGGGTTTCTCTCATTCTTTAGACTACACTGAATGATATCTTTTTCTAAGGGGGGAATCCATAAAGATCGAGCTAAGCTAGGTCATTGAGTAATGAAGGAAAGTTCCTTAACAAAGACTAGTGTTTTGATACTACTCACTATCAAAGTAAAAGGTTAAGGATAAGTGTGCGAATAGTAAAAAAAACATGAATTATGAACAAATTTTGAATAATTTTTACTAGAAAACTATGCTTATTCATGCAACAAAAAAAAAATTATACTTGAAAAAATAAAAAAATAAAACTTGCTCAATTAAACATATAACATTAGATTCTAGTGAAGCATATATATAATGGAACAATAAAATTAGAAAATGAATAACAAATTTTGTCTATACAAGTAAGGCATTAGATCATTCATTCATGATATTCATTAGCATTGGAGATTGAGACTTTTTTATCATCACCAAGAGACCATTCCATAATTAAGACATCATACACAATAGTATTAACTATGTTTGAGACGTCAAAGAGTTATGTGTTTGCAATGATAAATAAAGGAAATATTCAAAATTTTTGTTGTTACTAAGGACAATGAAGACAACAAAGTTGAATGTGGACCACTTACACATTTGTAACATTCAAATGTCATCCATTTATCGTTAATTTATCACCATTTATAGTTGGGTAGTTTGCAGATGTAGAATTGTGGCCCAAATGATGTATTTGTAACATTCCAAAGTGTGTAATTACAACTAATGAACCATGAGCAATACCATTAGCATGTGAACACATTAACCACTACGTATTTAGAAAAAATTGCCATTAAGACTAGAGATCAATGTATGTTTTAAAGCACCCTTGAACAATAAGAAATTCCAAATCATGTCAAAATCAAATATTTAAGAATTGTGTGCTATGTCTAAATTGTGTGTAGCATGCACCAATAGTGGCAATATTGGGATTCGATCACTACCTTGTTAATGTGTGTTAAGATGTGATATTTCAAATTAGAAACTGGTCATACATCTATAAAAAGATAAGTAAGTAAACCATCAAGATAATCTTAAAAATAGTGAATTGTTATCCTCATGAACCAAGTCATTTCATGTTCCCATGCATTGATTTGTGTAAGGGTGTTGTTAAAATGTCAAATGTGTTAAAAAATGTATGAAATAAATGTATCAAGAACAAAATTTGACCATGATGCAAATTTGTAAACCCTTTTCACAATTATTAAAGACTTTAAATATCAAGGTGTTTCATGCATTCATGTACTCATGTGAAGCTTAACAGTGTTTACTATGTCATATATATGTTTCCTAGATATGTAAAATCCAACGTGAACAAGTATAAATATGATAATGTGTCCTTACAAGTAAAGCATTAATCATTTTTAATTTATGCTAATAATTTTTAATTTTATCACTTATTCTCTAGTAATATATTTTAGTTCTAGGCTAAATTAGTCATTTAAGTTATTTGCTTTTAGTTGAGTCACTTAATTCTAGTCATATATTTGATCCCTAGACTAAATTAGTCATTTAAGTTAGTCACTTTTAATTCGGTCACTCAAAATTGCTCAAATCTAGCAGTAATTCACTTGAAATAACTGTGGTGACTAACTTTTTTAGTCACATAGTCACTAAACTCTCACTTTGTACTAGTGTTCTTTTCCCTTCCGAGACTTACATTGTTTATTCAAGTGTCCTTTCTTCTTGAATTTCCGGCACACTATCCTTGATTTGGAATTGGATCTGCCTTTTTTTGACTTACTACCATTTCTTGGGCTCTTTCCTCTTTCCATTTTTATTCCCGTAGTCTCTGCAGTCAAAGTATGGCCTGATGTCTCACTAGAGATTTTTTGTCACATTTCCTTGCTAAGGATAACACCAATGACATCATCAAAATTTAACGTACTAGAGCCAAAGACAAAGTTACTAATGGAAATAACTAAAACATTCCAACTTTCTGACATGAGCATAAAAATAACAGAGCCTTAATTTCATCATCAAAATTTATCCCTATAGAAATTAACTGATTAGTAACCGTATTAAATTCATTTAAACGATCAGCAACAGATCCACCTTCTAACATATTCATATTAAATAAACGATTTATAAGAAATACCTTGTTTGAGGTTGAGGGTTTTTCATATAGTTTGGCCCACGTTGTCATTAAACCCTTTATTTTCATTTCCTTTGAAATGTTGAATGGCACTAACGCTTTCAAACATAGCCGTATTGTTCCAAGTGTTGTTCTGTTGATAATCTTCCATTCTATGTCTATCATACTCATCAACTTCTTTTATTTTCCACTCAATGGCAGGTAGATATATTTTTGATACATATAATCTTCCATATGCATCTTCCATAACTAGTAGTTTTGGCTATTGAATTTCTCAACCCTAAACCTACCATATTCCGCCATTACTCCCACCCGAACCAAGAACCCTTATTTCCTATGAGTTTATTAGCCAAATAGACCTTCAACTCTAATACCAATTGTTATAAAGTCATATATTACAGATCAATGGAACACATAAAATATTGTGGAAACACACAAAAAAAAAAAACACATAAAACAAGAGAGACACAAATATACATGGTTCACCCAATTTGGGCTACATCCACGGAGAAAAAATGAGTCCTTCCTTTTATATTACCGAGTAAAACAAAGAGATATAACCTATAATAGATCCACTGTGATTTCCTGTTCTCTCTCACACACTCTCTCTCACTTAGAATAATAATACACAAAAACAATACAATTCCCTCATTTAAACTGATGGTTTCCTTCTAGGGAAACAAACCCTAAATGAATATAAATTCTACCATTATATCATCCACCTAATGAATGACCTAGATTGACTACGAAATTACAATATTTTACAAACAATTATTTTCATCTATTTTTAGCTTTGGGGGAAACAGCAGGATCCAAACATGCAGCCGCACCCCATGGACCACCTAGGTAGCAATAGTGGGGGGGAATCCCCCCCACACCCCCCTTATCGGGGATTGGGATCAAAACATGGTTGAAACAAGATGCCTGAATTAGGAAGATAATCAGGCTCCACATTAAAAAATTTCATGGGTGAAATGAAAATGCAAAGATTTCCCATCAGAAAACACTATGTTAATCTACCTTTCATTTGAATGTGAAATAAATATGAACCAAGGGTGTCTTGATTGTAGTGATATTTATTCCAAATATGCAATTACATATTGTTGAGGTTGATTATTTGGAGGTGCATAGGTAGTATGTTAGATTAATTCTGTTGTGGGGATCGTCTTGGATCATTTATTCATGTTGATTCACCATAACTTTGACTTGAATTTGATAAGTGAAACAAATCTAAAATATAAAAGAGTATTACTCAACATTGTAATAAAATATTTTCAAATCTATTAAATTCTTAAGACATGTTCCCTAGGTGATTAAACATGTGGTATTGAAATACACTTGTTCACTATTAATTTTATTTGCTTTCCTTATGAATTGGGTTAAAGAGAAGTAGGGTGTTTGTTTATGTAAACCGATATTTCAAATTCAACCCTACATATAAAAATTCATATCAAATAAATTCAGGAAACCTCAATATTGAGGTGAAATTTCTAAATTTACAATAAAAGTTAGATTCTCAAAATTTCCACACTATGTAGCCAAAATTTCACACTTTTATTGCTATGAGCAATGCAATAAATAGAGAGCATACCAATTCCCACCCAAGGAACATGGAGAACATCTTTATATTGAGAATTATTATTTTTAATAACAACTAGTTGGAGACTAGAGAGTGGAGCCATCACCAATAGGTACCAACTCACATTGTATGCTAATCATTTGAAAGTAGCCCCAAAATTTTCAATCCATTCTTAAGTGGAGGTGGAAAATCATATAGAAGAATGTGTAGCCAAGTGTGTATACATACCAACCTAATATTCAAAGATAGGATAATTACAACTATTTGTCAAGAAATATCCTTAGTTTATTAAAGTTGGCAATGATAGAGTTTGAATAGATGTACCTCCTTATGGAAATATGACCCTATCAACCTCTTATTTTTGGAAAACTTGGAATTGTCCCTTATAAAAGGCTAGGAAGTGTTGGAATTTGGGTAGCTCAGTAGGTATTTCCAATAGAAGGAATCCCAGCAAAAGGGAGTTGTTGGGCAAGTTTCCCAAGTGATTGGGGTTTTGACCCAAAGTTGTGGGTTTGGACCCAAGCCAATTAACTTTTTCTTCTAATTTATGGTTAAAGGTTTGAGTGGGAAAACCCTTAAAGGACCAGGGGTTCCTCAAATAACCTAAAGGAAAACTATAAATATGAGGCCAAAGGAAATTCCTAGACACCCAAGTGGAGAAGGACCTTCACTTGTGGAGAGAGGGAGCCTAAAGGACCTAGCCACAAATCTTCCTCAGAGGAGATAAAATAGCAAGGAGGATGAGTTTCTCCATGATATGGTTAGATAAAGGAGTCACTGCCAAAAGGGAGAAGGATATCGAGTAGGAGGATATGGCTGGAGTGTTGTGAGGTTAGATATGTAATAAGAAAGCAAATATGAGTGTTGGAAGGTTAGGGCCCATGGAGAAAGTCATATTTGGGTGTTAGAAGGTAATATTTATAAGAAGAATGTCATATATGAGTGTATGAAGGTCAAATATGCAAGAAGAAAGTCAAATATGATTGATGAAAGGTCATATATGAAAGAAGAGAGTCAAATATGAGTGCTAGAGGGTCAAATTTGCAAGAAGAAAGTCATATCTATAATTTGAGGAAGCAGATCTAACATATTGAGAAGCTATAACGTGGTTGTAGAAAGACTCATTGCTAAGGACAACAATAATCTAAAGACCTTGAGCTGAAGACACTATCTCATGTATTCATTTGATTTTTCATGAATAAATTGAATATTTGGTAGAATACATCTCAAGCCCTAAGTTTTGGATCCTATGTATACTAGTTGTATTAGAGATCTAAAGAGCCATGATCCATGGTACAAGAGCCCTAATTATTCTTTTATTAATGGACTAATAAGGGCTGAGATTTGGGCCATAAAATTTTTCTACATAATTCATTTCACTATTGTTATATTTTCATTGTGCAAAGTGATTTTAGTTGAGTACCTTTAGTGTTTATGTTGGAGTCTAGACATTGACCATATTTGGGGTATGACTTTGAATCTGCCAGATGGAGCCGCGGAGCTGACATGCCGACACCTCGATTATACTTTGCGTGCTGTGTTTCTTCTTCCACCGGACTTGTCTACGTCGCTGGCGGTGCCGGCGAGGATGACCTCCGTCTTGCATCTGTAGACGCATATAACGTGGAGACAGACAAGTGGGAAATTTTGCCTCCTATGATCGAACCGCACGGCTATGGATGCCGCGGTTTTTTCATGGATGGTAAATTAATGGTGTTAGAGGAATTCGATCGTGGAGAAGTATTCGATCCGAGTGAGGGAACCTGGAGATTGACGGCACACATGTGGAACACGAGGTTAGAAACATGGAGAAGACGTGAGTTTTGTTCTTTTTGTGGGGAGTTGTACTTGTTCACTGAACAACAGGTAAAGAAGTATGATGTTGAGAAGGACGTTTGGAGTGTGGTAGCTTCCTTTCCGAATCCCCTCGATATTCGCTTCTTTACGTGCGCTACACAGTGGCGTGACCAGATTTTTTTCAGCGCTTTTGGCCCCCTAGGAAAACACATCTCTTATCTGTTTAATCCGTCAACCAGGGAGTTCACTGAAGTTACAGCTGATGGTGGGAAGTTAATCATATCTGCAGCAACCGTGGAGATTTGAATGTAATATTTAGATGCACAGACTTGTCACGATTAGATTAAGACTTTGATGTGAAATGATGTGTCATCAATAGTTTTTTAATCAAGCAGCTTGTGTGGTGTGTGGGGTTCAAGTCTATATTAGACATTGCCCAGTTTAAGGAAATATTCTCTAGGTTCCCTTTCCTTTTTTTATTAATTTTGTTTAAGTTTTTTTATTTTTGTAAAAGTAAGTTATTAAAATTAAATAGTATATTTTTAATATATATTTATTTTACCATCACTTTCTTATTAATATTAATCTTTCTTTCCATAATGGTTTCATATGAGTTTGGAGTAAAGATTGTTAAATTTTGTAGTTTATTTATTTTTAATATTATATTTGGTGAAATTTGTTATTCATTTTCATATTAATATTAGTCTTTTTTTCCATAATTGTTTCATATGAGTTTGAAGTAGAGATTTTCTAATTTTTAGTTTATTTATTTTTAGTATTAAATTGATATGTTAAAATATTAATTCAATTTAATTGTTAATTTTTCTTTCTAGAAATATAGTCAAATGAATTAGCTTTAAAATTTGTTGTATAACGATTTATATAGAAGAAAGGCCCTTTGGAATAATTTTGGAGTTGTAAGAATATTCTTCATCCAATAAATGATTAGTGGAGTTAGAAATTAGCTAGAATGGATATTTTTTATTCAATACCACATTACATCCTTCGTCGTATCCCCTACTAAAAAACAACATAATCAAAATAGAAAACAATAAAAATACAAAATGTGCCAAATGATAAGGAATGTCTGTTGGCATTATGACACATGTTTGGCTCTATGACATAGGTGTTGTCCTTGATTTCAACTCACTCAAATGGCAGATCATAGTTTAGGCTCTCAGAATGAAAGAAAATGAGGTATACACAGGTTACTCGTAACAAAATCGCGTATACACGCGGGATTACCGATCAAAAGGCACATATACGTATGCACACACTTTCATGCAAAGAAAAGCACGTACATGTGGGAAAACTTATGATTTGTCCATGGTATTTAGTCCGACATATTTGAACCTATGGTTTTGGTTCTTTGTATTGCACCCAAAGTGTTGAACCCAAGTATTAGGTCCCTAGTATTGGTTCTCAATGGTTTTGGACCATGGTTTGAGTAAGACCTAAGACTATAAAAAGGAAAGGAGATCGTTTGGCAAGGGTATGGACTCAGGCATTGAATATCTTAAGAGGAGTAAGATCTGGAATACTGGGATTGGTTTGTGATGTGTAGTTGGATCTGAATCAAGGAGGTACCTAAGCGTTACAAGATAGATAAGCTCTATTGATGGGTCGAGATCTTAAGGCTTGAATAATAGTATCATTGTGTGTTTTTGATCTGTTATAATTGGCGCATGATTAGATCTATAAATCTGATAATCTGGGTATAACTGATGTCTGATTAAGTAAAAGGGTAAATTATCTTTTATAGATCTGTACGCAGGTTCGGCGCAGCATAGGCGCCTATATAGTGAAGACACACCACTACATGTAGGGGGGTTTTAAGACAATATTTGAGTCAATTGTCTTAACTTAAGACAAAAAGAAACTTGTGTATTGTCTTAAATATTGTCTCTAAGCGGGTGTCTCAAAATGTAATGTCTCAAAAATTTGTCTCTATAAAGACAATATAAAACACATATTATTATTGTCTCTATAAAGACAAGAATTATTGTCTATTAAGAGACAATTTGATTTGTCTCTCTAGAGACAATTTGATTTGTCTCTTTAGAGACAACTTCATTTGTGTCTCTTTAGAGACAATTACATTTTTGTATTTTTAGAGACAATTCCATAATTCAAAATATTGTCTCTCTAGAGACAATATAAAAAATTGTTAAAAAAAAAATAAATGTCCATAATTCAAACTATTGTCTCTCTAGAGACAATATAAAAAATGATTTAAAAATAAATAAATAAAATCATTTTGAGTGTCTGCTGGTCATGCCTTCCATTATGTCTATTGATCTGAATAATTTTCTTAGCCTAAATAGAAGATTCTTTAACCCCGCTTATGTATTCTATTTTATAACCACGAGGCCTCTTGTTTTGGCCCCATTGTATGACAAGATCTCCTCGTTCTGCAACGCAATGCCTTGAGGGTTTGTTTTCTTGGCTAGTCTTTCTATCTTCACTCTTCTCACGGAACGGTTCCGGAATGGAGTTTACATAGTCGAGAGCTTTCTGGTGGTTCCCGTTGCTGTTTGTCAATGACCCTCCTTTCGTCCTTACTATCTTTCCTTCCAAAAGGGTACTGGGATGGATACCATTTAAAATCCTTCCATTCTTGAGGTTTTATTCCTTCTTGCATAGTTTCACGTGTGTCTTTTTTGCATTACTCGTTGTCACACGGAATCTGTCAAGGGTGCGGACACGACTGACCTTCCTAGAAGTCTAAGACATTCTAATGACAAACAAGACAAAATGGAGTGATCTTTCTCTAAATACACCTTTTACAACATGAAAACTACAAGTGTTTAGGCTTACCTTATTCCAAAACGCTGTTGTTGAAGTCCGTTCTTGACGATCCGGATGAGCTCCTCCTTCAAGTCAATTCCTGCAACCACAAACAATCAAACAATTACCAAGCACTTGCATTTCATATAATAAAACATATATTCAACATGCAGACCAAGGAACACATGAAATAACTCATTAACACAAGCTATTGAGAAAAATAAACCAGTTTGTATTAATAACGAAACAAAGAAACTCTTACAACCTGGCCTTGGTGTTGTGCAAGTTCCTCCCAGGGTCCATCAAGGGTTTTCCTCTACTTTGACAAAGCTCACCCTCTCCCAAGTAGAATCAAGTGAAGACAATCTCTCCTCACAAGGGCTCTAATGGAAGACCTAAATCCTGCAGCATTTACCCAAAGAAAATGTATAGCTCCAACCTCTCCTCCTTCTGGCTCAATGCCTTTATTTATAGTGCTGTAAAGAGGTTATTCAGGTCCACTATCAATGGGATCATCCCCCTCTTTGGGTGGGATAGCTCCCTTATTGATGGGATAAGTTCCCCCTTAATAGAGATACATGAACCAACTGGAGGCGCATCCATTTCATCAAACCGACCTCTAGAATGTTCTAGAAGTAACCACAAGTAACTTTTTCAAGATAAAACTCGCGCATTTTGCCTTTTACAGAGGGACGCACCTGTCCCTTAACATACAGAGCGTCCTTGGACGCAGATTTTGTGAACATGGTCAGCGTCCCCGTAGGTAAGGCTAGAGAGAACCTGCGACCCCAGAGATAAACATAGTTTTTACAAGACTTTCTCTCTTCTTTGAGTTTGAGATGGATAACAGAGGCATGAGACTTGCCTAAGAGGGTAGCATGACTGTTGAATTGAGCCATACTAACTGTAAGTAGTCAAGGTGACATTTTTTAGTGTAACAGATTGCCCCCTAAAGTGCGAAGCCTGGAATAGAATAGGGTTTTGTAATTCTAGGAAGGATGAAGCGCTTTATCATTTCAAGGATTGCCTTGTGGATGGCCTGGTTGGAACCTGCAATTTTCAACACAAAATACATGGATAAGATTATATCATCACTGAGGTAGGCATTCCCATACTCAGATTCAAAACTTTAACTAATGGACTAACTATTCTGATACAGGAATGATCTTGTAGTACATCATTTTTATAGACTTTTGTAGACACAGTATGGACGCAGCCATCTGTTTATGATTAGTCTACATAGATAATGAATACAAAACTCCTCGCAGCCTGGATGGTAGAAACTAGATCCAGGGTCTTCACTTCTACTTCCCGAATTGGTACGATTCTAGCCATGTGATTAAATGATTCGATGTCGAACATGTTAGAAACCACTTGATTACCAGTCGATGATGTAAACTGTTAACAAGCGTGAGAGAAACCACCAGTAATGTCAATGGTTCTCAAAGTACCAAGCACAACCCGTGAAATGTGAATAGATGTTTTGATGTCGAACACTTCACGGAATCCTCTGATCGAAAGTCAATGATGTAAACTGACGTCAAAGGCGAGAAACCTGCCATTGATGCATGCAGACTTCAAGGTACTGTCGATTCCTAAGTCATCTTTCTAGATAATGTGTCGATGTCGATAGAAAGCGACCCGTTGCAGGCAAGCCCGCAACACGAAATCATTGTTCAAGTTGAAGAAATGTTGCTGTAAGGACTGACTCAGGGATGGTCAAATGGATGACAAGTATTTTGCAGATGAAAGTTTTTGCTTGCAGACCTCTTGAACACATAACGACACAACAGATGGCTTGGTGACGTATAACTCAAAGTTAACCCCTGGAACCCGGTTAAAGACTTTCAAAGTGATTTGGTCAACTGTGAGGTAAAAGATTTCCCAACCCAGGTGAATGAAAAGTGTCGTGTTCAAGAGTGGTAATAAAGTTTCTTCTGAGACAAAAGGTGACAAACAGGTTCATTCTTCTCTCTTTTCCCCCACCATTTCTGGCAAGTACCTCTTTATTTTTAACAAGCTTGAGGAGGATAACATATGCTTGATTATAAGCTCATCCTTCGGACGAGTCCAACCTAGTTTAAATTCGAACCCTAGGAAGGAGTGGTTCGTTCCTGTTTGTAATTGAACAGGTCCTCTACTGTAAAAGTTTAACGAGCCCAGTATAGGAGAAACTCGGCGTTTTTCAATTTTAGAGAGTCTGAAAAAAACTAAAGAAGACTCCACGTTGAACTTTTTCGTATATTTGTGTCCCTCAAGCCCGAAAAAGTATAAAATAATACCTGGGGGAACCGCTTGATCTTGCGACCAAGGAGTACTTTCATAATAGTGTCGTTAACCTGAAAAGTAAAAAGCGATCAAGGACACGTCGTTTTATTTCCTTATCGAGTTCGAAACGACAAAAACCCGGCAATCTTTTCCTGATTTTGCAGTAAAAAAAGAGCTAAAAGGGGACCGTCTTTTAATTCTGTTTTAACGAGTGAAAAAGAAACACTCGGCGATCTTTTCATGTTTTAGGAGTCAGAAAAGGGCTTAAAAGATGACTCTGATATTTTTGTTTGTGAAAAAATTACAATTTCCCTCGAAATCCCTTTGTCCTGCACAAAAGCGACACATTACTCATACCTGTTTAAAATAGGCAAAAATACATTCAAAAACATCTTTTCATGGTAAAAAATGAACTAATTCATCCAAAAAACCTATAAAAAGACCTTTTACCATGTCATTTTTACCGTTTCACTGTTGAGGTTGAAAAAGGAGCTTTTGACAAGAAACTTCCCGTGGTTGCTGCGGAAAATCTGACCGTTGGAATCGAACGCCGTCTCATCCAGGTATTTTACACATCCTACTCTGCATTTCTATCCGTTTAGAATCAATTTTTAGGTTTTAGTTTCATTTTTTGGGGGGGTTTTGGTTTTGGAATGCGCCTCTCGGCGGACGCAGGTGCCCTTCGGGTGACCTGGGTCCCCCGACTTTTTCCCATACGGGAAAACGGTCGGAAGACGCAACCCGCCTTCAGGCCAGCTGCGTCCGGGCGCCCTGTGCTACAAAGCCGGGGTGCGTCCTCCGAGAAACGCGCATTTCAAAACCCCAACTCTCTCAAAAAACCACCAAAAATTCCCAAATCAATTTCTAATTGCTATTTTTGATATGCAGGGCATTAATCATGTTAGACTGGAGAGAAAGAGAGCATGTAGAGGAAAATGAAGCTGCAATAAATCATCAACCTTCCCTGGATGCCCTAAGAGCATGCGGATTATACAAATATTGGACCATACCGGGCATGAGGGGCCAGGTAAGATTCTTGGAATGGCTGGTTGAGCGATGGAACGTACAAGAACAATGCTTTTACATAGGAGGGCACCAGCTCGAGATAGAGCCCTCGGATGTATACTTTCTCACTGGCTTGCCAAACAGAGGTGAGCAACTCAGTCTTGCGGGGACTAGGCCGGGTGGCCAATCCCTTGATAGTCTCCGCGAGAATTGGTGCACACCTGGGGCTCACCATTCAAAAGGCATAGAGATAAAACACATCACTCTACCGGAACTCAAAGTCATAGCGTTCACGGTTACCAGAATTTGCGGCGCGGCCGCTTTACACATTGCTTCCGGATCCCAAATGCGGATGGCAATTGACTGTTACCAAGGCACCATTTTCAACTGGTGTGAAGCTGTGTCGGCTCATATGAAGAGCCAACTGACCAAGGCAAAGAACGGACGACTAAAGACTTTTGGATATGGGCCTATAGTCGTGAGCTTTGCCTTGGAGAGAATTCCAATGCTGATCCCTCAGCAACTCACTGTTGATATCTTGGGTCCTCAGCAGCCAAAGCTGATACGATGGGTTGCGGTGATGGCCCGGCATCCTGACGAGGGCGCGACAGTAGTTCGATTCTCAGATAGTTATTTTGACTGGTTAGAGGGCCAGCTTTTTGTGATACAGGACTTTCCGTATGCGGAATGGATTTCAGAGGTGATCCGGACATGGTTCTTCCACAGGGAGAACAATGGGACGACAGAGGTACTTTTTATTTTCACAAGTTTTCTAGTTATGTATTTTTTGTATTTTTTATATATATCGTCTCAAAACTAATAGTAAACTTTTTCAAAATGCAGATGTTGGTCCACAGCGTCCAGCCAACCTCCGGCCTTATGATAGACTACATCCAGCTGCACCGGTACCGGCCCCACAGGATGCGACAGCAGAAGTACTAGCTGAGTTGGAGCATGATCTAGAGCGTCTCACGGCAGATATACCTGAGACTACTATGGACGACATTCCTATCAGGCTTCAGCGCTTCGTAGTCGCGGTCCCTGGACCGTTTAGGAGATTTTTGCGTAAGGTAGCCCGCGCAGTGGTGTCGTACAGAGAGCACCACCAGTGATTGACTAGTCACTTTTGTAGTCACATGTGACATTTTTGACTTTTTGTACTATCATTTTGCCGATCATAAGGTGTTTTAAACCTATGATCGAAGACGATGTATATTTTTTTTTGACACACTTCTATCTATATATATCACTATTACCGGCTTATCTTGTTTAACATATGTGATGAAATGTTTTTAAATTTACTTGCATGATTATCGTAAATGTCTGTCCAACATTCGAGAAGCAATTGCATCTGCTAATGTATTCAAAGACCTTGGAATATGTTGATATTCAATGTAATCAAATTCACGTTCCAAGAGACGCACTCTCAAAAACAACCTTAATAACACAGGATTCTAATGGCATAAACTCTATTAAGCTGTAATACAACAAGTTCAGAATCTAACCTCACTATCAAACGTCGAATTCCAAATGAAATAGATTCGGATAATAATTCAACCACTGCACTGTATTCTGCAATGTTATTCGTTGTTTGACCGAGGCTTACCCCATGCATAGAAACTAACTCGTCAGAGGGCGAATAGATAACCCAAGCTGCGGAAGAGATATTCCGTGTATTACGACAAGCACCATCAGCAAATCCAATGTATGTTTGGAGAGGCGTCGACATCTACAATATCAAGAGTAAAACCAAGATAAGCCAGAATAATGACGAAAAACCACACTCGCTAAGCTAAGCACACTGACTAAACTAACACACTTGCTAGCTAGAAAGAAAATCTAACCTATCTAAAAATTTCTCCATACCCATCATTTTAAGCATAATACCTCTTTAGGTAAAGTCCATTTCTGGGTTTACCCAAAGAGTCCCCATCAAAATCAACTAACTCATAAGCCCCTTTTGCTAGCTTTCGCTTTACAATGTAGGGCCCATGCCACATGGGAACGAATTTTCCGGCACCTAGCTTATCGTTAGCTTGATCATATAATAGTACTAGGTCTCCTTCCGAAAAACTTCGAGGGGTTACATTTTTATCGTACTGAGCTTTCATTCGTTTCGCGTGAGTCTCGATAGCTAAAGTAGCGTCACGTCGAGTCTCATCTAATTTAGCCAAGTATAATAACCGTTTCTCCTCTTCGGAAGTAGCTGGAAGTAATTCGACAGCCATTTGAAGTGATGGGATTTCGCATTCAATAGGTAACACAGCTTCTAAGCCATAAACTAGCTGGAAAGGGGTGAAACCTGTTGAATTTTTCACTGAAGTTCGATATGCCCATAGCGCCGAAAATAACATGTTATGCCAATTCGTTCGATGGATACCAATGATCCGTCGAATCATGATGACTAGAACTTTGTTGATTGACTCAACCAAACCGTTGGCTTGCGGATAATAAGGAGTAGAGCTATCGTGGCGCAAACCAAGCTGGCTTGTAAGCTCAGTCATCATGACGTTTCGAAAATGGCTCCCATGGTCAGTAATGATTGCTTGTGGGACACCAAACCTAGTTATGATATGATTGAATACGAAAACTGCAGCTGTCTTGCCGCTTGCGTCGAATGTAGGCATCGCCTCGGCCCATTTTGTAAAATAATCAACCGCGAGGATGATATACGCATGCCCCCGGCCGAGTGAGGGTTACAAGTAATAAAGTCAATGCCCCATTTGGCGAATGGACCAGCGGCAATTATAGGGTGGAGAGGAGCAGGTGGAGCGCGCATCTTTCGATCAAACACTTGACAGTTGTGGCATGTTCTGACAGCAAGGATACAATCTTTAAACATAGACGGCCAGAAATAGCCAGCGCGCAACACCTTCTGAGCTGTGGCATACCCAGACATATGACCGCCACATGCTCCAGAGTGACAATCATTCAAAACTCTCTCAGCCTCTTCGTGAGTTAAACAACGTCGAAAAACTAAGTCTGCCCCCGGCGATAAAGTGTATCTCCAATAATTCTGTATTGCTGGGATCGAAACCGAATTTTTCGACGGTCTTCCTTGGAAGCTTCAGGCCGAAAGGTTTGGGTTTGGAGATAGATGATTATATCCCCATACCACGGATCTAAAGTGCTAATAAGAAACAAAGATTCGTCCGCAATGGACTCCTCTGCCACAGTCTCTGTGTCAGCACTCGGGAAATCACACATCAATTCCGCAAAAACTAAAGATTTCTTAGACTTGGACTTCTCGAACTCCAAGTCGAACTCTTGCAGGATAACAATCCATTTAGAGTACTTGCCCCCTAGCAGTTGTTTTGTCAAAATATAAATCATAGGGTTGCAATCCGAAATAATGTAGTTTTGCGGAGAAGAATGTAGTGACGAAAACGCTGGACAGCTTGAACGGCTGCCAGGGCCAATTTCTCCACATGCGAATATTTTAACTCAGTGGGATTTAAGGTTCTACTAAGATAATATATCACATGCTCTGCTTTGAATTCATCTTCTTGAACTAACACCATTCCAATGGTGGAATGCGAAGCTGCGAGGTATAAGAAGTAGTCCTGGTTGTAGTTGGGAGGATGCAATAACGGTGCATGGGTCAACGCGTGTTTCAGTGCATCAAAAGATTGTTGGGCAATCTCGTCCCAAAAGAATTGTGCGTTCTGTTTCAACAACCGTGTAAAACCTTTAGTGACCTCGGCGTAGTTTGGGATGAATCGGCGTAAAAAGTTCGCTTTCCCTTGCAAACTTTGGAGTTGGCGCAAACTCGAAGGAGGAGGCAATTTGATGATAGCCTCGACTTTCGAGGGATCGACGCGAATGCCGGCTTTTGAAACAACAAATCCCAGCAATCGACCTGTTTCTATACAGAAAACACACTTGTGGGGATTCAACCGAATTCGATAATGCCTACACCTCATAAAGATTGCTCGTAGGTGGACAAGGTGATCAGCTCGATGTAAAGAATGAGCAGGCAAATCATCGAGATAGGGTTGCACAATGTGCTTGATGTCATGAAATGCATAAGACATTGCCCGTTGAAAAGTGGCCCCGGCATTCTTAAGTCCAAAAGGTAATTTGCAATAAGCAAATGTCCCCCATGGACAAATGAATGCCGTTTTTGGTTGATCGGCAGGTAGAATATTGATTTGATTATAGCCTGAGAAACCATCCATGAAGGAAAACATCTCACTTCCGGCACAATCATCAATAATTTGATCGATATAAGGCGTAGGATAGTTGTCTTTTGGACAAGCTCGATTGATATCCCTATAGTCGATACAGATTCTTATTGTTCCTTGTTTTTTATTGACGGGAACAATATTCGATACCCAATCCGTTAACGGGATCGGATAAATGAAACCTGCTTTCAACAGCTTTTCGACTTCTGCTTTAATCGCAGCCGCTTTTCGAGGGTGAATCTGACGCAACCGTTGCCGAATGGGTTTAGCATCCGGGTAGGTTTTGATTTCATGAACAACAATGGCAGGATCAATTCCCGGCATTTCCTCGTAAGACCAGGCAAACACGTCGCGGAATTCTTGGAATAGGGCCTTGTAAGTTTGGATTTCTTCTTCAGTACATGCGGCACCTATATGAATGTTCTCCTCGATTCCGGGCTTCACTGAAATATCAATGGGAATAGTACGAGAAATATTCCCTAAATTCAGCTCTGAATCAGAATGTTTCGTTGGATCCTGAGCGTCTTTGACATATTCAGCGGTAAAGATAGATGAAAAATCATTTTCAAATGCATCATCCTTAGGTAAAAACGAAGATCTGTGATGGAGATCTTCCCATGGTAGATCATCTACACTTAGGATTTCGCGAAGTTGTTCGTCAGATGACACTTCTTCGGGAAACGTTATCCGTTCTAAGGGTGAGGTGAAAAGTGACTCTTCACTGACCACATTCATTTGGTCGGTTGAATGAAAGTCGGTAAAAGACATAAGAGCTTCATAAGCAATCTCATACGGACTCAACGGCATAACATCACCGAGTGAGTCTAGCTCAGAGTCAGATGGAACATACCAAGGATCATCATAAATAATGTTTTCTGACGTGATCATATGAATTGTTGCAAACGAAGGGTCTGCATTGAGTGGAGGGAGAGGAAAAGTTCCCAGTAAACCGGAATCCTTAACTAAACCTACACCAATGTCCCTATAAGGGATTGTCGTTTTACCAACATGCTGGATAGTTTCTGAAGAGGTTGGGTCGGATGAAAAGTATGTCAGCTGATCAATAGTCACGATCTTACCGTTATGTGGAAACTTAATGACTCTGAAGACCGATGAAACGACCGCTGTCATAGCATATGACCAACTTCGACCCAAAAGAAGGTTGTAGTCTAGAGGGGCATCAACCACTTCCACATCCAGACTAACGGTTTTACCTTCGACCCCTATAGGCAATTCTTGTAGAATACCAAACGGACGGAACCCACGGCCATCAAAGGCCTTAAGGATGGTGGGGGATTGGTTCAACGAAGGAGAACCAAGCGATCTCCAACATTGAATCGACATAATACACGTAGAAGCTCCCTCATCAATCACAGTCCGATGAATAGGCCTGTTTTTGACTATCACTGGAATTTGGAAAGCCATTTGATGGGGGAGACGCGGTGTACTACTTTCTAGATCAAAGATCATTAGGTTCGGGTCCTGAACATCGACAGCTCCAATAGCCGACAAAAGCAATTTTCGTTGCGCTGGACATGATTGCAGCACTTCGAGTGCCGACATTGCTGAAGGTGAAACAGCTAAGTCTTCAACAATGTTGTAATTCTGGGCTGCTCTCGCATGTGGATTGAAAGCAGACCTTCGAAGTACACCCTTGGCGGGCGGCTTAATCACTAAGTCTGGGTTAGGTTTTTCGATCTGTAGTGGATCGGAACCAGGAGCTGAGGTTGATGGGTTAGAGTGAGAAGATTCTGCTTCCTTACCATCAACAGGAGCCTTACTACCATAATCTTGCGATCGAGTCGCAATCCTGACATGAGACATCATCAAAATGGGTTCTTCACTGGCATTCGAAGAAGAACCTATCATCTTATTCTCCTGCTCTGGAAATGGATTTTTTAACACAGCAGGAGTGGGAGAACCTTTGACTATTTTCACTACCTCGGCCCGATGAGGGCAGTCTCTCGTAAAATGATCTTCTTCACAAATAAGACAAGGATATCGAGGTTTGCGCTTTTCGTCATTGGTTTCCGACTTTTCCGTTTTCTCCTTTGGAGCCTTGTCTGCTTTAGCCTTCTTCTTTCCTTTCTTCTTTCCACCGTTTTTTGATTTGGCCGTAGATGACTCTACAGCGTGAATGTCGGCGGTAAGTTCAGGAGGAGAAGACTCTCCTGTCGGAGAATCAGGCAAAGTGATAATTGGAGTATTGGAGGTCTTGGAAGACTTCTTCTTACTCTTCGTAGTCACGATACCAATCATACCATCAGCGGCATGAGATCCCGAAGGAGCAGCAGCGATTTGGTTTGACTTTGGAAGATCCGGAATTTTCTCGTGTAACGTACCCGACTGAGTGTAAACTAAGTCAAGGTATTGTGCCTGAGCAATGACTTGCTCCTCAGTAACTACTCCGGCCTTAGCTACATCTTCAGTAATTCTTGGTAATAATGATTTGACAAACCATTCAGCTAAGATTTGGTCCGGGATAAAAACTTTCACTAATCTCCTTCGACGTCTCCACTCATGGATGTGATCAGAAATGTACGTGGATGTCGATTGTTTTAGCGAAGTTAATAATTCTGTACCATTATCGTATCTGACTGGTAACTGAAAATGAGTTAAGAACGAGGTAGCTAACTGGCTAAAGTTGTAAAAAGAGGCCCGTGGTAACTCAATGTACCACTTGGCTGCGAGACCAATGAGTGTACGCTGGAAAAGACGTAAGCGGATGGAATCATCTGAGATGGAATTTGATGCACACCAGAGGTGGTAAGTCATCACGTGATTAGACGGATCCTCTCCAGACTTACCTTCGAACTTGGGTATATCGCTGGGCAACTTATTTGGCATTGGCGGCCAGAACTGAAGATATTGAATTGGATCGTTCGTTAGGCGCGTCAAGTCGGGTAAATCTAAAGTCGCAATAAACGGTAACTGCCGGTTAGGATCTCTAAAACTCTGAGTCACAATACCAGCCCCAGGAGGAGGATATCCAGGATAACTAGGAACAGGAGTCGCATTGGGGATATTATATCCTCCTGGAAAACCAGGATTAACCGGACCGTACTGGGGTTGCTGAGGTGGTTGATAAGTGTACCCAGGATACGGTTGATACTGGTAAACCGGTTGTTGGGCAGCTTGCCCAGGTTGATACTGTCCCTGGTACGGAGGTTGAACAAATTGAGGTTGAGTAGTAACAACCGTACTTGTACCAGGTTGGCCTGCAGGCATCTGGACTGTGGTTTGAACCGTGGGTCCAGACAACGGTACAGATGTCTGAGGAGTGGTTACAGGGACAGTAGAAACCGGAGCTGCCGATACTCCAGAAGTAAGCATGGTAGATGAAGCGGTAGTTGCTGCAGCCGTGTGAGGTGGAGTACCAGGTGCAATTGGCGGCTGAGTAACTACGGAAGTTACAGGGGTCTGAACACTTGACTGGACAGGTTGCGGTTGCTGGGGTGGACCAGGAACTGCAGGTTGTCCTGCTTGAGGTACCGACTGTATACTTGGTTGCGACATCTGTTGACCCTGTGACGGATCCCATGTTAACATTCCAGGGTATTGACTCGTAACAGGTTGAGGATACTGAGATCCATAGCCGTATTGAGGATAGGGTTGATAACTGTAAGGTGCAGTCCCATATGATTGCCCTTGAGGTGGTTGATAACCTTGACCAGGGTATTGACCCGTAGGTTGATAACCTTGAGGTAAATACGAATACTGGGGTTGACCTTGACCTTGAGGTTGGTATCCTTGAGGTTGATACCCTTGGGGTTGCCATCCTTGAGGTTGCCATCCTTGAGGTTGATATGATACTGAGGTTGACTTTGGGGTACATATTGAGGCTGGGGTTGATACCCTTGGGGTTGATACCCTTGAGGTTGCCCCCCAGTCACGAATGAAGTACCTTGAGGTTGCCCCCCAGGCATTAACGAAGGTTGCCCCCCAGGCGGTAATTGGCCACCTTGAGGTTGGTTAATGGGAGTTGAACCTGACATCATATAAACTCACCTATACTCAATGGTACATTACCACT
Source organism: Pinus tabuliformis (assembly GCA_031772625.1). Lineage (NCBI taxonomy): Eukaryota > Viridiplantae > Streptophyta > Pinopsida > Pinales > Pinaceae > Pinus > Pinus tabuliformis. The sequence continues at coordinate 1,670,855,868 of CM062818.1, forward strand.
GTTTCCAACTAATAACCCATGATCAATGGGTTGAGGAGATGCTCCCGCAAAGGTACCAGAAAGTGATTGATACCCAGTAGGAACAGAAGGACCGCCATGTAAAAATGATTCAGGACTTTGTGAAAACACAGATGACTGACAGACATATTTACAGGAGAATGAATTCCTCTAGGTGGAACCGGAGTACGAGGTGTAGAAAAACCTACTGAGTTGTCTAAAAAATTGGTTAATGCAAGGTACCAAGATTCACTTCTAGGAGGACTGTAAAAGATGGATTCACGCTCCCTTAGATCAAGGGTAATTAGATCTTCAGAATCAGAAACGCCTATTTCTTCCTCTGGAACAAGTTCTTCTATAGCAATTAATCCAACAGGAAGATTTTCGGTGATAATTCTTTCTATTCTTGGTGAATCAGGAACACTAGGAGTTGGAGTAACAGGTTCTGAAATTTCAGGTTCTTCGCCTGTTTCACTGGCAGATGAAAAACTACCAGCAAGCTCGGAAACTGTAACAGCTTCGGGATTGTAACCTGTTTCTAAACTTTGGTAATCTGGATGGACTACCAAGGAAGATTCTCCTTCTTCAGGTGATCCTACTCTACTGCCACTAGGAGGAGTTACAAGGACCTTTAACCCTTCTAAATGACCCGGAATGTCTTCAGGAGATTCACCCCGCGATTTACGGAGTTTTCTTAACAAATCTATTCCGGTAACAATCTCAGGAGACTTGCCCCGAAGTCTACGGGACTGTCTCGGTAATTCCGCCACAATTAAAGATTTTAACTACAACACACGAAAACAAAGTAAAAAATTTCAAATCAAACCACCTAAAGTCTTCTAAAGAACCAAACAAATTTGAAGCACACGCCTAAATAATCTAGAGCGTCAAACCACACACAAACAGTAGTCTTCCGGACCAAAAAGCGCTAGTTGGTGATTAGGCCCAACCTCGCAGGATTCAGTACAGAAATGGTGGGTGGAACAGTTACCCCGGCAACCTGCTTAATGAATAGACTGGACCAAGTTCCTCCACTTTAACCGTCTCGAAGTGAAGCGAACCCCCCAGAAAATCCAAGTGAGTATAACCGACGTCTGCTCCAGGTACAGTGGGACCTTCCCTCCACCGTCACCTTGGGTAGAATCCTAGATATTATGGCCACTAAGGTTACCAATCACAACAATTACACCTGGGGGAACAGTCTAAACTCCGACAGCACGCAAGGGCAGAGTAGCAAGCTCCAATCCCCTTACCGGCTCCTTGACAACAATCCAAGGTTTACCGATAAGTGACCCCTGGCTCCTCGACAATGGTTAATCCGAGGTTTACCGTTTGTAATACGTACTGCCTGGCGTCGTTCCCAACGAGGGAGGAATGATCCCCTCACTGGTTCGGACACGAGCTCGTGCTTCTCCTTTAAGAGGAGCTTTCCCAGAATGTAACTGAAACAATTGGATTTGTTCTACTCAAGATAGACTATCTGTTTGGTTTTGTAGTCTTGGAGAGTTAAGTACTCACCTACTCCAAGACCCTAGCCTAAGCTATGTTGGTGCTTCAGAGCCCTAGAAAAATAAAGATTACTAGATTGATTTTAATTTAAGCGTTACTTTTAAGGTTGTTTCTTAAGTCAAAAGGTGATGGAAGTGAAACTAGTGGTGTGTTGACTCTCGACTCACTACTACTCACACTAAAATGCACCTAGAATGATTTATCCACTACTTTACTTTTTCGATGAATTGCTTAACTAAAAAGTTGAGAGAATGCAATCTTTATAAAAGCAACTTCTTAATTGAAGACAATCAAAGAAACAATTCGTTTGTCTTTTCCAAGCATAAAAACATAACCTCTCTTTATGCACGAAAAAAAACTCTTTTCTTCTTTCAAAACAAAAAGCTACTTGAAACAAGACTTTTTAAGAAGATGTTTTTGTATTTTTCTTTTAATAAAGCAAATAAATCTAATATAACCAAAAAATCAATCTTAACAACTCTTAAAATCTATGAAAATGCACTCATAAGCAAACTAAAGGCAAATTTACTCTAAGCAATCTTAACGAGGCCAAAACTAACAATGATTATTTCTAAGGTGTTTTACTTGATCACAATCAAATCAAGGACTAGCTTATTGCAGAACCAAAAACTAGCCAAAACAAAACTCTAATCTTTTTGTTCTTTTTGTAAAATGGAAATCAATACTTTATAAACAAGCAATTCGAAATTTGACCCAAAACAACTCAAATGGCAAGTTGCTCACAAAAGGAGACTTTACGACAGGCCCGACTTCTAAGAAGGTTGACTAACCAGAGAGATCTAAGGCTGGACAACTTTCTACTATCAAAGTCACTACAAAGCCTTTCCAAAAATCAAACCCTAGGTCTAAACTTCGTTGAAAACCACTAAAACACTCAAAGCTCACAAAACTAGTTCAGGTGAAAATTCTTGACAGGGTACTAAAGGATCTGGGCAGAAAACACTAAGGAAAAACAAAATCTAAAAGCAATTTAAAGCAAAAATGGAATTTTCTTAAGTTTTACAGGAAGACGCAGGCACCCGTTGTCACAGGTGCGGCCCCGCTCTGTGCAGACGGCAACAGCGCGTCCAAAGACGCACTGTGCAGTACTCAGAGGGTGCGTCCTTCTGGAAAAATGAAGAAAAACCAAATCTAACTAAATCTAAAGCTAAGCCACCCAAATACTAATTCTCACAGTCAAAAACCAGAAAATAAAAATGATTTTCTCAAAGCAAAGTTCATATAAAGGAAAAGACTCTCTCATTAATGGATTCCCAGCGGAGTCGCCAATTTGTCACACGGAATTGTCAAGGGTGCGGACACGACTGACCTTCCTAGAAGTCTAAGACATTCTAATGACAAACAAGACAAAATGGAGTGATCTTTCTCTAAATACACCTTTTACAACATGAAAACTACAAGTGTTTAGGCTTACCTTATTCCAAAACGCTGTTGTTGAAGTCCGTTCTTGACGATCCGGATGAGCTCCTCCTTCAAGTCAATTCCTGCAACCACAAACAATCAAACAATTACCAAGCACTTGCATTTCATATAATAAAACATATATTCAACATGCAGACCAAGGAACACATGAAATAACTCATTAACACAAGCTATTGAGAAAAATAAACCAGTTTGTATTAATAACGAAACAAAGAAACTCTTACAACCTGGCCTTGGTGTTGTGCAAGTTCCTCCCAGGGTCCATCAAGGGTTTTCCTCTACTTTGACAAAGCTCACCCTCTCCCAAGTAGAATCAAGTGAAGACAATCTCTCCTCAAAGGCTCTAATGGAAGACCTAAATCCTGCAGCATTTACCCAAAGAAAATGTATAGCTCCAACCTCTCTCCTTCTGGCTCAATGCCTTTATTTATAGTGCTGTAAAGAGGTTATTAGGTCCACTATCAATGGGATCATCCCCTCTTTGGGTGGATAGCTCCCTTATTTGATGGGATAAGTTCCCCCTTAATAGAGATACAATGAACCAACTGGAGGCGCATCCATTTC